>JAOEHI010000024.1:4187854-4217956 GCA_025447815.1 Percopsis transmontana
CTCTCTCTCTCTCTCTCTCTCTCTCTCTCTCTCTCTCTCTCTCTCTCTCTCTCTCTCTCTCTCTCTCTTGCTTTCTCTTTTACCTCTACATATCTGCTAATTTGATTGCCAGTTCACCTTATGTACCCCTGCTGTCATTAGGAATGTTGTAGGTGTCTAACCCAACAGGTTAACAGTATTGTTTTTATTAGACCAGTTCCAATTTTTTTTAAATTTCAGATTCAATGTTAAAGCTGCATGGGATGCCTGTTTTAAAACTCCTTTTCAATTGCCATTAGTATTGGCTGTTACAATTACTCGATAGAGCAGTAAAAAATTTAAGATAATAAAAAGTAAAAAAGGAATATACTCTGTATCTTCTATAAAGATATAGAGTGCAGTTCCACCATGTTCAGCTTTGTTAATTACCGTAAGGAGATTGTGCACAAAGTCATCCTTCCTTTGTAATGAAACCAGTACCTCTCCTACAGTACTTAGTCTCCTATAATATTGTGTTTCAAATGACAATTATAATGTGCCCCTGTGCCTTCATCGATGTCAGAGTGGCTATATTTGGGTGTTTAGATGCACCGCAATCAATAGTCTTACTACATGCATTCCCGTTTGCGTTGTCACGGTTTATGCATACTTCATGGAGACTGACCATAGATTTGTTATTATAATGTTTTTCAGATTACTTTATGATAATGCCAAGCTGCTCTCTTGGGCTGATGGCATGACAGTTCACTCTAAACCGATTATTTGAATTTGCTGTCTGGAAAAAAAAATACCAATCTGGCGCATACATATTTATTATGGGCTGTAGCCGATACCTGCGATGCTTTGTCAATACGCAAGGGCTGTGAATATATAGTGTCTACACCCATGACCCTGGCTGGCTGACTGTCAGATAACTTACACTATTACTGCCACAGTCCACCGACCATCTATCAAAACACAGCAAAACGTCAATATCACAGGCTTGTCCCAAAACTCTGAAAATTACCCTGTTGGGCGGGAAGTAGAACCCAATCAATAGATGCTCTGAAAGGAAGGGGCAGGTTTCACTGTGCTGAATGAATTTTTGATGGCTCTCCTGTTTATGCTCCAGACTATCAATTATCAGGTAAACGGGGTCTAGGTGATTGTTGTCATGGTGCACAGGGCTGCCATCCAATTAGATCTTGCATAGACTAATGTGTTAATATTTTACATAATTGGTGTTTGGGGCTATTTTTTCTCCCCCGTTTCAAATGCCACGCTGGTCTTCATAAAGACTAATATCACACCATTAGCACAGTCTTATCTGGGCAAGTTAATATGGATGAAATATATAGAATGGTATAATTCAAAAACTCATTCCAGTGCCTTGACAGAGTACTCTCTCCATGTATCCTAATCAGCAGACTTTTCAGGCCTCTCTTTTTATTTTAATTATCTTCAAGCCAAATTAAAAAATAACACAACCATAATGTCTATGCCACAGGTCATCCCGTTTGTATAAAACGATAAAACACAAGTTTTTGTTGTCTGGTGGAGGCTGAGCGGTAAAAACACAAAGACGTGGAAACAAAGACTGCATATAAAACAACAGGAAATAGAGAAAAAAAAAACAAAGAATGTGCACATTGACTGAGAGAACAGTCAGAAAAGTGCAAAGGATGAGGCAGGAGGGAGGGAGTGGGGGGGGGGGGGGTGACAAAGGAAGAGACGGGTGCCTGGAAAGGCGATTAGTATTCAGGCAGCGTAGCGCTCCAGAGAGGATTAATGGACTCTGATGCCTAATATCCTGGAGAACAATTAATTTGCCCACAGTTTTGTCATGGTTGAAAGTCAAATGCTGGAACAGATCGATGCGCACAGCCGCCAGTGAAATCGCGGCAGCCCCTTCTGCCGGGCGCAGAATTTTAATTTCATCATCATCATTTTCCCCGGCTGCCACCCTCGACGAAGCTGTCCCTGACATGGCTGAGAGGGCCGCCACGTCCCGACAGGCATGGCACACGCACGCGCACGCCCACACACGCGCACACACATACACACACAGAGATGCGTAAAAAAATCATTGCAAAAGTGCACGTACAAACACACATTCACAATAATTAAACCTGACATACACATATATACTGTACATACCCACACAACTACATAAAAACAAAATAATTATACATATTCTAACACATACTAACACACACTGATACATACAAAATGATATTGCACAGACACACACAGAAATACACACATGGACTTGCACACACGATGGCAAACATACACACACTTAGGTTCGGGACTGACAAAAAATATCAACATTCATTCAACAGCCATGCATCCAGTTCCATATACTTCTGCATCAATCAATGATGTGGAATGCATGCAGTGAGACGAAGCCACGGCATTTTCAATCTCTCCTCCTTCCTAACTGCATGGCTAACCATAGACATCTTATATCTTCACTTTCATCATCCGCACCACTCGTTGACAGTTGAGAATCTCACTGTGGAGGACACAAAATCACACCTTTCACTTTTCTTTGGCTCATCTTATACATATTAAAAGTCCGGAGACACACCGATAAGATACTAGTACAGTTTACTTCAGGAAAACACAAGAAAGGGACAAGCACTAAAAACAGCCTGTGTAGAAATACATATGTTTGAATTAGCCGTGATATGCAAGACCTAAAGAAATAAACAGACCTTCGGAGAAACACTCAAATCCATTTCGTCCCCAGGAATGGAGGCTATATGCTAATATCAATAAGACAATCACACGTAGACATCACCACCGGCAACGCAGTGTTGATCGCCACGCGTCGCCGCACCATCGTCAGAGGCGGTAAATATTTCATCAGGGATGCAGATGTGTCAATTAAAGATACACAGAGACGCAGCCAGATCCCTCGTCTGTCTCCCCACTTTATTTGTCTTTTAGTTCCTCTGCTTAGCTCAAGGATATTCTCATTAGCACATTAATGCAAACCAAATGAGAGGCACAGGAGATGGCCAGGCAGCGTGTGGGGAAAAATAAAGATGTGCTTTTGGAGGATGTGAATCAGAACGCTTTCTGGGCTTACGTAGTGTGTTAATTATATTGAATGCTAATCAGATTAATGCTGTTGCACAAACCTTGCATCAATACTGAATATCTGAATATATATATATATATATATATATATATATTGTTACTGAATATCAGGCTGACACTGTAATATGAACATATTATCATACTAGAGGAATTCTGCTGATGCCAGAAGCCAAGCATATTTATGGCAAAACTCTACATCAAGTTCATTATTTTTACTTGCTTATACACATACAGTAGAAAGCTGTTAGGTCGCTCTAATTTACTGTGAACTCAAGCTAATAGTCTAAAGTGTATATTGACTTCTGTATATTTTTGCGATGAATCACTACTTAGGTAATAGCAAATGCCTAATATTTTAACTGGATCAGCATAGAAAAAGAGGGTTTCTGACATTGCTTACTACAGAATCTAAGTATTATTCATACTCATACACTCATTCACGTCCATGGATTTTGTTGCAAAGTTCCCCTATGTGGGGGTAGAAAAACGTAGACATTATGCTATGAACTATTAAAGGAGCCGGAGCTAATTTATTTAATGAATTAAGAGGAGTCCAGTGGGGGGTATTTCAATAATGGAGGACTGTTAGTAGTGTTTTAATAAGGATGGCACACACTGATTGGGTAATTACATCTCGGCTCTCCCGGTGCCGCTCGACTGCGAGGCCACCAGAGAAGGAAGGCATGTGACACAGGAGAGGTTGTCTGGATGCTATATTTATCATAAAACACACACCACGAAACAGCCCTACCCACTGGCAGCTCACTAGAGACTGAATTGGCTTGTGCCACACGGACATTAAATAAGAGGGTACTTGGTCAGAGTGGCACAAGTAGTCTTCCTTTAAACCCATTTAAAACAATGTTTTATTGCATGTGAATGTGCACACACATGCTTCGGTTTGATAGGTAGATCAAATAACAATGTGGCTCCTTTCCCATGGCATGTTATGTTTTGGGGGTTTCAGAAGGATAATCAGAGATGTGGTGGCACCTACAGTAGAGCTACTGTTGTTGCGGTCTCGGCCGCAACCCCTGTATTTTCCTTGTGTTTCCCTGTGTTTTCCTTGTGTTTCCCTGAGTTTCCCTTTCCCCCGTGTTCCTGTCTTCCGTTGTCGGTCTTTGTGTGTGTGTTTGTGTGTCTCTGTGTGGTGGGCGTGGCACCGCTCTCTCTCTCTCCCGGCCCCGATCAACCAATCATAGCCACACACCTGCTCCAGTCCGCACACCTGCCGCCAATCCACCAATCAACCCAACAGTATTTCTACACCGGGGCTATGACTACTCAATACTCACTATATAGTGGACTGTATAGTGAGCTCGCCATTTTGTAGTGCTGACCGAATGCATAGTGAGAACTTATTACACCCTATATACTGGACTCAAAGTATCCCAGAATGCATTGTGAAAAGTAGTGTACAACCGATGGTCACTAACCAAGCGGTATAAACCATCATGCATTGTGCTGGTAGTGAAATGGGCACAAGATAAATCAAGTGCACCAGTATGTTTGAATTGTGCAACAGCAATGATGTAATTAACGGCAACCCGAGTAGTGTCACTATATAGTCCTCTACATAGAATTCTCTACAGAGGGAGTAGGGAGTAGTGAATAGGTGAGCATTTTCGAAGATAGACCGGATCTCCAGTCACTCCTCTCCAGATTGTCTGGCCAGCGCTCTAGTGTTCTCTTGTGCATAACTTTATCTGACCGTTATATGTACCTCCGTGTTAACCCCATCTTCCTTGTGCCCAGGACCTCGCTTGCCTGCCTGCCCGCTGCTCGAGTCTCTGAGGCTCCAGCGCCTGCTCCTCGCTCTCATTATAAATAAACCTTTTTGTCTGCTGTCTGCTTTTGGGTCCTACACTACTGAGACATAACAACTGCATAGTTTAAGTAGTCTAGTCAGGACTACAGCATCTTGCATCAACTGTAGCCTAAACTCATAGTATACCTCAACTGTAATGTAGAAGGTATACAGTCTCAAAACTATATGGTCATATTATACAGTATAGTGTATGCAGTATAGTGTTGACTATATATTAGCTATATTAGTCTCATATACTGTATGTAAACACAGTTAGTAGTCTCAGCTAGTCTGGTCTTAATGGTCCACATAGTCTTTACCTTTTAGTATATTCTCGACTGTACTGTATGTAAGCTAGTCAAATATGTAATACAGTTGTCTAGTCTTGACAATGTAGTCAGCTATAAGGTCTACTCTCAAAAAAATAAAAAATAAAATCTGGTTTCAACTATAAATAGTCTTAACTAGTCTTGAGTTTATTCTTGAAAATCGAGTATAGTCTCGACTAAATAGTCTATGTTGACTTTATAATCTCTTTAAAAAAATATAGTTGTGTCTTGACTTTATAATCTATTCTTGCTTTAACTTCATAGTTTATTCTGAAATATATACAGTAGTCTAGTCTTGACTATAGTCTAGTTTACAGTATAGTATAGGCTTTATAGTAATATTCTAGTCTTTCAGAGATGCATGCTGGCGGAGAGAGGACGATTCTGAGGATGGGGCCAGTATTTGTGATTGGAAGGATTGGACAGTGGAAATAATGACACAGAGTAATAAAAGTTTTCCAAATAGAATATAAAACATATTGCTTAGATATATTGTAGTCCTAGTGCTTTGGAATGGAAGAATATGTCACTGCAAGACCTATGGTAGAAGTGTGTAAATATGTGCACATCAAACACTTGGATGAGAGAGAGCCTGTTACTATTTGATTCTTGATTCTTAACACCTGAACACACAAAAGTGAGAGGAACCATAAAGCAAAGTAGGGGGGGTTTGGGGTTGCGGTCAGTCGCCATTTCTCAGCAATATTGTCAGACTTGGTTATGAATTTTTTAAAAACCAATAAAGCCCACAAGCCTTGTCCAGGTCTCTCACACAGTTCCACACACCAAATAGCTGGTGGTGAGAGAGAGAGAGAGAGAGAGAGACAGAGAGAGAGAGAGAGAGAGAGAGAGATTGTCTATAATGGGAGACTTCATTGGGCCAGGCTGGGCCTGTAATGGGACTGGATTCCGATCAATAGAGACGCTCCTCAGGCCATTCGTAGGCGTAATGACTTTAGGTTTCTCAATAATTAAGATATTGTCACTGTGCTGACTGCAGGGTCAGCCAATCATTAACCCCATGTTAAATATGTCTTTGTTTTAATTGCTTTGCCTTAACACCTCCAGATACGCAGGGATGAAATTAAAGGGACAGCCAGCCTTGGTGTGTATGTGGGTGCATGCATGTAAGAGAGAAAGGGAGAGAGCCCTGAGGCCTGTATTTTGTGTGTGATGTTTCATCTGTGTAGCCTGTAACCATAACTGTTTTAGCATACATAGTTATATAGTCATAGTTATATATAGCATTCAAGTCCTTACAGCAATATACAGTATTGTATACTGTATGTTATATTGTTTAGGCTTCAGAGTAAAACAGGTGATATGTAAAGGTGATTGGAGCTCACCTCACCCGACAAGCAGTTAAAGCCTTCAAGCTTCAAGGGGGAATGCCGAATGCAGGAAAGGAGGGGGCTCTCATTTCCTCTCACACCTAGACATGGCCCACTCAGATAGGTCATATTCCGACCTCACACCCCCCGGCCCCCAGACACAATTCCAGCAATCACTTCCAGCCATTCCTGCCCCAGCTGGGTGATGAGAAACAATGGATTTATACCCGACGTGCTACCATTCTTTTTTCTCTTACGCAGGCTGGCGCATGCTTTCCTCGCTCCCCTCCGCTGCCCCGCCATTGGCTGTTGGTAAATGGACTAAAGCGCCGCTCAATAGGCCGATGCACTCCGTCAAGGCGAGGGGGCTTGACCTTTTCTGGCGCGGGGAAACGCAATTCATATCGGCCCCGGACCAGCTGCCCGCTAAACGAACATCTCATCCAATTTCCAGACACTTGTGACAAAAAAAAAAACAGAAGCATGGGTGTGGATGGGTGGGGGGGGGGGGGGGGGTGCAGGAGTGTGTTGAAGGGAAATTTCGGGGGGTGGGGGGTGGTAGGGGGGTGTGGGCGTGTGGGCAGGGAAGTCCTGATGGATTTTAGATTGGTTTCTCAATTTCTCTTCACTCAGGAGAGGAGGGGGGAGAGATGAGACAAAGAGGAAAAACAAACACCAAATACGTGAACACACAAACACACACACACACACACACTTTCGCACAACCTGCATAAAGCATACACAATCATTGGTGAATATTTATCGCTTGTCTATGTGTATATTATGCAGAGTTGTTAAATGATTTTATGGGAATTCACTTTATATAATATCTGGCTTTTTTTTTTTTCTTCAAATGAATGTAAATTATGAACCAGGCAGACTATTAACAACGCCCCTGAACAACAGACCACCAAGACTTACTGTGGTGGCTGAATTCCCCCAGGATTCCCCCAGGAACTCATGGCAAACATGCAAACAAGAGCACACACACACATACACACAGTATATTTGCACATTTGTAGCTTTACAAGTGTAATCACGCAAGATTTTTACGGACTACAATATTGAAAAATAGCTGTTCTACAACTTAGTTTCTTCAAAACTTGGTCATTTATTAATAAAGGAACTTTGTTTGCACTGCAAAAAGGCAGAGTAAATCGGCCAGCATTTGTCATTGTATACACATGACAGCAGAGTCCATTGTAATGCACAGCAAGCAAACTGTCTTGAGTGAGAAACGACCTGATCTATCCAATTCAAACATGCATATATTTTCTAATGTGCATGAGAGTATCTGCATGTTATGCGCACACAGTTTTGTGGATAAATGTGCCAGAGTGTAGGCACATGAGCGACTGTGTGTCTGCCATTGTGTCTATGTGAGAGAAAGTAAATAGGGACAGTTTGAAAGAGAGCGAGAGAGAAAGACTCAACCATGAACCAGACCTTGTTTGTCCTCAAGATGGCTGACTTAATTGGCCTGCCAAAACTGTTTAATTCAATTCAACTGTAACATTTACGCCACCTATACAGTGCATTCTACATTATTAACACATATACAGTGTCCATATATTCTTATGTACATAGGCCTACGTCCGTGTTTTTCCCTCCTTTGCCTTTGCTGTTGGAATAAATATTTGACGCATCATCTATTATTTATCAGACACAAGCTTCATCATTTATCAGGGGATATAATATGGTATACATTTCAATTTTGTTATGGCTGATCTACATTTTGCCATTCCCTGCGGGGGATGTCACAGACCTTGAGAGCCGTGTTACACTGACACACACACACACATGCACGCACGCTAAGGCATGCACACCACAAGCACACTCATGTATACTCACACGTAAACACAGACCTGTAAACACGCATGGAGGAAAAACACAAGCAAGCACAAGGAGGTAAACACAAAACCCACTTTTAAGAGCTGGAGCTTTGCCTTGGGCAACAAACCAGTCATAACTACGCTGTATGAGCATGTTTCTGGATAAACAACTGGCATTGGTAATCCGGCACAGCTCCCTTGGACACAGCAAAGTGTAAGCAGTGGGTCCTCAGATTGTGAGGTACCAAATGAGCCATACGCCGCCATTAAGCCAGATACTGGGGCGACGTGTGCGAGGTCTCCTGGGTGAGATGCTTTTCCCAGAAGTCTCCCTGTCTTTCTGGTAATGTCTGGTGCTGCTAAGGCCTGGCCCAATTAGACCTATTTAGAGAGCCGTGAGCTCTGCCTTCACCGGGGACCCGACTTGTCATCCCACCTTCCTCACACGCGTGATTCTGTGCCTCTTAACAAAGATGGCTCCCACAGTATGATGTAACCATTCCACATCTCTGTGAAATGCTGTGTTCAAATGTGTATTTATTCTTTGTTAGTCCTTATGGGATTAATGATGCCTGCTTTAACAGACTGTCCCCTTAACTTAGCTCAATTCATTTTTGGTGGTAGTGATGTGATAGGGATAAGGGGGGGGGGGGTTTGGCTGCGTGGATGGGTGTCAGATTCCCTGCACCCCACAAAAGCAAACACAGCGAGTCGGCAGAGTGTGTGTGTGTGTGTGTGTGTGTGTGCCACACATCCTCGGGGTCCAACTGCTGCTCTGAAACTAATTTAACAGCCCAGGCTGGATGGAATAAACCTCCGTTCCCTCCCTTCTTTCTCCTGACCATTCATTCCTCCCCATTTGCCTCCCCCCACAAAAGTGTTACACTCTGGAAGACACGGTGAGTCAGAAGGCAAGGCAGTGAGGGAGGGAGAGGTGGAGGAGAGATGTTAAAAAAAATAAGAGGGGGGGGGGCGTTCTCCTCTTTCCAAAATCATGCTCTGGATGGGTTTGGTGAGGCCCAGCGTGTTTGGATTGGCATGGCGGACAGTGACAGACAGTGGGGTGGAGCAGGCTTATAAATAAACATTTCAGCGGTGCTGCGGAGAGGTGTCGGCAGACCTCGGGCCATGGCCCATGCCCTGGGCTCGCTGGCGCCCCTCCAGGTCACATTACATGACTATACCGCCACACAGTAACCAAGATGTGCGGTGTATGTGCTGTCTATGTGTGTCTGTGTGCATGAGAGGTTTCAACAGCATATAAAAGCAAAAAACTGAGAAGATGGAGTCTTCCTCGCTTTAGCACTCAGTGAAGGCCCCACACCCTCATTGTATTATATTAAAGACCGACACAAGACATGCAAGACAAAACATGAAACTTTGACGTTCTGTACATTTGTTGCCATGGGTATCTCAATTCTGTACACAAAATTGTTCACAAATGTTAACTTCCCAGTAACTAATGTTAACTCTTATAAATGCTGTGTAAGGAATATATCTATCAATATCGTAATATATATTTCTTTTGCATTGAGAGTAATAATATATTTTCATTGCTGGACCTTAATACAACTACCCATTACAATAATGACATGTGGGGGGGGGGAGGCAAACAATGAATATACACTAACAGTTCTGGAATTGTGAAATAAACAACATGGTCAGAAAACATCCAGTACATTCTGGGAAACTGAACTGAGCCCGGGTTTGCTTTGTTTCCTCCTGCCTAGAGTACGGGCCCAGCAAAAAAAAGAAGAAAAAAAAGCCCTTGGCAGAATGGTATAGCTCTGCATCTCTGCCATGTGTCTTGGAATGTCTGAAATGGATATCACTCTGTTGGGGTACAAGGTGTGTCTCACAGAAAGGTGCGCTACAGAAGAAGAATGTAGACCCTTGTGGGTGTAATATATACTAAGCATTGTGTAAGACCAAATACCTGGTTGTGAACCGCTATGTGATCTAGCTAATATCTCTTTGTCCAGTCTCAACCCAGTCTCCAAGATGGCTTTCCACCCGGTCAGACTTCAGAAGTCCCTGCGTTCCTCATGGCTGTGATACTCATGGTTGAGCTATGATATAGGAAAACAACAAGTAACCGTGGTTACTTGCAGGCACATTTTAACGGCTATATATTGGCATGGTGGTCTGCTGCTGTTGGCCTGAGCTGTCCACAGCTGTGTTCTACTATAGTCTGTAGCCTTCAATGCAACCTTTATGAAGGAAAACCAAAACATGGTGGTTGGGATTGAATTTGGCAGCCCATATCCACTCCTGCACAATGACCTGTACAATGTTTGCTTTTAATGCAACGTATGTCTCTCTTTGTCTATACCATGTTCTTGAACGGATTAAGCCGGTCACAGAAAATCAATTTAATAAGGGAAAATTTTAATGATAGAAGCTCATTTTTGGAAGACTGAAACAAAGAAAATTGTAAGAATGGCAGAAATAGAGGACCCGGCTGCTTTTTAATTTAAGATGAAAGGGAAAAAGTCTAGAGGGGAAAGAACTCAGAGGAGAAAAAAAGAAGAACTCAAAGGGAAGAGTAGACCACAAAATACTATGAAGTCAGAGCGTGCCTATCTTTTTGGAGTCATTGTGGTTTTGCTCTATGATTTACTATAAAAACCTGGCAATGTTTGTAGGGCCTAGTTACCAGACCCCATGGATATGACGAGTGCTGGGTGGCTTCACCACATGCTTGGACGGAGCTAAAGTGACTCATAAACACTTTGGAGGCTGGGGGAGATGTGTTCATCCACCTGTGGAGAAGCTATACCAGCACGCAGCGCAAAGAGACGCAACAACCGACTCTCACTGGCCAGTCAGAAAGGGAGTTGTTTTGACATTTGTGAGCAGTTAGCATTTTTGTGGTGTATAGCATGTTGTGTAAGTCACCATAGAACTCATCCTTCCCACATCTAGCTTGCATCTAGCCTGAATTCTATTCTCAAAATGTGTAAAGCACAACTGAGTAGACTTATAACAAGACAAAACATATAACTTTATAACTGTGTGCATAGTGACAGCAGAAGATAATACAGATTTTCTCAAGGCTCTTTTTTTGTAATGATTTAAAGTGTAGCAGTATGTCTGCTCTCTAAATATGTATGTTAGCTGAAGCAATTATAATAAATACTTCAAATATAGTTAAACACTGGCAACACTCTAACTGACAGACAATATATACATACTGAAGGCTATGTACAGTATATTTAATATATATAATATATCTAACTGTATATAATATTCCTCTGTACATAAGTACAGAAAAAACATTGCTCATTGGCTCAGCTATATAATCTAGGACTATTTTTCCGCACATATACAACCATGGAAAAAATTAAAAGACCAATGCATATTCTTGTAAATATAATAATATAAATATAAATATCAAAAATGTAAAAAAGTATATATTTGTCACGATTGGCGTGCGCAGGCCCGTGCATGCCCCGTGCCTTCCGTCCTGGCTGCGCACCTGTGGGGGATTAGCCCCACACAGGTGCGCCTCCTTAATAATTATTTTAAGCATTATTTAAGTTTAAGCATTGTGTTTGGCTTTCCTGTACTTGTTCAGTTTATGGAGTATTAAAATACGCTTCATGCGTTCACCACTTCTACGTCTGCCTTCGTTTTTCCTCTGGCTCGCGCTTACTCTCGCCACTCCACGACTCATCGTTACAATATGAAATCAATTAAAAAAATATAAATATAAATGTATAAATGTAATTGTATATAGATATTAAATTTTTTTAAATGGGCAGTGGTCTCTTAATTTTTTCCATGGCTGTATATTATTACACATCTGTTTTTTTTTCTTTTTGTTCATTCAGAGAGAGAGAGAGAGAGAGAAGGACACAGATATGGGGAGGAAAACCAGTGCAATACTATTACCATTTCCTGTTTCTGTGGAGCCAGGGGTCTTCGGGGAGCTAGCTGAGAGGAGTCTTGGCAGCCTGCCGCCTGTGATCGGCCAAGACACACAGAGGATTGGGGAGAAAAATAATAAAAGCTGCGTGCAGAGAAAACACTTTTAAATGACCCCCACACTAGGGTGAGAGAGCTCCTTATCCACTACCGATACAGAACACCAAATTATCGTAAAATCAGGTACTGCACCTAAAGCTTTCACGGGTGCCTGCATGCTGTAAATATGACCTTAAATGATGCCATCCTCTGTCTAAAAGTCACTACTAGTTTTTTTTCTTTGTTGTATCATACAGGGTGAACCTAGTCCACTATAGAAGCTGGAGTCAGAACTTTCTTATCTTCACAGTAAAACAACTGTTTCTAATTACATTTCAGTATCATTTGCAGAATCCTGCTTACCAAGAAAACATTCTTATAACACTGTGGCTTTTCACTAAATGCTCATAACAATTCACCACTCCCCCCATGCCAAAATGAGAAAAAGAATCAGAACCATATTAGCAACAGAGCACAGTGCACTTGGAGGTTAACCTAGAATATACAAAAATAGACAAACAAGAAAAGCTGTGAAAAGCTCACTAATGTGCCACCAGAACTGTAATAATACAGCGATTAATTATTTTAGCCTGGTGGCAATGAACATATAAACTTATAGTTAGTGGAAGGAAAATGTAAATAGATTTGTTTTACTATGTCATGTTGACATATATTGTCTGTTAATATGGGGTATGTAACTAATTAAGTAATACTAATTATTGTGGTCTCTTTCATGGAGGGGGGCTTGTATTCTTAAGCATCAGAGGCATGTTTTACCTGGACTACAGGGGAACAGGATCCTTCAGATTCAGAGCTGGAAGTCTGACTTGCAAGGGCTGAGCTAAGTAAACACATATAGTAAAAGAAGAGCCAAACGTCGGGGAGCCCCCTAAACCTGTGGCCCACCCTGTAGGAGACCCCCTTTCTCCCCTAACAGTGATTCTGCTAGCATGCTGCTCTCCTGACAAGCTCAGGCGCTGAGGCCTAAAGAAAACAAACTGGCTCTGATTGTGAAAATAGTGCCGTAGGGCCCTCCTGGTGCCAGTTGCTTATCTCACACAAGGCCAGCTTTGTGTGCTGTGGGGGCTCCTTTCTGACTTTCAACTGCCCCACCAGGTGGAGACTTCCAGGGCCAAACATGGCCCCTCCAACCTCCCCCCCTCCCTCCATCCGTCTCTCTCTGTCCTCCCTCATGCCTACCGTATAGTCTCCTCTGAGACCAGTGTGTATATTTTGAAAGCGGAGCATCAGGAAATTGATCCACAGACCCCACACTGATCTGTGGTCTAGAGCAATTCCTCAGCAGTTGGAGATGATGAGACTTCCTGATGTAGAAAAACCAAAGCATGATATTGTATTCACAGTGTTATGGATTGAGACATGACACGTGAAAATGAAATATACTGTATCATACATACACAGACATTTAAGCAACGCTTGATTTGCGAATAAGAAGGTTTTTAAACCATAAATTTCTGTGGAAGCAGGTTCTCGGTGGGAAGTGTGAGGGAGCTCATATTAGTCAATATGAGACAACTGGTGATCCCATTAGACTAAACCAAACCAGATGTAATCCATCTCGGCCCTCGCAAGTCAGGCTTTCAGTTCCAAATTTGTCCAACACTGAATTTTCCATTAGTATTAATACAGATATATCTTGGCTTGTTAAAATCTTAACCCTATTGTAGATGTATAATGATCCCTTGATGTCATTATAAATATATAACATTATGCATAGCTGGGACTGCAGGGATACAAAAAAATCAAATTTGGAATTAGATTTAAATGTAAACCCAACATCCCTAGCAGGTCATCCCAACAAAAAAGTTTGGTTGGTATCATGGTATTTGTTTGGTACCTGTACCAAACATGTAGGGGTGTCCCCGAATGTACATCTGATTAGTCAAATCTGATTAGTCAAATCTTGCCTATATTCAGCATTTTTTTTTCTCATTGAGCCATATTAATTATATGGGTGGGGGGGACTGGCCCACCGGTATTGCATTTTAGTATGTATAGTAGGCTACTCATGTCAGAATACCACAGGCATATCAATAAGCCTGTCAGGGTTTTAGGTTAGGACCAAAGTGCAGACACTGAGCAGACCAAGTTCAGGGTTTCCAGGGAGTTTAATATAGCTCCACAGAGTAGGCACACAAGGCCAGATAGACGGAGAGCTGGCTAGGAGCAATACCCGAGCCTAGAAATTATACTGAAAGCCTAGAGATACAAATGGCTTGGAAATACACAAAGTAACTAGAACTTCCAACAAGGTAGCTAGGCATTAATATGGAAGCTAGGCATTAACTTGGAAGCTAGGCATTAACATGGAAGCTAAGACGAACATGGAAGCTAAGCCGACCATGGAAGCTAGGCATTAACATGGAAACTAGGAATTACCATGGAAACTAGGAATTACCATGGAAGCTAGGAAATGCATGGAAGCTAGGAATAACATGGAAGCTAGGAACTAATTTGAAAGCGAGAAACTAACATGTAATCTAGGAACTAACATGGAAGCTAGGAACTAAGATGAAATCTAGAAAAAACAAGGAGCTAGGGACAACGTGGCTTACGGCGTGGACAAACAATGACGTACGGACACAATGACAACAATCTAGCACAGAGACAGAAGAGAACACTGACTAAATACACTAGGATTGATTAGGGAATGGGAAATAGAGGGAGGGAGGTCATTGGTAGAGGGGAAGGGGTCAGAGAACAGAGAGGACTATACAAGGGAAAGCAAGGCGGAGCAAGGGAGAGGCCGGGAAGGATACAGAGGAAACAAGGTAGATACACTTGGAAAACATACCATGGTAGACCGGGGGACACAAGGACAAGACAACAAGAAACAGAAACAGCGTCCAGGCGAGGTCGTGGCAGAGTCAGATGAATGGGTATCTACTGTATACTGTATACATAAAAAAATATACATAAAAATAACAGGACAATAACAAATCCAACACTGCATAACCCTCGTTACGAGAGTAGCTACAAACAGAAATTGAACAACGAATATGTTACAATTCAGAACTTCCTCAAAGAAACCGCACTCATAACATGCCACGGCAGGCCAGAATTAAAAAAAACACTGGCGTACCTGCGTGTACTACACAAGGCTACACAAGGCGGAGTCTTGTCGCGATCCGACATTTTAAATCTGCAAACATAATCCCACAGGAATGGGTGGACTGACTAAATAAATAAACAATAATTATAAAACAAATCTCCATGGGAGTGCTACTATCTTGTTCAAGAGCGGGCCAAGTGGCAGAAACTTCAGGCTGTATTTCAGGATGACATTCTTGGAGATCGCTATGTGGGCTAGTAGCATGCCTTGTAATGCTAACGCAATCTCGTTACTATTAATAAAAGGGTTGCATTTTTACTTTATATACTTTCCCATATGTTTTCTTAATTCTGTAGACTTTGTGGCCTTTATAAAAACTTTTACCGGCTCCTGCCGGTAAAAGGTAAACAATGAGTTGTTCCGCTTTTGTCATGTGACATCAATGGCTCATTATGATTCAGACCATTTAATGTCTCTGCCATGGTGATTTATTCACAAACACTAAGGAGATTGATTAAAAGCACACAAGATATTTTCATATAGGCTGACATTTATACCAAAATAGGCTATACACTGTATATCATGATTTATTAGGAGAAAACCAAGCAATTCTATGTAAAATAAGAATTTCAGCACCCCAATATAGCCGGAATAGAATGATCCTTGTTTCATAACCACATTTTGCGACAAATCAACTGTGAGATTGACAGTCGAATCAGGCTCCTTATAGTTGACTATTTCAGGGTCACCCCTACAAACATAGAATGTAACCTAACTTAACATTATTCACTCTGCCAAGGAAGATCCATTAATGATGTAATTACCATTGTCATTGTACATTTAACAAATTGGACACAATTAAGCAAAATAAGCAGGATTGAGAGTGTGACCAATCACTGTTTGCTTCAGCAAGATATTTGAAACAAACAAGGGAGCAGTATTTAGGTATCGGTCGTGACAGTGATTGGAATAATCATTCTAATAATCGGTTGGGCCTAATAGTGGTGATTTAACTCTGCTGCCAGCTGTGTACACACAGAGAGATGGACACAACGTGTGTCTTCTCCTATTCAGTCACGTACAGTATTCATCAACTGTTTGAAGTAGATGGAAGAATATGAATGTGATGCTGGCTTTTGAGTTACTGTAGAACCATTTATCAAATAGGCAAATAGTTCATAAGTTCATCATTAATCTTGGTACCTTCCTTCCTGCTGTTAATGGTGCAGAAATTGGTGTTTGGCCAATTCAACCCCTTAAAAAATTGAAAGGGGATGATCAAATTTGTACAAAAGCATGAAAGAAAGTAATGTTTTCCATATGGAACACGAAAATTCAGAGCTGAAAAGTGTTGTTTGAGGTACACGCTGCTACACCAACCATTTTTCAGTTGGAATTCATTAGGAAGCTGGGGCCACATTTTTCTTATGGAAACGAAAAGAAATGAGAACTGTGCATGAGGTTGTTTTTTCCAGGGTCCTGGGAGAGTGCGTAAGTGATCGGAGACACTCGGGGTGGCGTCTGGATGGGCCTGTGTTTGGATCGAGACCCTGCATCTGGGGCACATGTGCCTTCTCAGCGACAGCGCTTCGCAGCCAGACTCTTTCTCTTTATGTCTAGTTTACAGAAATATTCAAAGTGGATGGCTGTTTAGGCGCGCCACAAATCTACACCTTTCTCCCAGCACAGCATCACAAATTATTAAACTCTTTTGGTTTTGGATGATTTTCGGGGCTGTTGTCTGCTCAAAAACAACACGATTACTCGTATTGAAACGTGTTTACAAAACAGCACTGTTGACATGCTCAATTAAAGGCTGATCTCTGCGAAGACCAGATTTTCTCTGCGGTAACATGCGAACAGCAGCACAGAGGAAATACAAACCGATAACAGACACACGATACTATTAAAGACACACACAAAAAACAGCACAGAGGAGAGGGAAACAAAGAGAGAGCTGTGGATGCTGTGGTGGCTTGGCTGAACATGCCAGAGTTCGGCCCCAGCCTGTTGGCATCTTTATAGCCAACCCTCCATTAGCAGCATCAGGAGGCCCCGGGCAGCCGTCAGGAGTGTGACCGGAGATTATTGTCCTGCGTGCTTGTTTGGGTTAAGGCTTTAGATGGGGAAATGGGATTAGGACAGGCCCGGCTGGAGAGACACACACTAATGGGAAGCAGAAGAGCCCTCGCCTGATCCTTCTCCGCTCACAGAGAGCAGGCCTGTTATCCCACCTGATTGGATTAGCCCCCTGTTAAATGTGCTATGATAAGGGAGGACCACTGCTGTAGCTCTACTCTGTGCTGCTGGGGAGAAAACATACATAGATTCCTCTGCACTGATTACATTGGATGATATTCTATGTTTGGCTGGTTCTCTTCGTGGTGGAGGAGTATTGGCCAGTTAAATACAATGACTTTGACCCCATGGGCTGGTGTGCACATATAATTAGGGCTGCAATGACAACTACCAACCTGCCTTGGCCACGTGTCATTATTAGAGAAGGGTGTGAAGTTGTTGTCAAATGAAACCCAATCTTATCAACACAGCTACTGGAGTGGAATACTATTCTGCAAGGCCTTTACGGAAATACCCTATACAGCAAGCTTCACAGAGCTTTCTTTTTTATGTATGGAAATCCAAGGAAGGCTCAAAGTTGCTAATTGCAGCTACTCTGCCAATCAGACAGTAATTACTGGTATCCTGCCGGCCTTTCCTTCCAATGGCTGAGCAGCTAATTTGAACAGTGGTTTAAACAGCTGGAAAACAGCGTCCTGTGGCACAACTGAAGGGGAAAGCGTATGTGTCAGCCTTTGAGCGACTGTGTGTGTACACGTGTGTGCTAAAGTGTCATTTCTGTGCGCATATGGAAAATACAGCATGAGATAGACATGATACTAGAAACATCTGCCTGCATATACTGTGCTGTGTTCAGAAATACCGAGGGCCATTTCTACAGAAGCTCTGGACTACCTGAAGCCTGCCCCAGCCAGCCAAATCCTCTATCAACATGTTAGCGCTATCTGACCTACCTGTCAGTTCGTTCCTCCTCTTTGTGATTGATTAACATTTTATTAATGTTTCCATTTGCCTCCGTTTCAGGTGATACAGCATGGCGCTCGACGCCTACTCTAGGTGATGATTGGATTGAAAAGGTTAGCGATCCCATAATTGCTTTTAAATTACACTCAGTCTGAGCGTGTGTCATTAATGTAATGATTATCCACATCGCCAGGGATACCTCATTGAATATTTAGCCATTTAGTCTCGATAAGGTGACACGACTTGTTACCTTATCGTTAAACACAGACATAATCAAGATGTGTTTGTAGGGGGAAAATCACAACATTTTCAAATAATTATTATTCAAAATGTGACTGGTAATCTAAAGGAAATAGCTGGCCACACACAAGCTTGGACACTGCAGGGAAATCTAATATTATTAGGGATGTGTTTACGTATATTTTCAGTTCAATTTTAAGTTCAATGAACTGAAACGGTGATGGACTAAGTGTCCAGTTAAATAACAAGCAGGAGCTGTGTTCTGGATTGGAGAACGCAATGTCAGCATGGCTGATAAAAACAAAGTGATTGTTTGTGATCTGTCACATCTAAGAGATACATCAAACTAAGTTGAGAGTGGGTTCAAGAGCGTAGCGAACGTTTTGTTCAGTTCAAAAAGTTCACTAAACAAGCAGAAAACGCTCCGTCTACTGAACGTCCTAGTACTGGCTCAAACACACATAAGAGCAATTAGACCAAAGCCACCACATGACCATCTGACAACCACTTAAGGAATTAGTTGGTGTATAAATCACTGTTAGCTAATTAGCTAATTGTTAATGTGGAGTGTGTATGAAGGCTACTGCACTAATGACCAAACCAGAACAGGTGGCTTTGCTTACCTTGCAAGTCGAAAACATTGTAATGATTGATTCAAGCAAAAGGTGTACTAAGGGTAGAAGCAGATTAATGATTACCAGACTCATGATGGAGAAGTTTGCCATCTGTAATCTGCATAAGGGGAATCTCATTTCGTTATTTCACTATTCAGCAAACTCTGTGCTGGTTTCTTTAGGTTAGACTTTTCCTTCAGGACTCGTATTTTTTAGTTTTGGGGTTACTCCCACAGTTCCACAGACACTTTCCCATATTCTGATGTGCGTGTTCTATTATACTAAAGGAAAGCTTACAGATGTCAAATCCATCACTGTGCTTTTCAGTCTAAACTTAACTTCAACCCAGAACTCTGATAACTAAGCGCTTCCAGCTATTGGCTGACATAACTTAACAGTATGTCTAGCAGGAACAATTATTCAGTTTCTTCACACCAAATGGATGTTCTCTGTTGTTTGTAGATTGATTAATTTGATCCTTCCAATCCTGTCAGAAGGTACTACTACTAATATAATTTAAATATAAAACAGTATCTTTTGTGTGAGCAATTAAAAGTGGGACTTTTCACATTTGAATTTAATACTTCTCTAGGTAGGATTCTAACGAAAGAAAGGGATTATCAAAACTGTTATTACTGGCATTTTTCTTTGACGATAGTAAATATGATCAAATATGACTATTCTTGCCATAGAATTTATTTTCTCTCTAGTGTAAAGGTGACAATTTTTCATTGTTTTATCAACCGTTTTGCATTTCACATGCAATACCTGTGTGGTAGCATCATAATAACCGTTAAAACATTTAATGATGTACTTCCAGGGAGGGCAGGGGAGTGGGCAGGTGAGTGAGCTGTGGGTGAGCGAGATTACTTTTTGAGTTTTCAGGTGAGGGAGGGGTTGGTCGCATTGTCATATTTGAAACCAAAACAGCGTTGTTTCTCTAACGGACGCAAAATAATCTCAGATTGCCCCTTTAACTATTAACTAGGCATGAACAAATGCACTAATACATTTTTATCCACGTAATAATATCAATGGACAACTTTAATACTAATGCTTTGCTTTAGGTTTGTTAAGAATTTGTTCATCTGCATTCATTCTGATCATTTTTAATAGATTAGATTGACCTAATCTAAAGTGACAACTTTACCACAGTTTTTTAGTCCATGTAAAGCACTACTTTGTCATATGCGTACATTACCCACTGCCATATGGTCTTCACAAGAGTGTTATTGTAATTATACTTTACCTTAATATTTACCTTATTGAAATAGGCACATGTATTATGGGTAACTGTCTTATTAATCTTAACTAATAAGACATTAAGGCCTCAATGCATCAAGATCACTTTACAGTAGGTACTGCAAAAGCAGAGTTCAAGGCATGAACATGAAGAAATTACTTAAGGACTAACCATTTTTAAGGGATCATACATTTTAATGCATATATGCATTTAATAATAGGCTAACCAATTTACATAAAATCTAGGATATTATTTATTTACATTAGTAAGTAAATCAGTAAACATAAGCCTCAGTTAACACTTAGTGTATCAATACATTATTATTACAATTATATATCAAAACATTGCAAGTGTTATCAACATATTAGTGTTGTTTAACTGTACATACTGTATGTACACTAAGCATCTAAATACCTAAATGCAAGCAATCTGATGTGATGTAGATATAAACTTCTTTGTTCAACTTTTTACAATTACGATGTTGTGAGCATATGTGCTTATGTCATCTGTTGTTTGCCTCTTTGTCTTTCTGTATGTAGCTGAATGTGTGTGTGTGTGCATGTATGTGTGTGTGTGTGCAACACACCACAACTATCTGTGTCAGTTTGTGTTTGAATAAAAGTGTGCGTCCTTTGGATGCACGTGTAAAAGCCTACAGGCGTTTGCGTAGGTCCGTGTGTCTTTTTATCGTCCAGAGTGAGCTGAGAAATTTAATTGCTTGCACATGTGGAGGATTTTCAAGTGTTTAGAATAAAGTTGGTTTCAAAAAGAGGAAAAAAAAAACTGCAGTCTAGAGCTAGAGGCAGCCAGACTCCTGCCCCCCTCTTCTGCCAACCCCCCTCTTCTGAAACCAATGCCTTTTTATTCCTCTCCTCACAGGAGTACAGGTCATAGGTCAAGGGGGAAGATCTCTGCGATTGGCCACAGGCTTGCTGCGTTAAACGTGGAGGACACAGTAAAGCTATAGTCTGTAATCTGACCTGCCACTGCCTCTGATCAAAGTGATGGCATCAATGAAAATACCAGGAAAACATCTACCTTTTGGCCACCAATTGGATAAGTAAATACATGGCAAATGAAGCAAGGAAGAAAATGGAAATCTGGCGTGCCATCCCAAGTTCCCCCCACCCCTCCTTTTCTTCCTCAGAAGGGAAGATAAAGTGTTCCAGAGACGAGGAACCATGCACATTTTCAGAGATGGATCAGAGGGTAAAGATGGAAAAGTGCTTTTAATCTTGTGTAACCCTATATGACTCTAAATGGGAAGGGCCTCAGAGAAAGGATCCTTTTAAGAGGACATATAATCCTAATTAAAACCCAGAACAGAACTACTGACAGATCTGAGGGGCCCTCGGCTCCGTCGGCTGTTACTGCAGTTTAAGGTTCTTTATTCTTGTCGGAGCAATGTTAATAAAATGAGGGTCAAAGACTGACGCAACACAGTTATCCTACACTGCGCTCATGAATAGCTTCAGTTTGCACAACAAACTGATAATGTACAGCATACAGTATATGAACACTATTTTTAGTGAGAAAAAGACAGTGACGATACACTGCAGAACAATGGGATTAGAGGCTAAATTTCTAGCCATGTTGCTTAACAGCAAGAATAAAGGCTCTTAACCCAGAGGAAGAGAGCAGAGTTCCATAGTGGGTTATGATCCTTAAAAAAAAATGTAATCTTCCACTCCAGTGCAAACCCGTGCTAGATGTTCACATTGAGATGTATTTATACAAACATTCCAAGTTGTATCTCTCTCGTAGAAAGATCACGGCGTCTTACACACCTGTATGGCTTTGTTGTTGCAAAACCACGGATGGACTAATGACTAAAGTTATCAAGTGAGTGCAACCTTCACCTGAACCCCTACCTCTCTGTCTCGTTTTTTAACAATCCCTCTCTCTTTTTTTACAGAGGTCTTGCCTCCCCCCCAATTGCCCTCTCCCCCTCCCATCCATTGATCAGGGGTAATTGAGAACAGCCCTGTTCCCCCTTCTCGTCCGTCCTCTCCCGCTGCCCCCCCCCCCCCCCCCACATCCAGCCTCATGCAGGCCCAGACATCTGGTCCACATACACAAGTCTTCAAGTCTCCCTCCCTGGAATAACCAAATAGATTCCCAAGCCATCTGAGTGGACGACAATGAAGAGGAAGAAACAGAGGAGAGAGAAGAAAAAAAAATCATTGCCACATATGTAAACATGAAATAAGTGGAATCGATTACAAAGGCAGGAATATAATTTTCTGGAAAAGGGAATGATTACAACTCTAATGCATTCATACAAAGTTATACGACAGGGAGACAGACCGTTAAAATAGGAGACCGCAGTCAGCGAGACCAAATGTGGCACGGCAAAGCTTTTTTATTGCCCACTTCATATTCCGAATATTAGTTTTAATTCCAAAACACTAATGTAAACTAGTAGGAAGTGTTGGTTAGTTTAATTTGTTTTTCATTGTATAATGTTTTTGACAATTTTTGTGACCATTTTTCCAATAATATATGTTTTATCAATGATCTCGTACTGAACTGAACAGTATGGGGAATGAAAGGCCTGTTGAACCATTAGTCAATGTAGCTATCAGGTACAATGACTGAACAGACAGACCGTGGTATGTGATATGTGATATGGGATATGTACATTTTCTCTCCATTTGGAAATGTTTGTTTTCTTTCCAGAATGTGCAGGATGAAATCAAGGGAAGTGGGATGTAAAGGTTTACGTGTCAGCCTGTGTGTGTACGTGTGTGTGTGTGCGGTGGGGGGCAGCAGTACTTTCTGTGTATGCATGCGCACCCAGCAGACAGCGGTGTAAGTTACGTGTTAGAGATAGGGATCAGACAGGGACAGATTTAATTAACAGATATCTCTCCTTAATGTAGATTCTTTTGGCTCCCCCAGATACATCCCCCTTGTGCTTATCCAACCAGAAATAACTTATCTTGGCTCTGAGCGCCTTGTAATGCATTTTTACAGCATTTAAGGAAACAGGGTTTCGGCAGAGAGAGCACACCTTCATGTTTACTCTCACCAGCCGGTGTGATTATCGTGCGGAGTAGACCTGCTAATATTCACATGTTACTTTCACATATTGTACATTCTGCTCATTTTCAACTCATAGCCTTGGGAAAATTTACTATGCTCGCCATAAACTAAAGCTAACACATATTTGCCCTTTTACCTATCCTTCAATGTGACCATCTATTAAAAGGGGGTCTCACTGGCTGGAAGCCCAAAGCATAAGCTCACCCTGAACGGAGGACTGAGAGACAGAAAGAGGATAGTGATAATATAGGAAGGAATAATTAAAGGGAAACTTTGTAGAGGGAAATTTACCCACCAGCATATAATATCGGCTAAAACAACTCCAATATAGTACTGTCATAGTTCAAGCTGAGTGGCTGTTTTGTAGGTATGTCAAATTTTTCGTTCCCGATCTGAGTCGGTTATTATTTCGCTTCAGTGGCTACTGACTTTCGGACTTATCTTTTATATGCATAATGCGCACTATGCATTAAGACCAATCAAAGTGTAAATGTTGGGACTTGCCGTAGGGGTTCAACTATGGAACTATCTCAATGGCTCTCGACTCTGACTTTAAGTTAAACACAAAGTTGTTAAGAATGCTACTGTATTAAAACATGAACTGGGATGGTATCACAGCATGTCACTACGACTAGACGGTTTTGTCAGTGCAGAGGATGTTTATAAACCGCCAGTATGCCTGTTAAGCTACAACTACCCTCCGATCGTGTCTAGCTGTGCTGGAGGAGCCTAGACACGATCGGACGGTAGTTGGAGGAGCCAAAGTACACAAAAAATAAGTGAAACATTTTTGAATAAAAGGAATATAAACGGCTCATAAGTCATATTTCAGCCGATGCCATTGAATAAAAAATTTTGATCAGCTCCAAATTTGGACATTCTGACATCCCTACATTTACCTATATATTCTATAGTAGCCTACTTAGTGCTGCCACCATCTTGAAGGAGACAATGGATAAACTAAATAAAAGGAAGGACGGAATGAATACAGAAGAAATTTGTTTTCTGTTGCCTATAATGGAGCGCTCTTGTTGATAATGCTAATAAAAAAGGCTTATTCCATCTCCAGTTCCCATTCCCTGCTTGCGTTTACATAATCGCATGGAAGAATACACTTTACTGTTGTACAAAGTAATGATTGTGCGGCTGTAAAGTGTGTGCGGCTCTGCTTATGCACATACTTATTTGTGCTGGTCCAAGTGCCTGGTGTGTACTGCATGCCCTAATCCTGACACTCCCTCAGGTGAGTGTTTGTTCCGCTCATAACAGTTTACACTGATAGGAGTGCGCTAAAGTTGCCTTAGCGTGAGTAAGACTTCCATATCTAAGCAGCCCGCGAGGAAGCCAACTACACTCATACTTAACCTTGTGGATCCAAAGTATTATGCATCATTACAGAGGAATGTGAGGGCCTGTGGCCTGGTGGTGTGGTGAAAAGAGCGCGCCAGCATCCAGAGATCTTGTATTTAGCCCCACTCTCATTTCTTAGCTCCCATTTAACCTTAAGCATAGAATGACTTTAGCTAGAACTGAAGCAAGAGCAGGTTCCATGTGAATTCATTATGCAGGTGATGTGAACGTCACCCCTGTGCATGTCTTCGCGTGGGTGGGATAACTGAGTGATTACTCCCTTATGGGCGCCAACGTGGCAGTACACTGCTACTGTGCCACAAACACACATGCTGATGGGCTAAACGCATACGGTAATGAATTCATCGAACGCACAACGTGGCTAAACGCTGCTTTGTTGAGGGGGCATGTCAGGATACTTTTGAAAGTATTGTTTAAAGGGTGTGTGCATTGAAGACAATACACACACGCACACATTCATTATAAGGGCAATTCAATGACTCACGGCACTCTAACAGAGAATGCTTTAAGGGGAGGAGGAGCGTTAATTGACCTGGCTCGCAGGCGCGTGGCTTGAGCTGTTATCCAGTGGCCTCTGGCGCAGTGCCTGTCTATCCCTGAGAGGTAAAGTATGTCCTTATGGATCCAGAGTGCCACACAATATCCCCTCTTCCTCCGCACACACACACACACACACACACACACACATACACACATTAACCTTGCAGGCACAAATACCGGACAGCGATAGGGACGGATGATAGAGGGAAGGGACGCACGAGATGGGAGGGCAGATGAGCTAGAGAGGGAGAACGAGGGAGAGAGAGCGAGGGAGAGAGAGCGAGGGAGAGCGCGCGCGAGAGAGAGAGGGGAGAGAGCAATTGTTCTCCCACTTGACTGCACACAGACTCCTCCATGCAATCAAGGGCTTAACAAACATACAATGGTTTCCCTAATTGAATTGGAGCCTCCCCTCACACACGGCGGAGTACTGCCTAACTGAAACCAAACACTGTTTGATGATGCGGTAGACGCGGCACTGGAGGGGTCACTTTACAGCGAGAGCAGCAGTGTGGGCTTATTGACTTCATTAATGATAAGTAAAAAAAAAAAACCTCACTCAAAGGCATGTTGAAGAACACCCCCCCCCCCCCCAACACGTGCACACACACACACACACACACACACACACCCTCCCTAGCCCAGCCCAACCGCCAGTCCCTATGCACCACCTGCCCCCGTACCCCTGTGCACTCCCTATCCAGCCCCCATCTGCGTTCTAAAACCCCTTGGGTGAGTGACTCCGCAGACCTTCAGTCCAGCCTCCCCAGACCCCATTTAAAATAACAATTGCATGCATATCAGGTTTCAGGCCTCTGAAATACATGTGAGATGAGGTAATGCGATCAGCGCACAGCGCCATCCAAAACCCCTCTCTTCCTCACTGTGTGTGTGTGGGTGTGTGTGTGTGTGTGTGTGTTTGTGTCCCACACATCTGTGTTTGCATTAAACTGACGAAGGCTTGGTAAAGAATATCTGAGAGAGAGAGAGAGAGCTGGTTTTCTATGGTATTATTGTAAAGCTTCTCTATGACGCACATTCAGCTTCTAGAACATAGAGGTCAGTGGTAACGGAATAGTATGTTATTCTGGCGGGGGGAGGGGGGGGCATCGCACGTCCTCTGAACTTTCACAAATACATTGCAAGTCCTGGGGGTCACGTAGGTGCATGTGCACATGGGTTTCATCCAATCACAGGCTTTCAATTTGAATCCAAATGCGGTGCTGCGCAACTCTGTTTCAGAAGTAGTTATTCATAAATGAGGGAGCTTATGATGATTAGAGGCATATTCTGCTCGGGCATTATGCATGTTTACGCTACATATGGAAATATCCCGCCCAAAACAAGTGGTTCTTAACGTATTTATGATACACACTGTTCCTTTAAATACGCTCAGAAGATGACGCTGTGTCAAGCGTGGCGGCTTTGTGTCTGTTTTCAATTACTGGAGAGCCCAAGTCAAAACGTTATTAAACTCTAACACGCTTTCATTTAGTCCGAATTACAACTCAATTAATACCCCATAAAATGGTCACAGAGTTAACGATTGAGCAAAGAGACATAGCCATAACATTACCCATAACATTAGCACGGGCAGCCAGGGTTGCTGTGCCTCACTGCACGTGGAGAGGCACAAGACGCTTGGCGACCCAGTAAGTGCCAGTGCATAAACACTAATAATAGCTTCCATAAAGTCGCTCACATGGCACTGTGGGCGAGTCCTAGGGGGACCATTAAAGGTGTCGCGGCCTGAGGTGTCCCCCCGCAACATGCCGGGGAGAGAAAAGAGCGGGCAACAAGAGCGACCCATAGAGACAAAGAGCCAGCGGGACAAAGAGGGCAAGAGGCGATTAGAGAGGGAGAGTGAAACGAACCGTTATGCCGGAGAAGAGAATGCAGGTGAATTCTCTGTGGCGAGATAGCGCAGCACTCTGATTGACAACAATAGCAGCGGTGGTGATTGTTGTGGTGATTAGAAGGTACTGCGGGTCGGAGAGGACAGAGTTTGGACGGGCGGGGAGGATTTGTGGACCCTTCCTTCTGGCTACACGCTGAACACGAACAAATCACTTCAAGAAATATCTGAAAAAACAAGGTAATAGCAGCAAAGAGCAGGGTAAACAGCAGGGGTGAGCAAGCAAGCAGGGCGGGCTTCTCACTACCGCACTCATTCTTGTGATTCTGTGCGTTACTCAAAGCCCGCAGTTCTTCCCCACTATAGCCCCACCCGACCCAGCCCCTTTTCCGTTCCCTTCGCTCATCTTTCAAATTTCCGTCTCCCTCCCCTGCCTGTCCCTCCCCCTACGTGGCTTTAATATACACGCACCCCAGGTTTAATCTCACAGAAACACGTTTGTCTCGCTGCGGAGACGGGACCGATATCGCTCACTCCCATCCTGCCCCCACGCGCTGCCTCCCCTTCAGCGGGCCTCATCCCTCCCGCAACAGCTACCTTTCAATCGGGTAATCACGGGCTAAGTAGCCATTTTCATTTCTGCCCCTCTATTGAAGGTGGACTGTGGTGAAAAGGCAGGGCCTTGTAGGTAGGCCTGCTAATGGGGGCGACATACAAGGCCTCCCCATTCTGTTTCGCGGGGACCTGAGAACGGGAGCCTCTTATCAGCAGGCCACAGCCATGCTCAACCAGTCACCATTCCTCACCAACCTGGCTACCTCCCTCACGGTCTCTGCTTTTAGCGTTACCTTCTTGGCGAAGGTAATAAAGAAAGATGTCAACCAGTGACATCACTCTGGACACGTTCACGCCTTCAAGAGAAATCCAACGCTGAAGTCGGCCAAACCTTCAACGCAGGCTTCGAATGGAATAAGTGAATATGCTTTCTAAACATCTCATGCTCAGAAGTCTTCTCCTGCCTGTTCCAGATTGTAGTGAAAATAACAACAACAACAATGGGAGCACAACATGCAATGGGCCCAGGCAAACAAACATTGTCCTCTATGTTTGCTCCAGGGCCACAATATTCCCTACACATTCCCTTTCATCCCTGGATCTGGATGTATGCAATTAAAGCTCCATCTCCTCTCTGCCCGCTCTACACCCACCCCATATGTTGCTGAGTTGTTGAGATGTTGGGAAAGAGAAGTGTTGGCCTCCTCTCCAAACCGCAGGCAGAGAGGGGCTTGCATTCCTCCCCGAGAACTCGGCGTGCTGTTTATCTGCATCCATGTGCTCGGTCGCCATGGCAACTCAAACCAAATACACACAGGGCTGTTCAACTCTTGTTTAAATTCTCCCCCCCCCCCTGGTTTTTTGATTTCATCACCGGGCTCCCATGTACACTTTCCCTAAGATAAACAGAGATGGAGGCCGTGCTCAGCCACGTCTGCGTGAGTTTATTTTGAGTCCCCGTCCGGTTCGGTCTATGACGCTGTTTCGCCATCCCTCTCACTTTTCACTGCTTGAAAGTTGGAAAATGCTCAGTGTTTTGTGAGGTAGGGGAGCCTGGAGCTGTGGTTAGACTTGGCTCGGCTCGTCTGAGACATAACGACCCGAATAGTTTAGGAGGAGTGTTTTCAATGCATGCGCTGCGACGAGCCAAAATTGGAGACAAAACTGAACTCCATGTCCACTCAAATGTGACTGGAAATTCATTAGTTAGATTTGTTTACATGCTGTCACCACGATTCGATATAAACAGATTTCACCATTCTGTGTTGTACACGCGAATACACATATACACGTACACACACAGTATAGTGGCATTTTGGGAAATCAGGAGTGTCATTAAGTTGAGGCCTAAATACTCTATTATATATTATATATTAATTGACTAGCCTGTAATATGACACATTGTTCTCTTAATTAGCACCCTTCTCCCCCATTCAGCTGCCGTTCCAATGGTTGACTGTTCCTTTATTAGGCAGGATTCCATCTCCAACTCTCCAATAGGCACTTAACTCCTGCCTAATAGAGGATTTTCCCAGACTTCTTCCGACAAGCCATTCAACTGAGTCGAGTTAATTTGTTTCTAATGCTTGGCTAATGGAGGATCCTGACGACAGGAATTGAGTGCAGGATTTTTGGGATTGACTTCCACCAGCATATCCTTGCGTCTAAAATGAATTCTAATAAATGAGATTCCCCCCCTATAAACCAGAGCTTAATGGCGAAAATCAGTCAACTTCAAGGTTGAAAGAGTATGGAAGAAGGCAGAATAGAAATGAAAAACTTTAGGCACACTCGGACACAGATAGGTTCAACTGAGTTGTGATCCCTAAAAATGTTTAATCAATGGACAATTTTGGTGCCCTGGCTACTATTGGGAGCCTTTGGATTGTGGCATTCATTGCTGCTTTTTGTTGTGCTGAGAATGTGAGAAGGGACACTTTGAGACTATCTCAGTCCTGCAGTGGCCAGTCGGTTAGCCTGTGACTGACAACCTGTGGTGCTATCAGCTGTACGGCTGCACAGCAGGTCTGGTGAGGGGTGGGGGGGGGGGGGGGGGCATAGGGGTTCGGGGGGGGGCGAAGGCACCGCTGTGCCAGGAGAACGGGATTAAGCAAACCAAGGGCTAAATTTAAATAGCACATTGGGTCCAAAAATTGCTTCTCTAAACAAACAAATTACCCCAGCAAACTTTTAGAT
>JAOEHI010000024.1:4218056-4233645 GCA_025447815.1 Percopsis transmontana
AGCGCTGTGCCAGGAGAACGGGATGAAGCTCACTAAGGGCTATCTGTAAATAGCACTGTGGGTCCAAATATGGCTTCTCTAATCAATCTAATTCCGCCTGCAAGCTGTGGCCTTCTCTCTGAGACGTTTCACTGCGTCAAGATAACCTTATCTAAACCTGCCACATCCTTTACAATTAGCACTCTCTATACAATCACACACACACACATGCTCGTGCATTTGCTCACATACACACACACTTACACACATACAAAACTGACATTAGCTGTTTAAGTACACTGCCGAGAGATATTCCCAGTTCCCCAATTTTGTCATTTTACTATAATTCTTTACGTTCACTGTACGATACTCTGTGGGGCTGTTTTAACTGTTTTTAAGCACCACAGAGAACATAATAAAAACATTTCTCCAACAGATGGTTTCATGTTTTTGCTAATGTCCACAGCAGTTATTAAGCGCTAGGTATGATCTAGTGGCAAGGTGCATCCGCTGGGAGCGTGCGTGATAATAGCACCACACCTGTGTTCTGGAAGAGCGGGCAGCAACAGAGTAACATGAGAGCGCTTTGCTGCCATTCTATATGTGTGTGTGTGGCAAGGGGAATGGAAAGACTGTAGATTAAATTTACAAAATTAGTAACTGATATTTTTAAAACATTATGTCCAAAGAAAATAAGTATAAATAGATAATGAAATCTGTGAGATGTTAATTTATAAAGGGTATCTATCCTACCCCTGTGTGTATATGGATTTTTATTTTCATTTCCCTGAGAGAAAATCATTCCCATAATACCCAGTTTCATAATATTACTGATAATGTTTGATAATATCCAGTTTAATGCCGGTTTAATTCAATACTTCAGCTGTGGGGGCTGTGGGGGCACATAAGACAAAAAAGGATGGGCACCACTGGGAGAACCATGGCTTTTCAGAGTGGCCATACATAGTTTCGCAGACAATCAATGTACTTGAAAGTAATGTCCAAATTCTGAAAAGCGATCCTTCGACGTACCGTTTATTGAACAAACAAGCGGCAACTTGTACTTTTATCAGAACTTATAGTGGCTTAAATGTGGTTAAGCTTCTTCTTTTTAGTGGCTTGTAGTGCAGTTTGCTACTTTCACACTTTCAATGGTATAGCTTACCTGCTAGCAACTTTAAAATAGCTTGTATCTTGCTAAGCTACCATTTCAAAGTAGCTTCCCTGAACACTCATGGCTACTGTAATGTGTGCAGTGATCCAGTCCAGCATTAAAGCTGTTGCCGTGTAGTTTGAACTGCTGGTTCGGTTTATACTTGCTCATTTTTGGCTCAAGTCATCTTTGCTGGCAGCTGCACTGCAAGGTCAAAGAACTATAGCCACCATTTCTCTCTCCTCTCTCCATGTCCTCCGATAACGCAGGGGACTTCTAATAACTTTGCTTCTGTGACACAAGGTGTTTATTGATCCATGGTTGGAATCGCTTCATGCTGTGTACATGTGTTCAAACTGACCGCACGTGTGTGCGCATGTTTCTCTTACACTCTCCTTTCATATATACATGCTCACGCACACTCCACACATGCACACGCACGCATACAACGCGTGCGAACGGTGGCTTGTGGGAATAATTAGGACTAGCAATAGCAGGCGTTGGGTGGAGTGTGTTTACCCCACCGTTGTTGACGAGCAGCGCCCTTGACGACCATCAGGGGGACGAAGGTGGCCAACAGCCTCATGAGCACGCAGGCACTCACAACTAAACCACAGCAGCTATACTACTAAGACTGCACACATTACACCACGCAAAGAACAAGCCAATGTGTCTGTATTTTCCTAGTATTTTTCGGGATAATATCACAGCTGAATAAATTAAACAATTTAAACTTTCTGAACTACTGTTAATCTCTGTTGAGCTACTGTATGTGCATTTTTATTCATTGCACAGTACAGTGGTTTGATTTGACAGTATATTGAGATTTAGTTCCCATTAACCTCTAGTTATAAAGTGAAACAGACAGGTCGCAACCGGAGTTTCTTTAAGGCAGTGTTCTGGGAGCGCACCAAGCATTTAACCCAGAACAGTTTGCCCCTCATTCGACACCGCACCACAATAAAAATGATTAGAATAATTGATCAATTTACTCAGGGGCCAAAGTAATCAATAAGATACATTATTAAAGGAAGGCTATTGATCGAGATGGAGGCAAGCCGAGTCAAATGTTTACCGCAGCAGAGAGGTTGGGATCAATGGCGTGGCCAGTGCTGTTGAATAGAGCCGCCGAATGGATCAGTGTGTGATGAAGCAATAGGTCCTTATGGATCTGTCCACTGTCCCTTTGTAAGAGACACAGAGCCTGCAGAATGTCCGAATGAAAGCTAATACGTCCCTGAGATGGAGCAGTGAGCTCTATTAGGACAGGCTCCGTCACCTTTGTTACCGTAGCAGAGCTTTTCATCAGCGAGCACAGGGATGGAGCTAGCAACAAGAAATGGATTTAGGAGGGCGTGTCTCTGTGTGTGTCTTTTTAGTGTCCAATTCTAGAGAGTTTAGCACCCCAGTGTTAGATACACATATATATATATATATATATATATATATATATATATATATATATATATATACGTGTATACGTGTGTGTATACATCACATGCACGTGTGTGTGTTGGGGGGGGGGCTTGCTGGTATTGTATTGATTGTGGGCAGGGGATGTTTTAAAAAGTCAACACAGCCCTCTACCCCAGCACCAGTTCAAGGAGCTATTTTCCACACAAAAGAAAGCTTTGAGGAGAGAAAAGAGAAGGGCAGGAAAAAGAGGCCGATTTTAAAGCGTGCTACAATGAAAAGCCGAGGCAAGGCTCCTCTCCGCCCTCCCTCCCTTTTCTCCCCTGCTCCTTTCTTCACAGTTCTAGAAAGGAGCACGATGATTGTGGGGTGCAATGGGGGGCAGACTGGGGCTGCTGAATAGACCGCATCGCTTTTTACAGATTTGCTCTCTCCCCACCATGGAGGACATCTGACCTTTTGGGGGTGGATTGAGGGAGAGAGAGAGAGAGAGTCGGAGATAAAGAAGGGGCGATGGTTGAGAGACAGAGAGAGAGGGAAAACGAAATCATAATGAAAAGTGGTAATTCCTTGGAGAGGGGGTGAGAGAAAATGTCCGATGGCCAGTAATGAGATCGTCTGACTAGCAGGTTGCTATAGCGACCACCAACAGTATTACTATACACTATACAGTCAGTGTATGAATGGGAGAAAGACCACCTATTGTTGCCACAAGTGGATGGGCCAGAGATAAGAAGAAAGACTGTAGGACGGCCATGAGACACACAGGCCACAGTGTGTTAGATGGATGACTACTCTAATTGCTAAAGCAATTGGTGTATTAATGTGGGCAAATAATGGAGAGAAATTAACAATATTGTGTAGAGAAATGAAAACCTATTAAAAAGAAAACATCTATTGGAAGGCTTTGTGAGCTTTGACTGGTCGTGTATTTAGCGGGTTGAGTTGAAGGTTCCAGACTCTGACTCTGGCTCGGGTTATGCTTTCTCGGCTCCGTGGTTGAAGCACCGGTCCGTTTTAATTGGGTGGCCAGCGGGGGTCCAGGTGGTGTGGTGGGATGGCCCTGCATGCGGCTGGTTGGCGGGTCGCACCCAGCTGCAGATCTGATTACAGCGGTTTCTCTAGCGCCGGTGCGTCCAGCACCTGCTCCCTCCAGCCCCCCCCCTGATTCTGATAAACTATCATCACCGCAGAGTGAGACAAATGATGCCGCTCTCCTGCCCAGTCTGCCCGGCGGTGTGTGTGTGTGTGTGTGTGTGTGTGTGTGTGTGTGTGTGTGTGTGTGTGTGTGTGTGTGTGTGCATGTACAGTAGTGAGAGCTATCGAGAAGGAGTGAGTTAGTGAGTGATTACAACATGCTGCTAGTGATAGTGTTTACGTCTGTTTGTGTGAATGTAGCGCATGTGGAATGTGATTTTTTAGAAAGGCATGCTGATACTGTATTATCCTCATGTATGGCTTAAATAGCAGTTCTCCCTATGGGACCAAAGTAGCACTATTTGGGTCTCTGCGTAGCCGTGTGACTTGGCCCTGTGGGTAACACTTCCTTCCTTGGAGGAAGTACTGGTTCTTGTGAGTGCCGGAGACAGGAGCCGGTGTGGCCCAGTGATAATCCCACTGAATGGACAATACGGCATGATAGGTATGGGCTGGCAAGCACACATGTCTGCTGCAAACAGGGAGGGCCACAGGAACCAGGCCTGAACACAAACTCACGATATGGGACCCTAAAAAACAAAATAGTCTGATAAGTAGGAAAGAATGCATACCCAAACATACTACTAACTAATTTATCAGTCGCTTTAATAAAGATTTCATGGGAAATCACACGCTGTTTCTCTCATTGCAGGAGGAAAACTGGATACTGGAAGAGCATACCTGTGCCCTGGGATTGTGTGTGCGTGTGTGTGTATGCCTTGATCTATGTGCATAAATGTATGCATGCAATTTATGCAATTTATGCATGCTGACGTCTATGTCCCTCTGTCTGTCTGTCTCCATGTCAGAGGCTCCATTTCAGAGCTGTGCACATCCATAGGTCTGAAGTGAAGCAATTATTTTGTGAAAAGATGTTAATAAAAAAATGAATACATCGATATACAGCAAGTGTGTTCCACATGAAATGAAATGTAATGACTGGGAGGACAGTGTAAGAAAATGACAAGAATTATTTTAAAAAGTTACAGAACCGGAATTTCCCCACAAAAGCCAAAATGAACATTTATACAGGCAGCAACATATAAAATAAAAAAAGCAGAAGGAGAACGCCATTGGAATATAATATTACAAGGGAGACTAGATGGTCTGTTAAAATAACAAGACATTTTCTAGCTGTGTAGGCCTACAAGAAGACATCATACACCATGTGTGGCATCATACACCATTGTCTGGGCCAAAATATATAAGCCTTTTACATCTGCTAAAGGCATTCTACGCTGGCGTAGCCTTCTGCAGTATCACTATTGCCTCGATGTTATCTTTGCTCCTTCCAAGTTTTTTTTCCTGCAGCTGAATAATAATAATAAGTGACTAAATAAGGATCTTATAGACCTAATACAACCAAATAGGCATTTTACAACAGATCCATTAGTTTGGTCAGTTAAATGACAGTTAAAAACAGACTGAAATGGATGAATGGAGAAGAAATGTGGACAATTGGAGACAGTTCTTTTTCTCAAAAAAGAAAAAAGACAGCATCTGGTAATAGCAGTTGTCGCTGGCAACCAGTAAGCTATAACCAGTTGCACTGCTATTCAACCCTTATTTATGCACGATAAGAAAGTTTTGTGTGTTTTGTGTCATACTAATGGATGATGAAAAATATCATATACACTTATAGACACATGGATTGATTGTGGTTATATTTGTTGATACAGTAGAGAGTATATTGCCTATATAAAAATAATAAGAATGTGAAATACTAGTCAGAAATGTTCATAAAAAAGGTTCATAGGTTCCATAAACCTATGCTGTTTTTCTTTCACTCCAAAACAATTTGATTATTTTGTGGTTCTGAATAGAGACGTCACTAGATTTGTGTGAAGAAGCATTCTTATAAGAGAAACTACATACAGTATGTATGTATTTTTTGGTTATTTTATGCATTATGTACAGTATATGTTTATTATATATTTTGTATTATGTTTTCTAGATCCAGTTTCTGTTTAAGGTAAAATTCAAATCATCCTGAAATCATCGTATTGAGTGCATAATATAATTAAATATGTAACCAAGGCAACTACAGGATGTTTTTTTTCCGCAAAGCTGCAAGTGAGACAAGAATGCCATTTCTATCTATGCACTTATCAGTCCTGTACCGGAGGACACAGGCTGCCCTTCCTTGTCCCCAGGATTATGGCCTCTTTTAGGAATCTGGGGCCAGTGCTAACCATTGTGCTGTCATACAGGAAGTATGGTTCAGCGCTCACTCCCAGCATTCACTGGGTTTCCTGTGTCAGGTTACCACGTCCTGTGTTTATTTTCTTTGCGTTTTTGTCTGTAACCACCCCATAGGATTTTTTTGAACATTCAGTAAAACATACAATGGGGAGGATGGCACTATCTCAAACTATTGGGAGGAGGTGTTCCACTGTGAAGAATGTATCTTTATCTCTTCAGTGGTTTTCTTCTCCCAATGTGATTTTGACTTGTGGTGTGACCTGTCTTCTGGTGTGGCTTTATATCTCAAGTCTCTATCAGGTCTGAGGAAAACAGTTCCCTGTCCAGCCTATACTCCAAAAAGAACCTTAATCAATTTCAAATTAAGCAGTCTATTCAGCGGACATTGTCTTTGACAGAAAAGCTTGTTACACCAAGAAAAAGGGCTGAAGGAAAGACTTTTAAACAAACTCTTCAAAGTAATTATTGCTCTGCTTGGAGTTTTTTTCCTTTTTTCCCCGTTCGTCTCCTGCAAAATAAACACCTTTGGAAAACTTAGCAGGGCATGATTGATAGAGAGCATGAATGATGTATTGAGTCTATTTTGTGCAAATCAATACTGAATTTCATTAGGCCTACCATTTCCACCTCACAAACACACACACACACACACACACACACACACACACACACACACACACACACTAAAAGCTGTGAAGTCCTTACTGAGAACTTTGCATCTTTTCCGCTGTTAAAAGCCCTCCACTGTATTCTCATTGACAAGGCTGAGCCGGTGCCTGTTTTCATTCCATATCAGCACCTCTAAACAAGGAGCCCGGTCTTATGCTGACTTGCACTCTTTCTTTTTAAGTTGCCTTGATACGGTTAGGCTTGCCACGTGCCTCCACAACGGGTACCCCTGCATGCTGAGCACTGACCTCTCTCAACCAGCGCAACACCCCCCGCTCTTCATTTACCCCTGTGAGATTCCCCTGAGGACAGCTCACCTCTCTTGTCCTTCTACACACTCCTCTGTATTCCTGCAATGATGACCAGGCTGCTCCTGTATTCACATCTACCTCTCCAGCCTGACAGGAGGAGGGGGTGGAGGAGAATGGCCGATGGGTGTAGGTTGTTCTATGCAGTGCTCCGGCAACACCTTTGTGTGTTTGGGAAAAACTGTTTCAATTCTTCCCTGCAGCTCCAGAAGAGCAGGAGTTAAACAGGCAAGAGACCAAACAAGACAAAAAAGAGGGATCTGGTAACCATTTCCTACTTCGTGTTTATACGCAGGGCCAGCGCTGGGCTAGTGCTCAGACTGCAATCTGCTGTTCGAGGCCTGCGTGGACCCAGGCCAGGCACACCTGGTGACAGATGAGGATAGCAGAACTCAACGTTTTGACGGGCTCAAATCTATTTTCCGCTATACAGAAAACATATCGTTTTTTCACATTTCCCATGGGTTTTCTGAGCAATGGGACAAGCAGGACGCCTCGAAGGATAAAGGGACACTTCTTGATAGTGTTACTGTGCATGGAAACACAATTGTGTTAGTTTTGAGTCCAAAACAAAAACGCTGATTGGCTGAAACCAGCGAGCCCCTGTCACACTCAAGCAGCTGTTTCCAAACAAGCTGATAGGGCGATTGTTCTGACTGTAAATATTTCCGTGCGGAAATGTTTACTCACAAAGTATAATATCAAATAAACTCGCTGCCACGAAGCGCCCTGCACGGCTACAATGTACAAGGCGTCGCCACAAACCTGTGAACGGAGAGCGTCTGAGCGCGCATCGCACTTGGGTTTTTACAACAGAGGTCAATCACCGTGACCTCTGTGGTCTTGTATTTCATGGCAGGGGCCTGGGCAGTGGACCGTGAGCTGGAGGGAGAGAGGAGAGAGAGAGAGAGAGAGAGTGTGTGTGTGTGTGTGTGTGTGTGTGTGTGTGTTGGGACGTTGGGATGTTAGCGTTCAGAATCTCATCGCTACAGCTCCCAGGGGAGACTTGGAATGAGGGGTTTAAACATATTTTACTTCATGGGGGTGGGGGGATGCGGACGGTGGTGGTCTGAAAAACTGGATTGGGGGCGGGGCCGGGGGAAGCGCCCTGATAATGAATAATGTCTCCTTATGTGTCGCTTGCCATCACGGCACTTGGAAAGAAAATTATGCTTCTCCTACACCGTAAATTTCAACAACAGCCCTTGTTTTTGGTGACAATTTTATCGTCACTAGGTTCTGGGAACATTAAAGTTGAGGATTACAGACAAACAGACAGAGGGGGGAGCGGCCCTAGCCATGGGGTACATGGTGACGTGCTCCGTATTTTTTCTCACGCCAAGCAGCTCTGTATACCCGACCACCCCCCCCCCCCCCTCCCCCATGTCATAACACTGTCGTTCAGTGCGTGAATGACATTCTGAGTGGCATTTTCATATGTATGATACAGCTACCTAATGTCTCAGCTATTACATCAGCGTATTAGTATTTTATTACATATCTAATTGATCACATAACAATGGTGTTTATGGAGTTCCCTCTTTAAAGTCCCAGTTCCATTTGACAGAGAAAGCGGGCTTGAGGGCAACAATGCTGTAGGAGTCAGTAGAGAGCAGGCAGAGGAAAGTGTTAAGCTGGCAGCTATCTCACTCTTTCTCTCTCTCTCTCTCTCTCTCTCTCTCCCCTTTCTCTTCCCATGAGGCACCTAGATTTGTCTCATCATTGTAAAATGTGGGGTGGCTTTGTGGCTGGTTGCACGATGGCCACATTTATTTATGCAGTTATATATTTACCCGATGTTATGTCATCATATATTTGTTTTAATAATCACTAAAAAAGATAACTCAAAATCAAGAAGCACAGTACAAGTATTAGTCCTCAGACTTTTTGTCCAAGAACTGCCATGGGGTCAATTGTGTGAGAAACAGCAGAAGAAATAGAACTAGTGAAGAAGAAAGAGGAACTTAATCCCATGTCTACCTTGGTATCAGCTGCTCCACATACTATTTTTTACTCTCTCTCTCTCTCTCTCTCTTTTCTTTTTCCGTCCCTCTCCCTCTACCCCCCCTACCCCCCTCCCCATCTCTAGCTACATTCAACATTCCACACATAAAATATGCGACCCAGAAGCCTCTGGGCCCCCAAGAAAGAAAGAGGACAGTTGCCGTGGCAACCTTGAACAACAGCACCACACAAAAACCGGCTGACAGACAGCACACTCCAGGATTCTGTTGCACAGGTGCTATTTTCTTTCAAAACACAAAGAAGGAAAAAAATCTCAAAGTTGTAATGTTCTTAAATTTAAGGGAAAATTACATTCCTAAATTGCCATTTTTTGTGAGGGGCCCCTGTGGAATTCAGAGCTCAGGTTTCTCAGTCCAAGGGTTTCGTCCGGGAAGGACATTACAAGGTTTCTTATCGCTGCAGACCTTTTACGTCTCTATATAGTAATTATGGGAAAATATAGCATGGCTTTTAAACAAAATGTGACTATTATGTCAACTTATGTTACAATTTCCCCACACTGTAAACCCTGTGGAAAAACAGTCTCAGAGACAGAGTTCGACAGAAGAACACACATGCATAAAAATATAGAGCCAGAATGGTTCCACCCAATGCGCATGTATAGATTTTAAGTACAAAAAGCCAAAAGGAACACATGCACAAGCAAACTACTAACAGTTTTTTTTACCTTAAAGTAAGTAAAACTTATAAAATATAAAAATGCCTTAAAATGTATTTTCTTCAACCCCACAGAATGGCATTTGAAATGTAATTTGAAGGTAAATAAAGTCAATGTAATGTTTCTAGTGTACACTCAAAAAGTGTCACTCACTCGTGTATATAGATACGCAGAAATGCTGAATAAACAATAAGATTCCAAAACAACAAAAGTATTACAACATCGACATTTGACAGCTAGCGTTGCAGCGTGGTTGAATGTCCGGTAAAAAAAATAAAAAAATAAAAAAAGATACCATGGGCTGATTTCATAATAAAAGAAGATGAAGACCCACACACAGACATGCAATAGATAATATGAGGAATAAGAGTGGGAGTAGTGCTAGAGGATGTGTTAATGGCATGGAGCGTGGGTCCAATTCCCACCAAACACTTGATCAGCCTAATTAAAGGAACCTTGGCATGATACATTCTGAACTGTGGGGAGTCAGGCCAACTGCCAAATCTGTGCTCACCTCCTCTCTGCCACACACACACACTGGCACAGCCGTCAACCACAACAACACTAGGGAGAGACAGGGAGAAAGTGCAAGAGTTTGGATTTAAGTTTTCAACATACAGTACTCCTCTTTGGTAAATGCTAACATGTTTTTATTTTATTATATTCTCTTTTGACACATATTAGGCCATCTGGATCCTTGGCCTAATATGTGTTAAAATAAAATAAATCAACATTTTGGGAAGCATTTTCTTCTAGGAATACGTGGCAAGATATTTGTTGTCAGTTGTATAACTGTATACAGTGTGCATACTAAGATAAAAGCGGAACATACATTCCTTTGCATTCTGTAAATGTAATAATTTGTTTTGAATAAAATTATGCTTCAAATAAAGCACTGTTTATTAGAGATCTCCGGGAACCCGTTTTATAGACTCTAGGTGGTCCAGTGACCATGGTTTAAGCACCGTTGATCAATAAATTCAAATCAGTATCAATATCAGCGGAAGTGTACATCCGTTTGCTGCTGTCACCGAATGCTGCATCTCACGTTGATCCGCCTTATCTTAAAGGTGAGCACAGCATCTGCTCCATTGAGAATCCAGAGAGATGAAGTGAGTCATCTTTGGCAAAGCCTGGAAAGAAAACCAGTTACTTGGAGCACTACTGTACATATGAATCAAACTTATGTACATGGAAGGCCTGCCAGCACTTAATGCGTTGCACATTGCTGCTGCATACAAACCCCTATACTGTAGCCTAGCACGCAAAACACAGACACTACACACATGCTCACACAAACAGCGATATGTTTGTTTAAGTAATTTTTTTCTCCAAAATAGCCACACCAGGGTTGCTACAACAATATTACACAATCTACAAAACAATCTAGCTAAGTAGAGGAGTATCATTTTACAAAGAGAAACTTTTACATTTTCATTGGCCAAGAAACTGGAAAATATCAGACTAAAGCCTGGACATAAAAGTCTTAAAAGAGAAAAAAATGACAATGCCGATGTGCATTATTAGAAAAGAAGATTATTTTTCTTTCCAGAACACAGATCTAGTATAACTGCCTCCTCTCTGGTTAACCAAATTGGAAATCCTCTTTACTCACCATTGCAGAAGTGCTGCATTATACGTCGTGTTTCCTATATCTGCAGTATTCTGCATTCAGGCTGGGGCAGCTGTTGCAGCCAATTCAAATTGATTCAATTGCCCTCATTGTGGCAAAAAGGTCTTTGAAAACTTAAGGCGGAACTTTTGCAGTGGTGGCAAACTGCGGTCAAGCTAGTGTCATTGGAATTTGCATGGTCAAGTCAGTTCATATATTTGGTGTGCGGCATTGTTCTGAACATTACATAAATTGCATAGATGTTGCCCTTGGTTGAAATTTATAGTTAAAAAATTTATGATTTGTGAAAGTTCTTTTACGATTTTACATTTTACTTTTGCAATTACTTTTTTCTCATAAGATGGAATGAAAATGCATTAAACTATAGGCTAAATAGAAAAAAGAAACACATGTATTTGTGTTCAAATACACAGTCAAATACACCTCAAGTTTTCCCATTAGGGACTTTGCCATTGAATTACTCCATTCAATTACAGTAATAGTGCTTTATAATAAGTGTGCATGTAGTTTGACTAGTGCTGAATCCAAAAGCTGAATAATAAATAAGTATGAATAAGTATTTATAATATTGTGATAATAAAGCTTGCTTGCTTGTTACTATAGGGACTTTGCCATTGAATTATTCCTAAATGCTACAGTAAAAGTGTTTGATATTAAGTTTGCACATTTTACTAGTGCTGAATAGAAAAACATGTTACTTTTACTATTTATAGCTGAATGCGTTTTCGTTCCATCTTGTATATGAGAAATAAACTTATTGCAAACAAACATGTAATAAATAGTAGCCTATAGGCTACCCCCTGGTTCGCAAAAGATCGTAAAAGATCAGAACTTTCACAAATAGGTGTGATAGATTGGTTCCCGTTTAAAGAAAGAGAGAATGAGAGAAATGCATTTTCTAACTATAAGCTTCAAACAGGCTTCAACGAGACTTTCAGCAACATCTATGTAATTGTCGTAATGTTTATAATAACTGACTTGACTTGACCATGCAAGCTTTACCACGGTTTGCCACAACCACTGCAAAAGTTCAGCCATAAGCAATATACATCTTAATATTTTTAATTCCTCTGTCCTGGTTCCTTCTCTTATATAATAATATAATAACGGACAGACTTGTGCGTCCAATCAGTGATGATCCTTGTCCATAGACAGGAACCTAGCTTTTCCGGTAGGAGTTAAAAATTGTCTTTGTGTTTTCCGATTTGTTATTGTTTTTTTCTGAATTGTGGTTTCTGGTTTACCGTTGTGGTTTCTGATTTGTTGTGTTTTTTTGTTTGTTAATTTGATTTGCAATTTGTCGTTGTGTTCTTCTTATTTGTCGTTTATATTTATATTTATTTTTGTTTTACCTTTTTGTGTTGTAATTTGCTCTTCAGGGCCACCGTACATATCCCATCACAAAACATATGTTACTGCAGCTTTTGACTGTTGAAAGGAGAGTGATGAAAATTTTCTGTGAAAAAAACTGCAACAGGAGTCTTTGAGAGCATAAAATAAAAATAAAAAATAATAAAAATATTTTGAATTAATGCTTATATTTCTTTATTGCTATATTATTTATATTCTTATATGAAAATGGTGTGTATTTTATAAATTAAATGTATTACATCTATAAAAAAAGTATCCTTTATTTCTCTCTTAGGGTCAACTTCAATGTGTGTTTTAAGTAAACAACTGTCTACATCAATGGTGAGTCCCTCATAGTTGAATAATATGTATTGGCTATGTCTAATGGTTTATAACAAAAGTAAAGTTCTTGTGCGATACCAGAAGGGACTGATCCATGCGTGTCTCACTTCTTGCAGCCTGCCCATTTAAAGCCCAGCTCTTTCACCTTTCTGCTGTGAGGAGACGAGAGAGGACAAGCAGGTAATGGGATTGCCACACCCTGTTTGGGTGTAAAGCTCCTCCGCTGCAGGACAGAACTCAGCTCATTGTTTGTCTCAATCTGTGTAGAATATCCCCAATGGATGATTTGAAGATGCAAAATAGGTGTGTGTTTGTGTGTCCATGTGCGTGTGTGTGTGTTTGCACATGTGTGCGTGTGTGTGTTTGTGTATTTGCAACAGTGAGCTAAATGACACTTGCTGTGAGGTGGAGCCTAAGCTCTGCCTGGACAGAGGACTGAAGCTTAAGGACCTTTCTAAGCCTAGAAGAGGACTTCCCTATCCCAATACTGCACTATGAAGAACATAAACTCTGCATCTGTTGTTTTTTCCTAGTTCTTCCTATGCAAGTAAGCAGGCCATCTCTACAGCATAGTCTTTAAACATTACATATGTTCCAGGAGCCATTAATGACTACTAAGGGCTACCGTGAATGGTTAGTACACATTAAGACCAAACTTAGAGGTAGACTAACATGTTAGCGCCTGTTTTAGGCGTAATTACATCGCAACGTGTGCCTACAAACATGGCGTGGTATGTACGAACAGACCGCAAATGGCAGGGAAAGTCCATGTCTGTTTTTAAATGTCTCCGCCTCCTAAAAGCAGGCGTAATCCAGATAGCGTGTTTGCTGCAAACACTGGCAGCAGTCATCTGAGCAAGACAAAGACACAGGTTTACTGCATAGATTGAAATTTGCTAGGGAACTCTTTCTCTGCTACTGCCGATACTCTTTTATGGGTCGCAATATTAGTTTCATTAGCAAAACAGTTCCACAGCACTGTTCATGATTATAATGCCACTAATGTCAATGTATTTGCCTAAACTGACATGACATTTGGTAGTTGTATTTTACTGTTTACGCTATTTGTCAGCGGCCCACTCCATCACAAAATACTTTGAGAGAATTTGATGTGGATTTCTTATGTATAAGAGAATTGCATTTAACGTATAGAAATTATTTATAGATACTATAGCATCCCTACCCAAACCTATGCCTATTGACACAGGCCAAGGAGACGTGCTAAGAGGATTTTCGCGACAATAATTTTTATCATCATTCATATGATGTGATGTCAGCGTATGAACACTACAGCACATATTGTAGGTATACCAATGGGCTCACTCTATTTAGTTTTGCCTATCCTCTGTGTTGGAACAACCACTATTAATGTCACACCTAGACACCAGCTTATGAAATAACTGCAAATGGAACAGACGTTATGAATATGGAATAAGCTAACTCATTATTGTCTCAATAGCGATCGATAACATCAAAATGGGATTCATTGAAATTAAAACATTTGTAGATTTTTGCGAATATTGAATATCTGGACACAATACTTATTTATGAATTTCTTTGTGTATATGTGAGTATCATGCCTGTATTTGAATAATGCGCATGTGTACAGGGTGTGTTTTCATCCCATCCATGCGTCATGCTTGCCTTTCTAGAGCCTACCTTCCATAAAGTGATAAATCCAACAACTCCACATTGCATCCAGCACCCCTCCCTCCTGCCTTAACTCCAAAACCCCCTTTTCCATCATCCAAATCCCTTCATCCATGGCCCACAGGTTATCTCTCCCTACTCTAGACATAATCCTTCCCGCTCTGGCAGGGAGAGTACAGACAGAGAGAGAGACAGAAAGGTAGGGAGAGAGAGGGTAATAAAGGGTGAAAGACAGGGAAAGAGAGGGAGAGAGAGAGATAGGAGCAGATGGTCGAATACACAGACGCATAAAGGGAGATAGAAAGTACAGTAAGAGACTAAATGAGAGAGGGAAGGAGCAAAGAAGGGAGAGACAGGGCTCAGGAGAGACCGGAAGGACCAGAAGACATACAATGAGGAATAAGAATGGACAGATACAGACTGACAACACGGGGACGCAAGAGCAGAACCCAAAGAGACAAACAAACAGACATAAACACCCTCCTTCTCACTCTAACGGCCTGGACCAGAATGGAAGTTTGGTTGGGGGGTTGGACCTGTCAGCGATAGTTAACACATGTGTCCAGGCTTCCTCTAGGCAGTTTACTGGGAGAGTGAAGGAGGGCTTCGCACCCAAGATTTATGACTCCCGGGGAAGGAGTGGAAGTGTGTTATTGATAAGTTACTGAGAAGAGGCGAGGGGAGGCCACTGCAGTAATTAGACGATGCACTTTAAGTTCTGTACGCTACCACAGCCACAGAGAGTCACCTCCACGTGCCCAGGTGACCCTTACCTCTGCACTGGGGATATTGCTTCATATCATCTATCTCAGCAAGCGGCCCCCTGGTGACCAAGTTCCACTCAACGGGTAGTGTTGAGTGGTCAACAATGATGACTTTCAACACAGAACTGGGTTTTGTCCATTTCTGTTTTGAGGGTGAGTGTTTACGTGACTATGTATGTATGTATGTATGTGTGTGTGTGTGTGTGTGTGTGTGTGTGTGTGTGTGTGTGTGTGTGTGTGTGTGTG
>JAOEHI010000024.1:4233745-4255499 GCA_025447815.1 Percopsis transmontana
TGTTCTTTGCGTGTCAGTATCTCGGCCGTGGGGTGGTGGTTGTGGGGGGGTTTGTCCACCCCCCCCCCCCCCCACACACACACACACACACACACACACACACACACACACACACACACACACACACAAACAGCCACCCAATCCTCCGCCTTCTGAGGAGTTAGGAGAAACAACAGATGCTTGAGTTTGAGTTCTTCCGTATTATAATTTTTTATTTTATTAGTGCCATTTGGTGCCTGGATGTTTGTGTTGATCTGCTCGGACCACCAGACTGGTTGGCTGCATTGATGATAGCAGTGCAGTTCTGATGCTGATAGGTACGGTGTCAATAATGTGAAAACACAATCAAAAAGTGGTGATAAATGCTGTCATCTTCCCCATGGATCGGCAAATCCTGCCAATCTGTTACTACAAGTAGAAGTCTGTTCGCAGATTAAAACAATGCCAAGAACATGTTCTGCATTATATCTGTTCAGCCGATTTCCAATTATTTACACAATCTGGATTACATTATAGCATTATAGCCATTATACAGGTGACCTCTGCTAGTATTCTCTGACATAACAGCAGTCTTTGGGTAGAGGTTCCGGTAGTGGTTAAGGGCCAGTTTCTGGCGACTAGCGCTGATGAACTTCCTTGGCACCAACCTTCCCTGAATCCCTTCCTGAGTCCCCCCAGAGTCAACATTTATCAGCGCGAGGCTCCTCCTGCGTATCCAGTAGCTGATCTGCAAACCTGAATCCCTCCGTCTCATTAATAGTAGATGCCCTCCACCCAGGGATGAAGATGCCTGAATAATCCTCTCCTGGGTTTTTATCATTCAAATATATTCCGCCCAATGAAAGACCTTTCTGGAGCTTGGGCCTCCCTCACTGCTCTGCACGCCATGGGGTCTCCGTCCGTTCGCTGTAAAGGCCAGACAGTCAAAGCATAGTGTTGTAAAGCATATATAGACACCTGCTAGCCAGGAGTCAAGGGATAGTTACAGGCTGGAGCGGAGGGCCTGTACTCTTCACAGCAACAACCCGCAGGTAACTGAAGTCTGGCAGACCTCAACATCCGCGGACAAAACTCTACTGACTTCCTCCATAAAGAAGGATTCCACTGAAGACAGCTGCTGCAACATACACCTCTACCACATACCTACCCCCCACCCTGTACAAGTCTCTCTCCTGCCCTGCCAGCCCCCCTACTCCGCTCCCTCTGCCCAGGTGAGTGCTGTTCAAGCTGCAGCAGCACTGCAATTACACAAGCGAGGCGAAGAAAGCGGACAATTATCTTCAATATCTGTCAGAAACATGTCAGCAACAACCCCCCCCCCCCACACACACACACACACACGCCCCCCTTCGCCCCCCCCACCACACCCTCCTCAACGCACACGGAAACGCACGCACTCCCAAACACGCGCGCAGGCCAAAAGATGCAGGGAGTACAAAGAACGGTGTGCGCATGTTTGTGTGTGCGGGTGTGCGTGTTTGTGTGTGTGTGCTGCTCCTTTGATTGTTCAGAGGCAAAAAATTCTCTCTCTCTCTCTTTCTGACGCTCCTCAACCCCCCTCTTCTCTAACGCCTTTTTCTGCTCATTACCCGGTGCATTTGCATGCCGGCTGCCAAAGAGCAGGCAGCAATAGCGATGCAAATAAAATAAAAGGATTAGAACAATGGTAATCACTGGTGTTTTGTGTGCGGCCGTGTGTGTGTGTGTGTGTGTGTGTGTGTGTGTGTGCGTGCGTGCACAGTCAGAGGCCTCTGTGTGACTTCATCTCAGACAATGTGTTAGCGAGTGATAGCGAGAGAATGTGGAAGAGATTCAGGAGTAATTAAAAGCGGGAGTCAACTATTCTTCTCCTGTCAAAACAGCACCAACATGCATTATTTTCTAAATCCTACATTACATCTACTGTGTCACCCTGCATGCGAAAACAGAATTGAAATAATAGCGGGGAGCCACGTCTCCTCGTAACCTCTTATTCTACGGCTGCAGCAAAAGCCAGAAATAGGGAGGGAACAACTTGAACCTAGAATAACTGGGGAGTGTTTGCTGCTCCTTGCAGCATATCATTACTCAGAGAGTGGTGTAGGTTCTAGCATCTTTCTGCTTCTTGGTGTGTCCTCGGGGTCTGTACCTTCCAGAGTGGCCTGCTAATGTCCCCTAGCTAGACGGGCTCCATAATTGCCATGAGCTCAGGCATGCAGACAAGAACTAATAGAGTTGGGCCGTATCAGCGGGTCTGGAGGGCTGCTGAGGACTGGTCATATCACAGCCCCTCCTGCAGGTGAGACCTGCAGGAGAGCCTTTCTCAGAACAGGGAATGTTGATGAAGACCCCCCTCCCCCCAGACCCCCCGAGCCTCAAAATGGATTATGTCTCCTTGCCTCTCAGCGCACTGATAACCACATCAGCATCGAAGAGCCCCTCCGGAGCAGGTAAAATCAGCTATCTCTCACGGTCCCAATCATGAATCCTTGATGCTATTAACTGTAGTTCAGACGCAGACGCAGTGCCAGAGAAGAGGTCCAGGAAAGAAGAGCAAGGTGGGGATGGGGATAAAGGGTGGAACATGTTAATGAGGAGGAAGTGGAGATGAGAGACCAATCAGAGGAAACGCAACAGAGGTGGGGATGCTAACCTTTCCAAGGCTAGCTGTTTGGCGACGGGAGGTGGAGAGCGGGGGAATCTGGGATAATAGCGAACGCTTGATCATGCCATTACCTCGAATTAGGGCTAATTAGCCTCAGTAAACTGGGCAGGAAACACGCCTATGATGTTGGGCCCAGAAGACATGCTGGGGTACCTTTACGGCCCGGTGGCTGATTTGGGCGCTTGACTGCAGCACACAGCATGGCAAGGTAGCGATAAAGAGAAAGAGAGAGAGAGAGAGAGAGAGAGAGAGAGAGAGAGAGAGCATGCCCGGCTGATAGGAAACTGGGAGTAATTATCAAAGAGAGCCTATAATCAAACATCCGAATCGCAAACACGGACTATAAAACCCCCTTGGCTTACATCCAGGAGTCGTTTTATCCAATTAGGTAAATGGCTGTAATGTGGGGGACTGAGGCGGGGCGCAAACAGTAAGGAGCCGAGGCAATAACCAACTGAAAAGAACCAGAACAAATATAGTGAAAGCAATATTTGTTTATTTGAGCCTTTTGCCTATTATCCTATTGTGCAATTTGGCTATTAGAAGGAAGAAGTGGAAACTTATTTTTGTTTCTGTTGGCCAAATCGGTACCTAAAGTAGTATCGTCTTCATGCTACTGTTGTTTCTGTTTTTATTATTTGTGTTTATTTTATTTTTTTGCATTTCATGGCCTAGACCTGCTAACCAACAAGCAGATGTTGCAAGATATAAGTAGCCAGCTGATCTGTAGCCAAATTTAGGCCGGTGTTTTCTGAAAACCTGTGTGCACGTAGGAATCGCTATCAGTTGTTCAACAGCTGACACAAAGTTCGGAGTGAGAGATAAACCAGTAGTTTCGGCACTCACTTTGAAAAGGTTTTTGTGCTTTTCATGTTCCACAGCCCTTGTCATTACCTTTAAGAATCAACGTTTAAACACTGATTGCGACAGCCCTCACTTTAAAGTGTTCTTGCCTCACTTACCTCTCTGTCTGTAAGTTAATTGGGAACAGGGTTACTCTATGGTGATGAAATCCAGACACAACCCAATGTGCAAGTAACAAGCATGGGAGAAGACAGCCTCCCTACCTCAAACACACCAGACAGGAATGAACCAGGCGTAGGCAGGACAAGGTGGTTGATGGTAAACCCGTGGTCCTGAGCCCCCTAGACCTAAAAGTCACATTCCACATTATCTTGCCACCTTGGTAGGTTAGTCTACTAGCAGAGGAGCCATTTCTGTGAGTGACAAGGTGAGCTCTCTGGGCTGTTGTCATGCAGCCGCTAAACCCGCTTCTCTTCCCTTCTGCCATTTGAGACAAGGCTCCCACTACACCGTCACAATGTTAACAACCATAAAAATAGCAGTTTGAGACCGCAAGTAAAAATGGGATACTCACAGGAAAGCCACTTTCTTTGTTATATGTAGCTTGTTGATGTCATGACACTCGTCTGAATAAAAAAGTTAAAAAAGAGATTAATTTATAAAACTACGAGAGTATTGTTAAGGAAAAGTGTGCCTACGCTTCTGGCTTGAACGTACAACTTACTATGGGTTAATTATGAAGTCCTCTCAACATTTTTGAATTTATTGAATTTCACAAGGTGATTGTTTTGTTTGTTTTTCACTGAAACTCCATATAGCTATTTCAATTATCAAATCGTGTACACAGGAAATTTTGCAAATGTTGGCATGAGTGCATTCAACAAATAACACAAAGCTATTTTTATCATACATACCACACATCAAGTCAGTTTATGGCAGTTATCTGCAGTATATCAAGAAAATTATTTGTAATTTTTTAATATTTAAAATGTCAAATGTCAAATGGGTAAACGCTTCCTAAAAAGTATAATTAATAGTATTGAAAATTCTATTTACACTCGAATATGGAGTGACAGTAGGCTAAGCACCACTGTAGATACATATAGAGTGGTAGTCGGCTAAATACCAGTCAGAAGTAACAAGACACTGTGCACAGGTTTGTGCAAATGTTTTGTGTGTCTGTGTGTGTCTGTGTGCGTGAGCACTGTGCTGTGCTTTTGTCAGAGAAGCAGACAGACATCCTCCAGATGGAAACACCTGGGCTACACTCATGGTACAAAATCCTCCACTAATAAACCCAAATATTAGTTACAGTCCCTAAACTCAAGAATGTGCCACCTTAACTCTTTCCAGCCCCTCTGCGCCCAGAGCCAGCGAGCAACACTCACTCAAGCGTGAGCTGCGTGCGTGTACGGGTGCATGTCTTACATGAGCAGGCACACGCACACACATAGAGGGCTGTTCTATCCCCACAGGGCCTGAACGTGCAAACACAAGAGCGACTGGGATGCTGTGTGTCCTGTAAATGCCCCACTGTTGTAGTGTAACCGTCTGTCTGTCTGTGTGGGGGGGCATTTGTGAAGTCTGTTCTTGTCTTTTAGATCTCGTAGGAGGAGAGCCCTTTGTTTTATGCAGCTGAGAACTGAAACAGTGTATAGCTTTCTGGTCCATTAGAAAGAGTTATATCTACTGGTAGACAAGGCTAACAAATAGAACATGTAAAATAGTAAAAATGCGATCTTTTTTGGAATTTAGAGTAATAATTTAGAACAAACAAGAAACACATGTTCTAAATAGACAATTCCGAACTCATCTTTGGTGGTATAAAACAACAGGGCCAGTGGTTCTTGTCTTTTACAGTATTCACCATATTTTTTTCAGTTTAAAATAGTTTGTGGTCACCCAATCACATCATCATTGTGGGCCCTAAATCATTGTGTCAGTGGATCAAGAGCAGAGGGCCAAGTGGTGATTGATGTGATTTATAGCTCCTGAATAGTAAATCATTAGAAGGGGAATCACATTTCTCCACTGAATAGCCACAAACCTCGGTTGCTTCCTCTGTCTGTTGTCATATGCAACAACAGGTGTCAGATTAGTTTACATTTCATACAATTTTCTAAAATATGTAAATATTTGTATGTTTCTTTACTTGTTTGCGTTGCTCTCAGAATGTATATACATGAATATATGTGAGACTGCGAATTCTGACCTGAGAGGGAGTGCATTACTAAATACATATAGTCTAGAAGGAACTTAAAGAAGGCCAGTGTGTGTGTGTGTGTGTGTGTGTGTGTGTGTGTGTGTGCAAGCCCAGACAGGGGCCCTCTAGGCTCCATAATGAGGTCATTAATCCATAGAAGAGCCACGCAGGGGCAGATGCAGCCCCAGACATCTTCTCTCAGGACATTACAGGTGGGGTGGGGGCCAGGGTATTAGGGATGCCTATTAGGTCACCATAAGGTCACAGCTATTAAAAGATACTAGAACTTCTTTTTTTTCGGACAACTTGCAGTCAACATACCTTTGCGTTGCACAGACAACAGTGGCACCATCAGCAATTTGATCTGCAAAAGGTCATTCACGTATTGCATTTCACTCTTTGCAAGTAGGACCGCTGGTGTCTCACCAATGTGTAAGCATATCCCTACAAATTTGTAAAACCATGCGTGAAACAAGCAACAAATGAGCGAAAAGGCCATTTGTGGTTGAGATTCAGCCATCTGGCTAACTCCACCCCTCGGGGGCGGTGCGGTGGGCAGGGGGGTCGCTGGGCCGCTGTCGCAGACTCTTACATTACATTATGACTCAGCCGTCACTCCCACGCAAGTGTGAGTTGTTCTGTGGGTCGGTGGTGGTGTGAAGAGGGATTGAGGCGTCTCCCACTTGCACACATTCCCACTGAAAATGTGTCATTGGATTTAAAGGAGGTGTGATCAAGGTTTTAGTTCCCATAGAGACTGTATTTCGTGTGCCCTTAATGTGACAGTACAGAAGCATTTCCAATAAATCAAACAGCACTTTGAGAATAGTGGGGCACCTGTAAACCTGCTATCACTAAAAAGGTTTTATGCACAAAAAAGACTTCTTGATTTTGACTTTGTTATTTTCTGGTCAGCAATACACATGTGAGACCCAATTTAAAATAACCCAAGGACAAAACCTTATCCTGTCCTTATTGTCCCAGTTGATATTGCTGTGTTGCTGATAGAGACTTTATCACAGCATCATTTAGTTTTTATTAGCATATTCCTAAAAGTGGCTTGACTGATTCTGTCACACATGTGAAGGAAAATACCACACACATTAGTGATGCTCATCATTAAATTCAAGTTTTTCTAGTTATGTGGTCAGTTGTGGTGTCTGAAGGGACCTGAACAGGCTGGACTATATTTGAAATCTGTCTAACATGTAATTTAGCAAAGATTCCTCTCTGAAAACATCATGGTGACATCATTTCTGGACTGTAACCAATAATCTCTGACCCATAATGCCACTCCCATTAATATAGCCAATTGAGGTATGGCATGTACAACACCAACTGAAACAGAATGTTCAACTCGAAGGTACAAAAAGTCTGTCCAAAATGACAGACTTGGAATGTTATGGGGCCGTTTCCCATTAAGACCAGATGCAACATTTGTGCGTATCTCCCTTAAAGACCGGGTGCAACGTGAGCGCGTATTAGATGATATCATCATTTTCAAGGCCCGCGACCCATTAAATGCATTGTGATTCGCTGAAATACAGGTGGGGAATGTGAAATGCATTCTAGGATTTGTATATTTTTTAGCCTCTGGCCAAGGTACACTACCAAAAACAACTATCTGTGATACTATGGGGTAGGGTAGTCTAGTGGTCCAGGTGTTGCACTCCCAGCTGGAAGGTCATGGCTTCGAGCCCCTGAGTTGGCCTACCTGTAAGCATCCTTGAGCAAGATGCCTAATTGTAAGTTGCTTTGGATACAAGCGTCTGTTAAATGACTTAATTGCACGCATCGGCATGTCCTGGTCATTCAGGCAGTGAAATGCAATCATTAAACCTTTGTAAACATCAGCACAAAATGTTTCCCATCCAAAATATTGGTGTAATTAAGATATTCGCTGTAGAGAAATATTTTTTATTTTATTTCATTACATTATTATATTTTTTATTTATATTTCTATCTGCTACAGAGGCTGAGAAATAAAAGTTTTAGTTTAAAAAATGTTTTTCAGAAAACCCTCTGTTTTAGGCGGTTATTTTCACGCAATGCCTTAGGTTTTAGAATGCTTTTTTAGAAAGCTTTTTTACAACGCGCCTTAGGTCTTAACGGGTTAAGGAATTTGAAATATAGAGTGGCGGTAAACGAAACATCACTAGCAAACATAGGCACAAGAAAGGCACTTTAAGCAGCACAATGAGCATGTATGACTGGCTGTTTAGGTGTCAGGTGGATTGAAAGTGTCCCTCGGTGCGCGGCTGTAGTGTTAAGCTGCAGGTCTGCTGCAGGGCGAGCTGCAGGAGCGTGACTGATCTATTGAGAGGAGCATCAGCGTGAACGCAGCGGAGCCTCCAATCGATGCTGCCTTATTTGTTTGTGTGCGTGCAAGTGTAAAATTGTGCGCGCTCTCTCTCTCTCCTTCAAGGTGCATAAGTTAGGACCTTCGGGTTTAGGGAGCAACGGTGAATGTTAAAGAGCAACAAGGGGTGGAATGGAGCGATAGCTGGCATTTGGCTTCCACAGGGAATCATGCTGAGGTGCGTATTCATGGACTGACGGCAGCCTTTTTCAGCTGCCTGCTCCTGTCTGGATGACAATGAGGATAACCCACTGTTTAGCATTCACCTGTTTGGCATTAGACTTGTATTCCTCTGTTTTCATGCAGTCGCTGAGATCAAGTAGCCTCTCCACTTGCTCTTAAAGTCTGTGAGCATTTTAAATGAGGCTGCAAAAAAGGTTTGGGTGGATTATCTGCTGCTTGGTGACACTGCGCGGTTAAAGTATCTGTAGACAGAACATGGGGTGGATTACCTATAGTAACTGGCAACAGACAAGCATAATATGCTCTTCAAGCCACTCTTCAAGCAAAACATTGAATGAGCACAAGCAGTATTTTGTCAAATTAATTTGTACTGTGTTTTAACTTATTTAATGCAAACCCCGCTGCTATAATTAAGTCCTCTTTTATACAGTGCTATTCAATGACTAAGGAATTCTTTACCTAAGGCCTGTGTTTTAGTAAGATACAGACTGGTAGTGTCATGGGACTACGGTGTGTTTCCCTGTTTGTTTGTGTGTTTTTCTGTTTCTGTCTTTCCCTGGGAAGAGTTTTAGGGGCGTGGCCAGCGCCAGGTGAGATTCCTGCACAGCTGCAGTGCATCACGTCATCAGAACTCAACTGCATTTATACCTGGGCTGAACGCTACTGTAGCGCCAGATTATTACCGTAACCAGTATGGTACATAGGCCTTAGTATTACTCGAGTTTCTTGTCATGTTTGGTTCCACGCATCCTAACCCACGTTGTGTTCTTTCTAGACCTTGTTCCTGACTCTCGGCTGCCTGTGTTTCCCTTGCTGCATATATCTTCCCCGGGATCTCTTGGACAGCGTCTGCAGGCTGGGCTGCTGAAGATTATACGTTTGTTTATTGATTGTGACTATTAAAGTCCCCTTTATTTTACCCCCTGATTCTCGTGTGGTGTCTTGGAGTTCTGGGTCAAACCAAAGCCTAACAGGTAGGACACAAGAATTCACATGTTCTGATAAGGTGGTAAGTTTGAATGGGTTGCAAAATTCCAAAGCAAATCTAAGTATGAAATTATTTTAATTCGAGACAACTGGGTCTGGCAACTGGCAGACGGTCCAACGTTGCAATTCCTGTTGCAGTTTGTGATGTCACAAATCATATGGACCAATCATAAAAAAGACGCCAGGCCTGCCCAACGGCTTTGAGAGGTGCGACGCGGGGCGTGGCCGCTTCAAGCAGGGCGTGGACACCTGCGCAGCCACGTCCCACACCAAAACACCTGTTTCAAGAAATATGTTACAGAACTCAACTGTCAAAAGTAAGTAAGCAGGTGGCATATTATGTTATTAGCTACTACAATATATTGTTTAGATTGAGATAGCAGACTAGTAGATTACATTTAAATCTAAAATAAAATGTGCTTAATTTTTTACTATCTAACGAGGAACAAATGATAAATACATAACAGTACAGGCTGAGGCTACTGACTTTGCAAGCTCCTAGAGCTCACAGAAAAAGAACAGCTCTGCTGTTGCCCTGCACCGCTGGAGCGCAATGTCAGTGTCGCCCATGTGGAATATATTTTCAACGACATGATATTGAGTATGCAGGACTGTACATACTGTATACAGCACATGCTTCTCACAAACATAATAAATAATAGTGTGCCACAGGCGGGGAGAAGAACATACGTTCGCTCAGGGGTAAGGTGCCCATGCACACTCACCCATACTGTACAAGGCTCTATTCCAGTGCTGATGACAGGCACATGATGAGAGCGCCTCAGAGCTGCGGAGCGCATGACAGTCAAACGCTAGCGTCCTGTCACTCAGTCAGGGCCCCCAGCGGTGAGATGCCAGCGCTGGGACATGGTAGTTGGTGAACTCTGGGGCCAGCTCGCTGAAACCTGAAGCAGGCCCCCAGGAGAGCAGCACACAGAGGGAAACAGGTGCCCAGCATCGGGCGCCATGGAGGGCAGGCGGAGCTGACAATCAGCCCAGTCCTCCTCACTATGCAATGTCACGGCGCGCATGAGCCGACAGCCCCTTGGGGATAGTCATGAGTGGCCTGGACACTGTGTTCTGATAGAATAACACCATCCTGGGGAACTCTATGAACTCTGCGTCCAGGGGGAAGTTGCATCCATTTCTGTCTAACCTTTTCACAAAATGGCAAAAAAATTAAATAAATAAAGTAAACCTCTGGGGCCGTTCGTCTGTTATGGGTTGTTCTTATGTGGCAAAAGTGCAATAAGCTGTGTTTCTGTGTGCAGTCAGTCATTGGTAAATCAAATGCTCTGTGAAAACAGTTCTCTATGGCTGTCCCTGGCTCTGTAGTCCTTAAAGATGTTGGCCCTCAACTTCGATTTTATCACGAGGCACAAGAATGCATCCTCGACTGTACCTGGCTCGCGTCTGCCTGAATGTAATTTGAAAGAAAGGCAGCACAACTTTGTGTTCAGTAGGACTTTTCCCTGATAGCTTAATGGTACGGGTGGTGCAATTTGTTGTTTTTGTTGTCTTTCAGTGACTACATGAACTCAAATTCGAGCACAAATACCAGAAGTAAGGAAACGGCAGCGCAGCTGACAACAGGCCCCTGATGGGGAGGATAGAAGGTCGGAGGTCAGGGCTAGGTACACACAGACGGGGTCTTCGTGACCTGTGCACACATGCCCTCTCGCCTTCTCTCACGTCACGCTAATGCAAACAGCACACAACCTTAGTGAAAGAGAGAACTGTTTCTGAGAACGAAGAGGGGCATCTATTATTGGCGTAGCGCTTTGACCTTGCACCTGTTCTGTGTGGCATTAACGGAATGGGAAGGACGCGAGAGGGGGTGGGGGGGGGGGGGTGCTTCATGTGAGTGCCTGGCTGCGTACCTCCCTGCGCTTGTCTCTTTTATGCTGTATGCGTGTGCGTTCCGTAATGGTTGGGAGGGGCGTCGCCAAGGGGGGGGGCTAGGGGGCCACGGCCACCCTGATACAATCGCTGGCCCCCCTACTGGCCCCCCTACTGGCCCCTCCCCTGGAGAGGTGCATATGCATAATATGCTTCTGAATACGCATAAAATGATTCTATCTGATATTTTACATTAGGTAGCTACTATATGTTGAAATCCATAATGTATATTTTTCATGACAGTTTATGTGAAAGGCCATAACAAATGCATAGCCAGCCAGCCGCTTTTGACCGTCCGTCACTGCGTCACACTCCGATCCCTCCCCCGGCCTGCTGCTGCACAGTGCACTGCCAGATGACAGACTGCCTCATGCAGTCCCTCCAGGATCCTGCAATAATTCACCCAAATTCAGCCAATCACCGCATTGTTTGGAATAGCTTGTAATGCTGTCTTATTTCCGCTTATTTCCGCATATTTCCGCATTGAAACGAAACTCGAGAGAGAAAAACAATCAATAACCTATCATGTGATCACCTGTCTGTTTGCCATCTTCCTTTAGTAGCCTAGTCACAAATGTTTTTCGCGGAGACATGATTCCGAGTGCATCTCATTTACCGACCAACTAAGCAGCACCCAAATGTTCTCCATGAGAGTGGGGGCGGCAAACGTTTTTGCATTCCGTGAAACTCGTTGCTGGAACAGAAACGTATGTCCTCCATTGAACTTAGGTCAAATTGGTTTGATGTTTGCACATTCGGATATTCTCACGATCATAACGTGGAAAAAAGACTACGGATTTACCTGAAAGACACTTGCCAAATTTGCCAAAAGACCCAGAAACAGGCGAATAAAGCTGTATTGAAAAGAATGTCGTCTAATAAAGCAGGGATATGAATAGGTTGTGAGTAGGCTACTGTAAAATGTATATTGTCCATGATAATGCTATTTTGTTTTTCATTTTTGGACATTGCCTATAACACATGTATATATATTTACAGAAAGACAGCAACAGGTAAAGAAAGCGATAAGATTTTAAGTAGCTTTTATGATAATCTGTCGAGTGCCACCCCAATAAAATGACTAGACCTAGCTGGCCCCCCCAGTAGAAAAGTTCTGGGTACGCCCTTGCATTCATTGGGGAGAATACATTTTTATATTAGCATACATGCATGAATCACTGAATTAAGTGAGTGTGTGTGTGTGTGTGTGTGGTCTTGAGAAGCGTATTCATGTGTGTGTACTGTACGTGTGCGGTGCTTCCCTATGGCTAAAGCCTCCCCCACCCACAGGGACAATGCAATCAGACGTCGCCACAGGAACCTGATATAACGATCGCTGTGGAGTGTGCTAATTAACACTGAATAGAGCCTATGAGCAGAGTCGCTTTCCCAACGAATCAACCGACAGCACTGCACTCAACACACAAGCGTTCGTCAATACTGTGCACAGAGGCAGGCTCGTACACGCACAGAAAAACGAACCTGCGTACCTACAAAGAAAGGACACTGGCATCTACAGACACACGCGGCACAAGGAGAATATGTACCGTATTATGAGCGCAAGCGGAGTGACAAGGCGTGCGATTTTAAGGGAACTGTGTCCTTCTGTAAAGGCCCTCAGGCTGTTTCACTCCCTGCTGTAGAAAACACTATTATTATTTCTATGTCTGTTGCCTATGAGGGTATGAACAAACACTGGGACTGCAAAACACTAGCTGTGAGCAGCTACACACATGCACACACCCGCAGGTCTCCTTTGAGATGTCAGCGATCTGCTCACGGTTTGGTGGAGCCATTGTTCAGAAGGGCTCATATTCTTTAACAAGGGGTCCTTTTGTTGTTGTAAACAGCATGAATTTTTAATCCAGCCCAAGATTCTGGGCTGGTAATGAATGTGTCTCGGCAGCGAGTCTCTCTGGGGAGGGAGGCCCCTGGCTCCTGTTGCTAAGTTTCGGCAATGCCTGAGTTCTGGAGGAATCAGGCTTGTTACGCCCCACCAATCTGCCAGATACACACATATGTAAACACGCGCGCGCGGGCGTGCGAGCACGTGCACACACACACGCACACACATGGACATACACGCTACACAATAACTTAAACACACCCACGTGTGTCAACACTCTCTGACCGTAAAAGAAGGAAAGCACACAAAGATTAAACTTCTATGGACTGAAGAGTGACAGACACATACAGTTCATACAATCACATCCTTCCGGAAGATGTGCTTTCCGATGTTTGCACAAAGACACACACGTGTCAAACAAGTATTTCTGCGTAAAGGCACATATTGCTTACACTTGCTCAATCGCACACAAGCCCTCGCGAAAAGGCAGCAACCTTTTTCAATTAACTTCCTCCATTCCTATTCATTCAATTCCTTCAGCAGAGCTGATTTTAAGAGCAGCGCTGTGTTTTCCTTTATCCTGCTTGTTTTCCCCCTCAGAGGATCCATATCTTCGATTCTGCGGCCAGGGGCTGTCACTCATTTTATTAGTCTTAGGCTTGCTGGTTCAATAGTGTCAATTCCAAGTCTCGGACATTGACCTAAATGAGTTCCTCCTCAACACCCAGCCCCAAATCAACCACTTTGTTGACAGTTTTTTCCCCCCATAAAGCACTTTGACCATCACCAGCATGTGTTCGCTTAGCTCCTCTCGAATGGCTCACCTTTGACCTCGCAGCTCCAGCTAGTCCCAATCTAAAGAGGGGGGATTTTTTACATCAATTGGGTGAGAGCCCTAACACGCTTTCAGAGCTGTATATTTGATAGAAAAATTAATAGCTATACAATATAGCAGTATTACAGCCTTTAGTAAAATGTTGAATCTTTATGAAGGAAATGACTGATTTATGCATTTCTTTCCCCCTGACATACAATTTCTTCTGTTGTTCCGTAACTATAGTGCAAGAGACGTAATATGGTGGCTTAAAAATAGATCCGCACTCATGTCACAGAGAAAATGCTCCAATAAATCTGAGAGACGTGTACTGTATGTATGAGGGTTAAATCAAAGTGCTGCTTTTTTTTTTTAAGTAGAAAAGTGTAGAAATTCTCCCTTGTCCCGCTTTTTTTTCTGTCCTGTCTCCCCTTTTCCCAAAGCGATTAAATTGCTGATTGATTTTTGTATCTCGGCTCGATTCTCTGCCCCTCGCTCTCCATCCCCAGCCATTGATTCTCGCAGGCTGCTGACTCCAAAGTCAGAGGGCCCATCCTCTCTGGCCTCCGGAAATGAACTTGTTAGATGGGATCTGCGATTTATTGCTCATGAGGCCTGGGTGTCTCTTTGTGAACGTGTAAGTGTGTATGGGGACTTTCTGCTTGTGTGTGTGTGTGTGTGTGAGCAAACGCTGCTTTGACAGGGTTGGGAATTTATTGCACGTCTGCATTTCAGCGCACGTTCGTGCTCGTACGCGTCCACGTGGGAGAGCTTGTCTAACGCTTGCCTGTGTATGCGTGTGTATGCGCGTGCATTTTTATTTGTACTCTCTGATGTTACTCACATATGACGTTGCTACATATTACACCACACAAGAGTTTTTTTCATGTGAGTACGGACCGATTTTTACAGTGCAATGAATGTTAAATTTTACATTTATTACAAAGAATGGGATGGGGAGAGAGGAAAACACAATTTCAGCCATTTTATGCCACTGTGATGGAAGATTTGTGAGTTTATGACTTGCAGTACATTGTGACCCGCAGAATTCAGTATAGCCACTAGGCAAATACATAATTTGCTTGTATGGTGTCTGCTGCAAATGGTGGTTCACCAAGAAAATGCATAAATTTTCTATAAACTGAGGTCGTTGTTAGAGCTTGTGAGACACACATTTAGTACTCCATGGTGTGTGTGTGTGTGTGTGTGTGTGTTTGTGTGTGTGTGTGTGTGTGTGTGTGTGTGTGCGTGCGCGCGTGTGGCGTCATAGACACAGGCCTGTCCTCTACTGCAGCCACTTCTGACATATTGATTGGGCTCTTTTTAAAAGCCCTGTTCTCCTGCCGTTATTTACTCCAATAGTAAATCTTTACAATGCCGTAAAAGACGGTTTTACACACTCGGTTTATACAATCTCCCTGCCGCAGCAGCGCAGTCGGGCCTGTGTCAGGCAAGGCTGTCGGCGAGGACAAGGGAGAGGAGGGGAGAGGAGGGGAGAGGATAGGAGAGGAGAGGAGAGGAGAGAAGTGTGAGCACCTAGATGTAAGGCACCAGAAGGGGCCCTGGCACCGCTTTAAACGCGGCGAAGTGAAGGAGCTGGCAGCTCCTTTTTTTGGCGCTCCGTCATTCTTTTGTTTTGAGCATTCTTCTTTATTTCCGCTGTTATTAAGTGGTAATAACAGCGGCCTCCTGTTTTTAGTTTATAGCTCTTACGTAACCTACCGTGAGATCCCATCTACACATCCCACATAAATGTGCTACGTCACTGTGCCCTTTTAAATGAGCAGCATTGTGGAATCTCTTAGAGATAATGAGTCACTTATATATGAAAAGTGTACCATATAGCGAGGAGGTATACAGTAGGAAGTCTACATCCAGAGCAAGTCGACGGACGCGCGGCCAGTATTTCTCTAATAAGTATCCTTTATGAAAGGTGTCTGTCAGGCAGCAGACAAGAAGAACATACGCCTTGACTTGTGAATCCTTGGGGGTCTTCTCAGCAGCGTAAATCATTCACAGCGCAGATAGAGCCGAGGTCTTTCGCTTCATTTCATTAGAGGACATCTCAGCTTTGCACTCTGGTGTCCGCTCTCCACCACTGGCCCTCGGCCCGTGGCGTCGGGGGGAAAGCGTTTGCTGTGGCCCACGACGCCGCGTCACGCAAGAGGTAATAACGAGTTCATTTAGGAGCAGGGGAGGCAGGCCGTGCCTGGCGTTTATTGGTGTTGATGCCGAGCAGACTTCAAAACGCCACTGGGATGGTAATTTATCTCCCTCCGCGGACCCGGGGTGTCTCGGGAACGGAGCGAGGAAGACGCACAGACAGTAAAGAGAGTGTGGGAAGAGAGGAGAGGGCGAGGGAGAGAGAGCGGGTCTGCCTTTCAGTTGGTGTTTAATACTGCGTGGCTGTTGACTTTGGTCTGCGTATTCTTTGATGTCTGTAACATGATCATCAAGGCCCACCCCCACCCCCACCTCTGCTAGTAGTTTTGCACAACCAGCCATGCAACCCCCCCCCCCCCATCATGAACTCACTATATCCTAAGCTGTCCACATCATGTGGAGCTGGCAGCGCTCACATGGGATGCCCAGGCTGAAAGTGTACTCTGGAAAAAAGATCATTTGGAATAAACAATGAATAATTCAGTGGGCCGGTTAAATAAGTAATAGTGTGATATCTATTCCTATGGTGGCGCTATTGCCTTGCGTTACTTATTAATGGGCTTAATAGACACCCTGTCTTGCCGTGAAGAGGAGTCTAAAAAGTCTACAGAGAGCCTCTTGAACTGCAGGGTCTCTGAAGGGAAACGGGAAAGTTTATCTTGTCCCAGGCTGCATATGCCGTTTGGTCTGCTTCTTCTCCGAGGCTGGGAAGAGTTGGAGCACAGTCTAGACTTTTATTTTGTGAGCGGGGGGTGCATGGGGGATTAGGTCAAGGAGTGACATGAGCCAGCTGTGGAATCCCCATCACAGCATCTCCCCCCTACTCAACGCACGCCACACACAAGCACACACACACACACACCTAATCACACATAGATGGACTAGCTCACACATACACACACATATACATGGACACACACATTCCCTCCAAAGTTGCCCTGTAATAGCCATGAGATGCTCCCAAAATACCCACCCCCACCCTGCCTAGAAGAGTTTAGCCCCCCACCCCTTCCCTGGGGAGATAGAATGTCTCTCTCCATATCTGGCAACCGTGACCACAAATTAAGCAAGGGCTTCTGTGAAATATTCCCTTCGTGTGGCTCTCGGTTTTAAGGCCCTCAAAAGGATCTAGAAGGGCCACAGGTGAGAATGGACACGTGTGCACCCTCAAACATCAATATACAATTAAGTGAAACCACAGCCTTTAGCACACCACTGGAGAGCTCTAGCACTGAGCCGGAGGAGCTTTAACTTTCAAAGTGTGGAGCACAATTTTTGGGAGGGCTCCAACTTGCTTATGTACTACACCTCTGCGCTCAGTAGCTCTTAGGCACTCTCCTGTGCGTCCACCACGGCGTTTACAGAGAATCCTTTTCTTTTCCAGAGCGTCAACTTTACTGTAAACCTAATGTATCTTCAATGTAAGGTTCTAAAGGATGATTGGTTCCTTATAATTGTACCTGTACCCAACAGTAACAAAGCCTAAGCATTTGTCAACTATACCAATTTCAGACATCAGACATGCAAAAGGTTTACACTTCTATGACTTTTGTGACCTATAAATACAGTAAATATATATGACTCATCAACATTCATCGACTTGAGGGTTCACTGTATTTCATGGGCTTTCCGGACTTAAAGACTTAAGGACTAGTTTATCATAATCTGACTTAGCTAATCAACTAATAGAAAAGTTACAATGGTGACTAAATGCACATCAATGCTATTTTGTTCCTCAAATCTTTGAATCGAGGTTGGTGGTGTCGGAGGTATCAGGGCATAAAGGTGGGTGGGCCGAGGGGCTGTTGTCCGAGCGTTGACACCTTCTAATATGTTGACAAATGTGCACTTCAGTAGCTAGTCAACAACTTGCTAAAATATGGCCACAACATTTTCCGCTCTCGGGGAAAGCAGAGTCAGTAGAGGCAATGTGGAGCAGGGTGGAGGAGTGCAAAGCGCTTCAGCAGACAGCTACGAGAAAGAACACTGAAACATGGCTGGTTGCAGCCAGCGGCAGTAAATCTAGCATCGCCGGCATTTCAGCACCGGCTACAGTGTGACCAGGCACCTGCAGGCAGTCTGCAGTCCACGGTTATGGGGCTGCAACCATGCATTGTTCTGTGGCAACACACACTGCATCGCTTGGCGGAGCTCTCCTTTCGGAATAGCGTCGATTATTACTATTCCATATGCAGCGCTCTCGGAGGTACAGGGAACAAGAGCTCTGTGAAACATACATGCATGCACGCTTGCGCGCGTGTGTGTGTGTGTGTGTGTGTGTGTGTGCACATCCATGTCTGTGTGTGTATGGTGAACAGACATTATATATCCATGTGCAGGACCATATAGTCTGCTTTCTTGAGCTCACATTGACAAAGTCACACACACACACACACACACACACACACACACACACACATGCGTGTGTCCACCCTGCGGAGACAGCCAGGATCGGAGAGCGGATAAGAAAACACAGGCAGGCTGCCTGGTGGTGGTAGAGAGAGGAGGGCTCTCGCCTCCCATTTCCCCTGGTCCGCAGGAGGCCAGCCTCACACAGCCCCTGACCCATCTGTCCCGCATGGCTAACTGGACTCCTGTGTATTCAGCCCAGCAGAGCAGCAGCGCCGAGCGCCGGGGAGGGGCTGCAGGGGCCCGCAACATCTGGGAACCATCAAGCCGGGAGAGTCTTAGATCCCTGAGATTCCAGTCTCCGACCCCTCTCCTCTCCCCCCCCCCCCCCCTAGCCTCTGCTCAACCTCTGCAACCACCACCTCTTCTCCCCATCTGTCTCCTCTACCCTCTCCCCCTCTCCTCCTCCTCCTCTCCTTCCTTCTCCTCCCTTCGTCCCAGCTGCCCGTCATTTCCAGGTCTGTTCGGCAGCGGGCCTAATCCAAACAGATTGTCTAACTGCTTCAAAAATATACTCCCCTTCCCCGGCCCCCCACCCCCCTTGCCTCCCTGTCCTGTCCTGTTCGTCTCCCAGGGAACACATACTCTCTTTCACGGTGAGAGGTGTGTTGGGGGGGGAGGAAAGGGGAGGAGGGGGGCGGACTGGCCCTGGGTTAGCAGGTTAGTGCCGTGTGGAACCAACCCGGCCCCAAAGCACTTTGGCAGATCCACGTTTAATACTCCGTCCCGCTGCATTACATCCGCCCTCCCCCGCTCCCTCCCTCGTCTCGCCTTCATCTCTCCTATGTCTCTCTCTACGCCTCCTGTTCTACCCCCCCCCCCCCCTTCCCCTTCTCCTCTGCTCCCTCCCCGGCAGCTCTGTGGAGGAATGACCACAGCTGGCCACACAGCCCTGCTGTGTGTGGGGCTTAGAGCTCTTTGTTCCAGGCACATTGTTCAGTCCCACCAGCCCAGTCCTGGGGCCAGGCCTGGCCAAGGAAGGGCGTCGGGGGAGGGCTGCGGAGCCCTAGTAGGGTGTTTAGAGAGCTGGTTGGTATCCCAGAAGACCTCCAGGCCTCCTGCTGGGTCCCTGCCGACATCAGAGGATTCCCTCCCATAGCCTGCTCAACTCCTGCATATGGAGTTTTGTTTAGAAGGAAGCTGGGTGCCTATTTACCATAATTGAATTAAAAGGATTAACATGGTAACAGTGTTGCTCACATCTGTGTTATATATTCTGCCTCTTTCCTTGTGTCTCGGAGTCTTGGAGAGGCTCAGGGTGGGCTCTGGGATTGCATATATTCTATTTTTCCCTTTGACATAAATACGTGACGTTACATAATTAAAGCAGATTTTATGATGAAAGCAAATTGCACCATTAAAAAAATTATTTGTTGTTACGTATGTTAACGTCTGTAACATATGTTCTGAATGTTCTAACAGCATTCATTTATAGAGGTATATGTCTTGGCACATAGACACTGCATGGGATGTGAGCACGCGTGCGTCTGTGCACATTTGCTAAACGTCCCTCTCAGCATCAGAGGGATTTTATGGCAAGGTATGATGCATGTATACTGTACACTACATATGAAAATACAGTACCGTACCCAAAAACGTGAGGTTTTCAAATACACAATAAATTACACAATAATACTGTATATGACACACTAAAGCTCTATAAGGACGGGATTAGTTATATATGGGGAGGTGGAGTAAAGTAATTTTACCGCAGGCCGTCTGTAATATTTATGGTCGATTCGCCCGGGATAAGAAATCTCGATGTAAATGACAGAGATGGGAGTGGCTACTCGATTTACGCACTGCCGTCACACCCAAAAACTCTCGAATGAGGGCTGAAACTGTACCTAATTTCAATTTGGGGTGAACGTCTCTTTAAAAAACAGTTTGAACAAATGGTACATAACCCCCTCAGCTACATACACGTCATACAACACCTGAGGTTTGCCACAAACTTGACCGACCCAAGGTATCTGTGCCATGCATGATAAAATTAAATGCCTCATCGACCGCTACCATACTTTTCCACAGTATATGATAGAATATTTACATACTATTCGCACAGAATTAGTATAACTCCTACTGAGGTTATTTCTATGTCTCATTTTACAGAAGGTAAAAGGTGCCGTAATCTTTACTGACATGGGAGCACACTGTCAGTAAAAATAACTGAAATGGCACATTCGGACGGTAATAATTCCATTACCCCACCTCTCCATGTAAAACTATATCCGTCCGAGTCACAGTCAAACATTTCCACAAGTTGTGATAATGAAACAAACATTAGAAAATAAAATCCAACGGAATTTGCCAGAGGATTTTCTTTGTTGGTTTTAGCCCTTTAGCGAAGCTGCTGTCCCGCCTGGATTGTGTGGGGGGTCAGGAGAGAAGTGGCCTGCAGATCAGAGGCTGGATTAATTGTTGACACTCTCCCAATCCAAACACAACCCTTATACCCCATTACACACACACATACACACACACACACACAGACAAAACATGCCCCCCCCCCTTGGTACATCGAGCTGACAGACACTTTGATTTATGTCTGGCCAGCTCCAAAAAAAAAAGAGAGAACAAAATCAATTGGCTATTACCACACTTAGCACTGGGCTGTCACCACCTGGGTGTAGGGTGTTGAAAATAAAATACAGAGTCCATATAACTCTCTCTCTCTCACACACACACACACACACACACACACACACACACATACACACACACACACACACACACACACGCACACATACCGCTGCGTACACCCACCGCCACTGGGGAGACACATGCCAGGAGTCAAGCACTCTATCTCCATACACACTGCCTGTCTCAGCTCACTGTTTGAAGAACTCTCACTGGGCCTGTTCTGCTATTTGTGGGTCAAGACGCTGATCTTCCGCAGAAAAAAAAGGGACACAACCCAAATGACAAAGATACAACCACAATGATCATGTTACAATACAATACATTATTTACATTTTCGTAAATAAACTGTGATTCACTCAAAATCTGCACCTTTCTCTCTCTCTCTCTCTCTCTCTCTCTCAGCCTTTTGTCGGTGGTTTGTGATCAACAGTACGCCCTGTATCAAGGACACAGGTGACACATCAGCTCCCTGCAATGCATCCCTGTCCGCTCTATTCACCCGCTCCGCTTGGGCACAATGTGGCGGGCTGCGATAAGGTGGGCTGGACTGGAGCCCTATCTGTCCCACCCTCACCTTCACAGCACCCACTTCACCTCCCCCTGACCCGTCTGTCCTACACTCAGAATGGCCTGGTCTGTATTTTGGGTCTCTCTATTCTCAATGGAAGCTATCCAAGGCATGCAACATGCTTGGGACGGAGGGATATTTTTATGAGCGCGCTTTGACTGGGTAGGTGGTGGGGGGAGGGGGGCTTTGGATGTGTGTGTGTGTGTGTGTGCGTGTGTGCGTGCGTCTTTGT
>JAOEHI010000024.1:4275335-4286502 GCA_025447815.1 Percopsis transmontana
TTAAATTTTCCATATTTTTCCTAATATTGACTTAATTCGCTTCCGTTCGCCTAATTTGCCCCCCCCCCCCCCCCCTGCCTGATCTTGAGTACTTCCTCTGGTTGCTGTACATTCAGTGAGCAGTCACTGGGATTCCGTTCTTTTAAGCCTTCCCCATTTCAAAGAGTCGTTGCTGTTAGGAAGATTGTGAACAGGACTGTGAACCGATTTCTTTCGACAGCGGGGCCGCTCCAGTGCGCCACACCCCAACCAGTCGAGCGAGGGAGTAGGCGGGGGCGCGGGAGGAGGAGGAGGTGGAGGAGAAGGGGGGAGGGCTCTCAAATGCACATCACACATGAAAGTCACCTCACTCACAGGCCTTGCGTAGCGGAAAAGGTACCACGCGGCCGCCGGCACTATAGCCACGTTGCTAAGAGACAGGGAAGCGCAGTGCAGTCGATGGGAAGCGCGGATGGCTGGACTGTTCGCTGAGATGAAGCTCGGTGACACGCACAGACACACTGGCAACCTACAGACGAATGTAAACACACTGCAGCGACGTTGTGAATTGAAAAAACAATTACTTTTTTTTATCTGTCAATAGGACAGAGACATCTTTTCAATACAGTATAAATCTGTGGTGTTGTTCAGAACATTGTCGCAACAGCTGTATGGACGCAGACACACAGTCGGCTGTTCAGCAGGAAGGTGCTTTATTGCTGTGGGTAATAAGATGGCTGCCCGCCTCTCTCCTTGACCCGCTGCTGAACCCGCCATGGCTGACATGACGGCACCAGAGTGAGGCGGTGAGATCCACGTAGCTCACTGTACGCAGGTAACAAGGAAGACACAACTCCTGACTCGCTCAGCCACCCCATCTCAAGCTCCTGGGAAGTGATGTGGGACTCCCCCCTTAGCTACTGTCTGAACACCATCCTGGGGATTAGCTATACGTGACGTGTTTCTTATGTTGTTTTTTTTACCCCACTATGCGGTGAGAGAGGCTCTGTGGAATGAGCCAGCCTGCCCACAGATAGAGGGTCTGAACGGAGCAGGGGGAGGCTAGCTTGCCTTATCTAAAGTATTCGGAGGGGAGGACAAGGGCACTATCTTCTCCATTATATCATTATGTAAACATGTGGATATGCTGTGGGTTGATGGACAGCGTTTCACATATCAGCAGAGAACAAGATTCTCCTGTGGAAGTTTTTACATCGATGAATCAGTCTGGCTAATTGTTAGGTTAAGCATGTATTGGGCAATAATGATAGAAAAAGTAAGCTTCTAATTACTGAAATAGTGTGATACTCATGTCTAGGCTAGGTTTAAAAAGTTGTCAAATCGCACAATAGAAGATTGTATCAACTGTAGCTGTTCATCTAAGCAACACCACCTTCAGTCGTAAACGCACACAGTAGAAATACAAGGTACATCCACTGTTTATACTGTAAAGGGTTTAAAGGGTTTCATAAAGTCAATGATATAATGCCGCAGAGAAGGACTGTAGGCCACGTTGGGGCATATGTGTACCTGGCCTACTTTGCATATGAGCCTTTTCTCCCCCAACTAAGCAGCTTGACTTTATCTCACCCCGCACTGTTTTTACGTCACTTCAGCCATTTTAGCATTCATGACAAGCCCCAGCAAGGCACAATAACAAGTGGTCTATTCAAATTAAATCAGTAATGGCATTGTCCATATTTCAGGCAGGTCATACGTTTTTATTTATTCAAAGAATGAAGACAGGTCGGTTCCTCTCACAATTATCTCTTTTCATTTAAAGAATGAATGTGTGTGTCAGGGCTCTTTTTTTCCTCCCTTTTCCTTCTATTTGGAGTACCAGCCAGCCCCCACCCCACCCCTCCCCACTGCCCCAGCCATCAATGGGCGACAGTAGAGGTCGTTAGTGGAAGAGGGATGTTGCCAAACTTGACTGGAGTCGAGTCTTATCTCTATTCTTTACACTCTCGCTTTTGTTTCAAGGGCTTTGTTTACACACGCCCCATTAATCACCTCCTGCCTTCCCACAATCCCACAGCATTTAAAGTGGGGGCTCGTCCCGGGGACAATGTGCGGTACAGGTGCCAGAGTAAATCTCTCTTTCTTCTTCCCTCTAAAGGAAGGAAATGGAGATTCCCAGACCTCTGGTCACATTCTCCTCTGAGGGTTCCGCATTATCTCCGCTCTGTCCTCGGTCTTGATCGTTATCTGGACAGATCGCTCCAGCTCGGCCCCAGAGAGTTCTCATTACCAAGCGTTCACACCTGGGCTCGGGCCTGTCTGGCCGCACCACGGCACGCTGAACAAACACCATGCAGAGCCATTTAATCCTGCCTTGTTTTGCTGACTGACACTCGCCCTCGTGTCCCAAACTGTGAGCGTATGCAGAAAAGGGATGCTGTTTAGAAAACATGAATCACAACCGCAGAATGTCAAGAGGCAGAGAGGACGTGGGTGAGACCAACCGCCGGCAGCTCCAAGGACTGCAGGATCACCTCTATAGAGGACGCCTCTTTGTAAACCTCGACACCCTCCATCTGCCTCCCGTTAGATGGGAGGTCCAGTCAGAGCGTTGTCTTCCACATTCCTGCAGGCCCACATGTCCCTGTGTTTGGTTTTGCACTGTTACTTTTTCTCCAGGTGTTGAGGTGGGAGCTACTCAGTGAGAGGAGGAAGCTATGTTACACTGTCCTTTGGTAAGTGAATATAAAGCCCAAAATACAACAGCAGATCTAATTGCTCCTGACCATATAGTGCACTTTAGGTTGACCTAAACCCCACTGTACTCAGGTAAGGATTTAATTATGTTCTCCAAAGAAATATTTACACAAAAGAGGTTGGGGAGGAACAAAAATAAACCAAAGGAACAGAACGGTGTTTTCAAGGGAAGGGGGAGGGAGTTATGAAGAGAACCGTAGGGGAGACCGCATGAGACTAATAGTTTCTCACCCTTAAACACACAACAGAATGAGCTCTGCCATAAGAGCTGAGTGGCGTAAAGTGAGGACAGCTGCAGGCGGTGCCACCTAAAGCAGAAAATAGACCAACCCACCAACGGCTCAACTGCCCGCCAGCGGTGTTGCAGCAGGTCAGGTCACAACAGGGGATATTTTTGCATTGTCCCGACTAGGGGTGTGAATGGGTGGTCCAGTATTCGGCTACCCCTGCAGGTTGCTAGTCCTAACAACAGCAGCAACGTTCCTGTCCATCGGACCTCAATTGCATGTTTCAGATGTGGGCCTTTGCAATAATAAACACTCCAACCCTGAAGAGGGCGTCAGTGAGATAAAGTAAAGAGAAGAAGTCATCCGTAAACCATAGCCTCTTCATTCCAAAACTCCACGGTGACAGTAAATCAAAAACTAGCAAAAGAAAATCCTACACAACCGCTTTGAAACCTCTATTGTTGTTTTTTTCTGCCATCTCATGTTTCCATTTTCTACATTTTCTACACACAATACTGTAGTGTGGCCAGCCCGCCAAGTGCCAATTTAACATGTTGTATGTGGCAAAAGATGGCCGCCAACCGCTCCCTTCAATATACACCAAAGCAGAATGAAAGACTGAAAGAAAGCTGATAGATATACCGCTGTCCAACCACTCACAACAACTGCTTCCGTCCAACTGCAACCAAACACTCCAAGTCAACCCAATGACGCATCCGAAACCCAGCTGTTAGCAGCTGGTGTATTTCGGGGCTTAAACGCAAGCGTGTCTTGCATGGGTGTTTGTGTACAGGCACCGCTGCATTTTGCGTTGCCCTGTGTGGGTGTCGTAGTATGTGCACATCATGTACAGGGGTGCTCTGGGAGTGCCTTAAAGCATAGCCCTGCTTAATTGCATAGTCAATGCATTCATCATCGGGAATGCAGAGCCTGGCTGAAATGAATTGAATTATCTGGCCAGGGAGAACAAAGAGATGTACACTGAGTTTGTATGTAATTTATTGTTGCAGAGTGAAGCAGGCGAGGGGCGAGGAAGGGTGAGAGAATTACAGGCAGAGAGGGATGAGAGAGAGAGACCTGGAGGAGGAAAGGGGAAGAGGGGAGAGAGAGAAGGGGGGGGGGCAAGAGAGCGAGGCTGAGATGGGGGAGGACAGGGAAGACAGAGAGTTCTGGAGGAGGAGGGGGAGAGGGGGAAGGAGAGAGTGAGAAATGGCAGAATAAGAGAGTGAGAGAGATGAAAGAACAGCCTAGAGAAAAACAGAGAGAATAGCAAATTAGAGAGAGGAAGGGAGGGATCAACAGAGAAGACAGTGAGGTTGGCAGAGGAGGAGGAGGAGAGAGAGAGGAAGGGGGGGGGGGACAGAGCTAGGCCAGATACAGCCCTGACATCTTCCTCCTGATTTCCATGAGGCTAAAACAAGGATTGTGCTGTGTGTGTGTTTGTGTGTGTGTGTGTGTATGTATGTGCCTGTGCACTATAATGCTTTGCCCATGTATTCCGTTAGTTTGCGTGCATGTGTGTGTGTGTGTGTGTGTGTGTGTGTGTGTGTGTGTGTCTTGCACATGTCTGCTCATGCATGGAATGCTGTAGCAGAGGGCTTATGAATGTGTGTTACCATTGTTATCTGTTGAATGTTGAGTGAGCAGGCCAAAATAAATGTAAAAAACACCATTTCCCAGGGGGCCCACCTGGACCTACACATCGGCATGCATGCCCCAGAGCTCTCGTTCACACAGAAAGCGCACACACATGCATGCGCGCATTCATACAAAATACACGCACATATACGTACACACAAACACACACTCTCTCGTGCTGCCAAGTCTGCCTCCATCTCTCTCAGCTGATTGTGAAGTAATTGCAGTGCGTATTGGAAGAGAAAGCTTGTGGAGGCCGTGGTTGGCGGGTGGGAATCGGACGTAGCGAGGAAAATCTATTTCCCAATACCATCTAAACTGCTGCTCTTCTCCGATGGACTTGCATTGCTGCTGCTGGCTGCGTCCCATTGATTCCCCCCCCCCCTCCCTTACACACACACACACCCACACACACATCATCTGAAAATCTATGAGGATAAAGGGCAGCTACAACATGAACAAACCGCATAAGTGCACATCATGTTCTATATACAGCAGACTCCCTGTGAGAAGAAGAATCTCACTTTCACCCCGCCACCTAATCCTCCCTCGTTCCCGACCCATTTAGTTTCACCCTCCGTCCCTCGGATGGCGGGTCCATGGGGGGATAGATCCAGTCAGACGAGGACGGAGGGAGGAGGAGGTGGAGGAGGGGGAGGAGGAGGAGGAGGAGGAGGAGGAGGAGGGGGGGGGAGGCATTGGGTAAAGGCGGTATAGATTACTTGGTGCTGGTTGTGACATCTCCTGACAGTGCACTAAAGAGGAGAGGGCCCGGCGGTGCCTGTCCACATGCCGTTATAGCTCACTTCCGCGGAAAAAGAAAAAAACAACAGTCGGACCAAACAAGGCCAACCGCTTCATCTAGATCAGAGCATTTTTCATATCACAGACTTGCTGATTCTCCAGAATTTAGTTACGACTGTAGATTAACCACCCTGTCATACTGTACGCTGCAGCGCTTTTTTTTCTACCGACACATTGTCTGCTGTGTAACCGTACTGAACACAGTCTCGTGGTTACCATACAGTGCATGTAGCAGGCTGAACATGAATACTGTGTCTGTACAAGATACATTGGGCTGCTCTTCTCTGTCCTACACACCTAGGCAGATGGACATGGAGTCAAGCCAAGTGTCTCTGTGTGTAGACAGAGAGTACCAGTCTGTGCCTTCAAATACCAAAACTCATGCCAAAGGATTTTCAAATGAGTCTAGGAAGAGATACGCTCTGTACTGTATGCTATAGGAACAACGTCTGCGCCGAACCCAACCTTAGATAACACCGTCTGGAAGTCAATAATAAATAGTGAGACATGGAAGGTAGTGTGTGTGTGTGTGTGCATGTGTATGTGAGTGAGTGGGGGTTGCTGGAGGAGGAAGACGGCGTTCAGAAATTCTTGGAAAATTGTTAACGTTGAGTAAGTGTTTCAAGGGTCTTTAAAAAACATTGGCGTGTCAATCAGAGACCTATCTATTGATCAACCATACACCACGTGCCACCAAATAATGATGATTATTTCCTGACTGCAGGCTGCCTCTAAGGCATTATAGGGAAAATATAAAGAGCACTTAAATATTTATGAGCAGGGCTAGTGGTGGTGGAATACCATGCCACATTAGGCCTACAAACATCTTCACCTGGCTTGCTTACGCATTTTGCGTTTTACTTTCACTTGATGATATGGTGAAATGGAAGTGAATATCTAGTTTCAAATGGGGAGGATTTGGATTAAAGAATGGAGAATGCAATCAATTGGCACAGACGATGTAAAAGTTGTAGTGATCGTGATCTGTCACGTCCACAAAACTGAGCAAACATAAACTTAAGCTGATGCTCTTTGCCTGGTGTGCGTTAGACCTGGTTTTCTATAAGGTTGTAGTGCGTAAACTGTGCTGATACGAATCGGTGTCAACATAACAACAAAACTAACAAACAAAATAACCAATAGAGGACACACAGTTGACATCATCAGTGTAATTGACAGTGACGTTGCACACGTAATGTTGATGTTTATATCTCCAAAAACAATTTTGTGGGAGCAAACAGATGAATTCTCGATTGATTTGATCGTTAAAATATAATATAGCCATGAGTTTACAGCACTATCAGATTAATTTAATAACAACGTATGATTTATCTCTATTGTAGCCCTTAAAGCTTTTGGCAAGCCAATGTACAGAAAATGCTTACTGGTATGCAGTCAACAGTGCCTATTAAAAAGTAAACATAAATTCTAGAAGACAACTACATCATACAATAAAATACAACTGAGGCTTTGGTTCACTCGTCAGTGTTCCTCGCCCATTTTCCTTAACAGCCATTGTTCGTAAATACCTGTGGAAACACACAGCTGAACTCTCCATTAAATGTACTGTAGGAACGATCTTTAGCTATTTTCGGCTGTGCTGATGAGATCATCTTGTAAGCCCATTAGAGGAAATTAAACGTCTGCGTCTGTACCTCTATCTCCATGACACTACTAATTAGTGACAGCTGAGGCCATGCGGAGGTGTCAGGCCTGTACACAGCTAGACGCACATGTATGTTCACATGTAGCATGCAAATGCTCACAGAACAAACCAGGGGTGGGCGACAAGATGATAGTCTATGAAGTATTATCACCAGAGTCAAATCTAAGTACGATACATTTTCACAGAAGCATTGTAAGATTGCGATATGCAGTATACAATGATATGATATTTACATTGACAATTGTATTACTTCAGTATTATCTATGCAGAGTTCTGTCTTTTAGATAGAGGTTTTAATAATTCAGATATGTAGTTTTGGTTGTTGATTTGTTGTTGATTTCTGTACCTATACCTACACATAATATATAATATCATGACAAGTATTTCATATATGTATATGTATATACAGTATATATATATATTATATATTATAAGAGTGTTCTGTGCACACTTGCTACACACACATCAACTCAATCTTAGCTCGCCTGCATATGGCACCAAACTGTGGCCATTCAAAATTGAACAAAATGCCTGACATCAGAACATTCAGAGGCCTGAGGCTGTCTTATGACGGATTTACATGCATGAGAGGACCACCGCTTCGTGGCTGACGGGTCAGAGTGCAGCAGCCAGGTGTGTTTGTGAGTCAGGACCAGGTCACATTCCCCTCTGCTTAAGCAAAACCTCTCAGCCTTCACTAACCAGCCAAGCTACTGTGTGAGCGTGCATGACTGTGTGTTTGTATGCTGGCACATGTCTGGGTGTGTATGTACTGTTATTTTCTGCATGTGTCATGGGTAGTCTGACTGGTTTCATGTCGAAACCATTGTAGTGTGGCTCAATCTAATGATCAGTCAACCTAAAGACAATCCATACCTGCTGAATCGCTTCCACTGTAGCGTTGCTACTGCAATACCCTTTTTTACATAACCACCTCTAAACCCGGAAACCATTTTTTGACCAGCCCCCCCACACACATACACACACACACACCAGATTGTGTGACTTAATGAGGTTTGACACACCCAACATGCCCATAGTTGCGATGCTTCGCCTCGTACATGCGCTCAAATAAACAACGTCCAGCGACGCCCACATCCACCCTGCGGTGAGCAGCTGCGTCCCGCGCCGCTCTCGAAACACAACATGCCTGCGTCAGACGACACGACACGGCAGCGTCATGCTCGGCTACAAGCTGGCGCGGGGAGACAGGAGCGCCTCGGACGCCGTTAAAAAACGACTCAAAGTGAGATGAAGGAGGGGAGGAGAGGAGGGGGGAGGGCGACGGGAAAAGGAAAGAAAGAGAGAGGGCGGGGGAAACGGAGAGCAGGGGTCAGCGCGGGCGGTGACAACCGGTGGCCCCTGTCGTGAGAGCTTAATCTGTCCGCCGCGCGGCACATTCAGGTTGGCTGCGTCGTAGCCTTGCCGCTGGTGCTCCTCGCGTGTACATAACCTGCATTCTCGGCTTGAGGAAAGCTACTGTCTTCAGATAGGATTAGAAGGAAGGATGAATGGATTGCGGAAGAGGACCCGGGGCCCGAGGAGGACGAGAGAAAGAACTGAGTCTCCTCTAGGAGGGTGGGAGCTGGCCAAAGCCGGGTGCAAAAAGAGGACCCTGTTTGCTGTCCCTTGATACAGTATACACACAAAACAGTCTTTGCAGCAGATTTTCAGAGACAGACTCTTGTCTTTGTTCAACTAATAGGCAGACCTCTCTAAATGGGCTGTTTTTCAACCCTCTGACACAAAGACACTTTTTCATGACTCCTCAGTGCCATCGTTTTCCTGCTCCTCTTCTTCAGATATGTGGAACAGAGCTCCCTCTGTGTCTCTGGGTGTCTCTCACACGGCTCAGGAGCTCTGCGCAAACTCTCTCACACGGCTCCCCATCCTCAGTACAGCCCCGCAGACACATGCCAGCATTGACAAAACCAGGGGCGTCCCCACGGGGTCCCATGGAGGAAATATGTGAGCTATTAAATGTCCAAATAATGGTCGGTCATAAAAAAAAGAATAAAAACAAGGCCTGAAATCAACATTTAACTGCTCCCCAACTTTCCTCTTTAATACAGAATCAATTGTAGAAGTGCTAAGTCGGAGTTATTTGGATTAAAAACATTTATTAGGAGGTTCTATGAAATCAAATCCCACACAAGAAACACAATATACATTTTAATGAGGTGTGTGGCCACTTTTCTAGATAGTCTCTGCTCCTTGTCAGCTGTACTGTATACCCACGAGTTGTTGTTGTTACATGGCTGCTGTTGGGCCCTCAGGCTGTTTGGCACACACTGGAGGTGAACTGAGTTCATTATCTAATAGCAATTTCCGCTGGTGGCTTTAACACCATTTTCTCTCCGCATTCCTGCATGTAAACAGTAAACAGACAAGCTCACAACACAAACAAGAAGAGAGGGAAAAAGTATAATTACCCACATCCATTTTTTACTGTCATGTTTCATATTTACCAGTTGGTAATAGACACTTTCAGGTGTAAACAGTGACAACGGAGGAATTATTTTAAATGTAATGGGGGTCGATTGGGTTTCACGGTCCCGACGGCAGTGGAACTCTCTCTGCCTGTAACGAAGCGTAAACTTTAAGCACAAAAAAGCAGCTTCAAACTGATGAATAAATGCTTGCGTGACAGCGCCAATATTTGAGTTACAGTAAGTTAGGTGCAAATAATCGGTGGGGTAATTTAATTTGTTTGCAAATTCTTGAATGAAATGAATGAAAAACAGGCATCTACAAGTTCTTCAAGACAATGTCTCTTATAACCACATTCAGAACTATCATAACCACATTCAGAACTAAAACAAATACATTGTCATTTTTAAAGGGAAACCAAAATTAGACTAAATTAGGCTACTGTTTATGGTGAATGTGTGCTGCCTGCCACACTCAGTTGTGCACTCGGTACATGACCTACCATAGCTTCCTAGGCTCTTCTTCCACAATATACGTTAGGCGTCAAATGTCACGTTGACCGGTCTGTCTGTAGACTTTGACGGATCAATCTCTCTTCCACCAGCTGCCCCCTTGGGCTTTCATCTCCTTATCTCTGACCACTGTCTGTCTGCCTGATTGCCTCACCACTCATTCTCACTGGCACTTCCGAAACAGCCCTGCAGACGCACTTACAAAGCCCTCCTTGCATGCCCCTTTCAACGGCTTCAGCCATTAGCAGAGGCTGGTTTAACGATTTAACAATTCTCTCTTCCCTGCTCAGAAATCATACAAGTTACAGTGTTAAAGATAGATGCGTTTGACTACCCTGTGTTGACTGTTTGCTCGTCCCCCACCCACAACAAGCCCCTCAAGCCCCTCAAGCCCATTCATGCCCTCTGCCAGTGGAGTCATACATGTATAAGCAATTTGTCATCCTCCCACGGAAATTGGGTGAATTCCATGCTCTCGGGGCCCCCGGGGTTTATCAGCAACACAACCATTATTTGTGGCATCTTTATGACTATAATCTGCACTGATAAACTCCTAAGCATGTTTGTTCCATCTCTAATATGTTGCTATAAGTTTTTTTTTCTTCCCCCACTGCTTTATCTTGTTCTTGTGTCCTCTGTGATACAGTTATACAAAACCAACTTAGAGTCCTCGCTCTGTACGCACTTTGTCTCTGTCTGTAGCTACCGCGTGTGTGTGCGCGCGTGTGTGTGTGTCTGTGTGTGCGTCTCTCTCTAATAGAAGTTCTAATATGGGCTTATTTACATGTCCTACAGAGGCGCATACTAAATGTGGCCGTTTCTGGAAGGCGTTCCGCCTTCTCCAGAGGGCCTTTTCTCCAGAGGGCCTTTTCAGCCCTGTGGCTGCTGTGTGTGTGTGTGTGTGTGTGTGTGCGTGTGTGTGTGTGTGTGATGGGATTAGAGGAGGCCTGGAGCGTGTCCACTGCTGGAGCCAAGCGGGGACCATGCTCCTGCCACCGACCAACCTCCACGCCTTTGTCCCCTAGAGAACCCGCTCCAGGTGCCAGGCAATGGGGAAGATGCCCGAAACTTTCCCAAGAATGGGAGGCGGACCGGCTGGAATAGTTCATTTCGCTGAACGCGGGGGGGGGGGGGGGGGGGGGGGGGGGGGGGGGGGGGGGGGGGGGGGGGGGGGGGGGGGGGGGGGGGGGGGG
>JAOEHI010000024.1:4294304-4310262 GCA_025447815.1 Percopsis transmontana
ACACTCTGTGTCTCTCTCGCTATCTCTCACACACACACACACACACACACACACACACACACACACACACACACACACACACAATACAATACAATCTCCCAAAAGCCCTAGGCATGTTATTTTCAGAAATTATCTCATGTGAAATCACATTACTGGCAACATGGAAAGATAATACTATGGAAAATAAATATAATAATAGCAATTAAATAACCAATCATAGAACTATTTTCCCCATCATTTTACAGGCCTGTTCATTTGTGTTATAGCTATATTTCAGCTAACAGCACCTGTGAAATCTACTCCCTGTAAAATAAGCCAAACAGTTGACCACCACTGCGATATTACAGGATCAGAATATCCCTGGGTGTTATAACATACCCAAAGGGGACCGGAGGAATGAGATTTCTATGGAAAATCAGGGCGCTACACTTAAATGTTAAGCATTATCCATGACAGCGTATTCGTTCAAAAGTGGAAGCGGCGGTGTGAAATTATACATTGCACAAGTCTAAATCCCAAATCACCATGACATTTTACAAGGAGCAATTTTTTTCCCCAATAAGATCTATCTTGTTAAGGTTGTTCAATGACTCGCTTTATGTTGCCAGCGCACAATTCATATCGACTGTAATATCTCAATGATAGCCTATTCATCCGAGAGCAATGAGCATTTAGCACCAACAAACGGGAAAATACCTAATAAAAAAAAAAGGAATAATAATAGCACAAGCAGCCCGGCTAAGCCGCAAATATCCCTAAATATGCTAAACCACATTGCAGTCAGAAGAGATTACCGCTCCGATGTGTTAAGCAAATACTGAATTTAATGTGATCCACTTAAATCACTGAAATCGCTCTCCCCGGGTGCAGGGTGACGCACACGTGCGTAGACGCGCGCAGACTAGTCCAGTGGGCTTGTGGCATCACCTCGCAGACACAGCGAGAAACAATTTACAGAAACGTGTGGCGTAAAAGGCTGCGAGCGCAGCACACTGCTCCAGTTGTCTGGATGACACCAATGTGTCTACGAGCTGACAGCCTGACACTGGTTTATATGTCACACCATACACACACTCACGTCGCACTCTGTAAACAGTGCATGAGCAAAAAACAATAGCTGCTTGGGGACTATTTTCTAGTAGCTTAATGATAATTGCTATAGTTAGGATTTTAAGGTAACCAAACTAGCACAGACTAATTCTATTTGTGAAATAAATAGAGCAAATGAGGCTGATTTAAATATATGCGTTTAAGCCACAGAAACATTTTGCACGCTATAATAATAAAGTGCGTCTAAAAGTGTTTTATTATATAAAGGATCTTTTTGAAGCGACGTCCACTGAGCTGTCACATTGATTTTCCAGCCTCCAGGATCCCATGTGGCAGGCCTCTGCCCTTTCTATCCCAAGCTCTACTTCCATGACGACACTTCACCTTTGACCTCTGGCTCCCCGTGGGTTCGACCCCAGCCTTGCCGAACACAAACCGGCCCAATCAGAAGGCTGCGTTCGCTGACAAAAACACCCAGACGCCTCTCCTCCTATGACAGTGTGTGACTTCAGGTCAGATTCTTTTAGCATATTAACTACCACGAAGCCTTGTGGGAAGATTCAGTCTTTGTCAGCATAACGCATTCATCAAACCCACAGATAACAATTCAGATTATAACTATTTCCAAACTAAAACAAATAAAAGCATCAATGGTGTATTGAAACCTTAGTTTATTTTTAAATTACTTTACAAAGCTGTACCATCACAGACTTAACTGACAGGATTTGGGGCCTTCAGATAAAATCTAACCACGCATTATAATTACAGTGAGCCCCTCAAATAGGTGTGCAGGGATTGTTTGAGGGGCATGGGGGGGGGGGTGTATGTGGACTAAATAGAGCTATAGACCCAGGTATTCCATCCCCTGAGGTGGTTGGTAGCTGGGGTTGCAATAGCACAGGCATGTGGGGCCCTCTATGACCCCCCACCCCCCAACCCCCACCCCCGGCTCCACCCAACTGCCTCAATGTGACCTTTCCCTCAGAGCAGGGAGGATATCTGCAGGGAGAGGGGGGACATTTCTCAGGCGAGGGCACAGAGGTTATTTTGGTTTGAATTTCCTCTCTGTTCTCTGGTCTGCAACAAAAAGAAAAAGAAAGCAAAACTTGTCCGGGCAGGCTTCGCCCCCTCCACCGTTGCTCGCCTCCTCTCAGGCTGCACACCCTCCCCCCCCCCTTTTCCCCTGGTGCACTCACACACTCTCTCTAGCGCACCTCCCCTGCAGGCTCGAAGACGCGCTTAGGAAACCAGACACAAATCGGAACACGGGAAGTGATTTAGTGCCTCCTGCATAAATCAAAATCATGTCCAGAACCTGTCTGACATGTCATCCAAGGAGGTGACATATTGATCTGTAGCCCGTCCTCTTATTTGGTTTTCGCGTGTCGCTACACACTCCCGTTTTGTATGCGTTTGTCCGTTTGGTAAACTCAGCCAACGGTGGGAATTTTGGGATTAGCAGCATCTGCAGGGACGGAGATGGGGGGCTTTGATTCAAGAACACATGCCACATGCCACGCCACACTGCACCACACACACAGACACACCAACGCCTAGCTCAAATACATTCAGTGGTTGTCAAGAACACAAAACAAAGCCAATATTATTTTGTATGAATCTATTTAATTCTTAAAATTCTATGAATTTACAATTTATATATTTATATATATATATATTATTATTATTGTATTTAAATTATTTAAAAAAAACAAAACAGGGATTTTCTATTTTTTCACTGAAACATGTTGACATTGAGTGTATTTTACGTGTCCATAGAAACATGAATACACACACTTACATATATGTAAATTTAAACAAATTTATAGGCGTGTACGAACAGGAGTCCCGAGAATGGAACTGAGAAAAAAAAAACATTCTCTCACGTTGATGCAAATGGAAGCTATTACCAACCCACTCGCCTTAACAGCGAAACCTCAGATGTACTCTGAAGAGAAAGAAAGAAAAAGGGAAAAAAATAACCTCTCCATCTCTCTCTCTTTCTCTATCACCCCAACAGTCGGTACTTCTCTCTCCCAGGAGAAACAGCTCCAGTGTCATAATTCATTTGTCAATTCTTCAATACAAATTAAAGGCGCCTGACGACTACCTGGATGGCAAGAAACATAACTGCTGCTGGCAGCATGACAGCATCTACACATCTAAAACACACACACGCGTGCAAACACACACACACTTAAAAGATATTTCGGTGTACAGTGCAAAAAGCACAAATGTGACACACCATTCAGAATGTTAACAAAATAAACAATAATAAGTTAAGTTTATAAACAAAACCAAAATGTAGTGAGTGTGGACATTATGGTGGGGCGCGTCAGGTTAGCTGGAAACCTCTTGCTTTGCATTCTGTGAATCTCCCAGTTAAATACATCTGAACAGAAAATTTGCCACATGCTGAGACAAGTTTTATTTTATTTCAGCTCTCTTCCCCGGGGAAAACAAAACACTGGATGCTCTGCTAAGAGTTGGAAATGCACTAAGCAAGGGGTCTCACACCTTTGTTTATACTCACTCCTTTCATAGGATTCCACTGACTGTCACTAGTGCTCAATGGCTTGAAAAAGGATCACATACATAGGTAACATACACCTACACACAAACAATTCTGAATACATTTCAAACATTTTAAACAATTACGTTTTTGTTCTGCAGTATTTACAAGTCGAGTAAATGCTCGACTTAAATATTTTCAACATGTTATAATTAAGTGAGCATGTTCTACCAAGCAAGAAATCTGAGATGAGGTCTGAAACTGTGAGCCTGCCCCGCGTCGACATAAATCAAACATTATGTCTACAGCTGACAAATACAGACTATCAAGTTGCAATGTCTATAGACCTGCACTACAGACACACACACACACACACACACACAGCTACCCACAAATATTGATATAAAAAAGTTAAAAGTAAAAGTCACTAGTAGATTTTATAATATATTTGATGATGAAAACAGTTTTTAAACATTAACGTTTAGAAAATATTGCACTTATTCCAATTTTCAGCATATAATTAACCGTATATCGCTAACAATATTTGTAAAACTCTTTCAAGTCTTGATAAATCTGTTAATAATCATATCTTTTGTCTCATCAACTGTCACTTTTGTAAATAAAATTACCAGGGCTAATTGCCTATGATTATGAAAATTATTATTATTATTGCCGTACAGGAGAAAAAGCCTTGCTGGGTGTGTGTTCATAAAAAAGTCAATACAAAACACCTTGTAATGACAGGTAGGGAACATGGACTGCCCCAAGCTGGGTTTTTTTTCATATGTGCAGATGTCAATCTTTTTTTTCCTTCAAAAAAAGGAAATATAAATTACCACCGTGATTTGATAGGTTGTTGTCGTACTGGAATGTTGTACTGAAATGTCAATACTATAAGTGTAATTTTAGCAGATCAATAGAGATAAGAAAACCAGGTGGTCTCACAGGATTGCTCTGAAGGTGAAATATCAATATGCCTGTTTCAGCAGATTAAACTGCTTTCTAATATGTACACTGCCAAGTTCTTTCTTTGTAAACCTATCTATCAAAATAAGATCTACAAACACAGCTAAACCATTACGACAATGAAGTGTAGAGTGATTATTAAGAGCGTAGAATAACAGAGTTCCACAACATTAACTGTCACGTATGCCAACTATGATAACAAAAAAAGATCCAAGTGTAAATAAACTCAAATGCAGCAAAAAAACAAACAAAAAAAACACCACAAGGCATAAATAAAAGTAACTGAATCACTTCCTACGCCTTCTGGTTGCCTGTTATCAAGTGAAAGCACCGCCTGGGTTTGGCTTAGATAGAGAAAGTAGAGGGAAGGAGGAAGAGTAGGGCCTACAGGCGTTACAACAGCCCATATTCAACAAAGTTTAGCAACATGTTATCACAGACAGAGAAGGGTGGAGGTAGAGTAGAGGTACGCAGGGGGGGACATTACAGCAGCACACATCACTCTAAACAGGCACGCAGGGACCACTGACAGGGTGAACTGCGATGAGACGGGTGAGCAGAAATTAACACAGCTATTTAACAAATATGCACAGCCGAGCTGGTCTACGCCTACACAAGCCTGCACATTCAAATACAATGGAGGGTACCTAGAGAGTGATATTGAATTTCTATAGTGTCCTTTTCACATTGCCAGACATGTCGCTTGGACTTTAGACGTTGCCTGTAGCACCAGCCGTCTCCATTACCAAAACACCTGACAACAAAATGGCCCTTGAATCCCACTGAAACCGCTGAAAAGTTTTCTACAACTGAAGGTTTTGTAAAAAAACAAAAAAACAAAAAAAAAACAGTGGGCCTGCTGAGCGTAGAAGAAAATGGAAACCCGTACCTCTACAGCCCCTCTGACCTTTAGCTTCTACCCCTTTAACTTGAACTGCCACCACCACATAATCACGCCAAGCCCATGGCCAAAATGTCACTGCAAAGTACTTGGAATGGGCCACATACACACCGGTCTCATGTGGACCGCTCAAGTCAACTTCCCATAAAACATTATTAGATGGTAGTCTATAAAACCATCCGCTAGCACGATCGTGCAGGACATTCACTAACAAAAGTGTCCACTTGAGTCCACCAGTAACCCGGATGATAGAGTGACATCCAGACATATTCTGCTGAAAATTACAAGCGTGTGGCAAGTATATTAATATTTCAAAACTGATTGCCACAGCACCAAAGGTATTAAATTGATCAAATAAACTGGAAACATTTATAAACATTTAATAGTATGTTTAATACATTTGGGAAAAACACATTGACTATTTGTTAATATTTCGTTATTGTAGAAATTATTATATTATGTAATGCTATGAACAAAGAAAATAGCACTTGACTGCAGAAATGTGAAAATAAACTGTAGGCCTATTTCATAACCTACTACAGTAGGCTATATGTCTCTGTGAGAGGAGGAGTTTCAAAAGCCTATATTTTAATGAAAGACTATAAGCCTGCTATGCATAGCCGAATACTGTTCCTCATGCATACATACAGTACATCCGTGTTACCATTTGGTCTGTGGGAGCTTGCTCTTAAAGCACTATTCAATGACTTATCTGAAATTATCATGTAATTTTGCACCCTTTATGTAGCCCAAGCATCGGATTCAATTTTAAAATCCCCCAAATACACCTCCACCCTTTTTCATCTTTGCTGTCTGAAGCACTCAAATGAGAAACTGTCAAGAGCCGTGATTTGTGCTAACTAGCTATCGATCGCTCCAGAGCTGCATGCGTTGTGCTCGTGCAGGGCGGGGGGACTGGAGGAGCGCACTGGAGAAAATTTGATAGCGCGAGCGCAGAGAGAGGCAGGAGACAAAATAGTAGCTGTCTTTAAAGTCGAGGGGATCGAGCAAATGTCTGGTTGCGCGGTATTTCGAATATGGGCAGTGTTTTGTTTTTTTGTTATCAGCCCTGGAGAAATTAAATCAGCGAGAGAGCGTGTCTGACTCCTCGATCTTAAACAATGCGTCTTGACTCCAGATCCCGCGCCCTGCGCCCCCTCCCCTCCCCTCCCCGCTCCCACAGTTAGCCAGAACAAAGAGACGCTGGAAACGCGCTGGGGGCCACCTATTCACGTCCCCAGCCTGGCGATTGAATTATGGGTGGCTCACAGGCACCGTCAGCTAACCACCTCTTTATGTGCTAACCATCGCTGTCTATGGCTTTAGAATTTCTAATTTCTTTAGAGTTAAATTTAAAAATAATTTTTGTATGAAATAAATATCTTAAATTCGTCTATTAGCCTACTATTATAAAATATATTATTATTAACCTATTATAGTGCCGTTTTTATTAACCTTAATAATAAAATAGTTTCCATTCGTGAACATTTTAATTGGTGAAAATTATTTATATTACATTTTGATTGACTGCCAGTATCAAACCACCAGTTAAACGACGTGAAATCAAACTCCATTTAGACTATTAGATCACAGTAATACATAGGCTAAATAATATATATGTTTTAGCACTTGCATTTCGTAAGACCAAAATGTTAGTGAATTTTAGTTGATAAATTATTATTAGGCCTATATTGGGATTATATTGTAACATTATTATTATTAATATTATTATTATTATTATTATTATTATTATTGTTGTTACTACTACTACTACTACTACTACAACTATTATTGTTAATATTTTTATTATATAAATTAAATGATAAAAAACATTTAAATTGATGATTTAATGACTGAAAAGTTTAAAACGAAAAAAGCTAAACTACATGATTTAACCACCTTATCCTGAAAATTCACTCCTGCTAATCTAAAATCAATCCACTTTCACCAGCCCTGCATATATGATTATAACAAAAACAAACATGTAACAAGGCGAGGGAACCCCCGCAGCGAAAACGCATATCCTCAAACAGCTATTAATCTTCTCAATGCAGTTGTTCACCCTGAAAACCGAGATAAATAACCACAGGAAATGTTTACTTTTCTCGCGCTGTTCTTTTGAAGTAACGCCACAATGAAGCAATTGTGCAAAAACACAACAAAAATGTTAAATTAATTTGTTTAGCAATACTAAATAAATTCGTTACAATTCTTCAATACGACCGCAATCACATAACTAAATATATCAGCAACAAAGCTTAATTATTTATTATTTTTTACTGTTATCCACATCAAACCTGAATTATTATTTTTTAAATGTAAGTTTATTATCCGGCGACAAGCCTTTAAAATCCATAGATTCGGGTTAAATTGTGCTGCTAACACATCCATTTCTCCTCTAAAACCGCGGACAATAGCTCTTATAGCTTTCCAACGATGCTCCATTTAAAACTATTGAGCATTACGGCATATATCTATATTTGCATGTCAAATAGTACATACTAATTTAATATTAGGGCGATTAACTACTAATAACTAATGGATTAATGCGCGTTCGCAGTAGGCCTACTGTAGGCTACGTGTGTGAGGAAGAGAGAGAAACCGAGAGAGTGAGAGAGAGACGGAGAGAGAGCGATAAGGAGAGACAGACGTTGACAGAGGAAGTGCTTATATATGAAATGGTAATGAAATATTCTTCATCCGTTTTATTTGTAAGTTTAAAATAAAATAAAATGTATTTACCTTCTTTGCTGTTGTTTTGGCTCTTATTTTTTTCCCAGGGTGCCATGGCCTTGTCATCTTCTGCCCCATCCATCATGGCCTTGTCGCTGGGCACGTACCAGGTGGCGTGCTGCTCTGCCATGAGGGTGTCAAGGTCAATAGTGCCCATTGAGCCCTTCCCAGCATCCGGGCTGCAGCTCGCCAGCTCATTGTCTCCGTTCTGAGAGGGACAGTCACCATTCTTTTTGCCATTCTTCATCGCCAGCGGCTGGTCCTCTGAGATACTGAACTGCTGCCGCTGTAGCTGGATCTGAGCCTGCAGAATCTCCAGAGGATGGATCTCATCCTGGCCAGAGGTGCTGGAGGGAGTGCGTACCTGCTCCATGCCAGGCGTACCTGGGTGGCTCATTCCGCCGCCCCCTGCGCCCCCACCAGCAGTCAGTCCATAACTGTCGGGTGTCGAGGTAGTATGATTGTTAATGCCCATGCTCAGGGGCTTCTGTCCATTTATCAACCCATGTTCCCCCCTCTGCAGTTTGGGTGATCCGGTGATCATGGGACTGCGGTTGGGCTTGTTGGCCGAGGCCCCTCCTGCGTCCGAACTGGAGGACACCTCGTCCTCGTTGCCATAGTGGGTGCTGACATCGTCAGGAAAGTCGACACGTGGTGAGCTACTGTCAGACTTGGTGACACTTTGAATGCCACTGTCCAGAGACGACATCAGGTCTGCCTGGTCCCCCAACATCAGGTCACCTCCTTTTCCCCACGAGGGGGACTGGAGTGGTTTCTCATGGGGCGTGCCCCCACCCCTCTCCCCAACGCCAGCTGAGGGGGTCTGCTGGCCTGGACTTACAACAGGGTTACCATTGTCGGGGGAAAAAAAAATCCCAGGGCTCACGTGTCCGCTGTCTCTTTTTCTCCTCCCTCTCCCTCTCCCACTCCCTGTTGTTGCTTTCCCGTCATTGCACGGGGTAGCGTCCATGTTGTAATTTGGGGAGAGGGCACTGGCTTCCCCCTGCACCGTCTGGCTTTGACTTGCAGGCTTAGCGTTGCTATTCCCAGTGCCAGGCATCTGGCTGTTCTGGGAAGTGCCGCTCTGAAAATATTCAGGACCCGCACTGCCAGTCCCATTAGCTGTGCTGCTATTAATGTCCTGCTCTGTCTGACTCAGTTTTCGCTTGCCCTCATTTTGGTTCTTCTTGTTGAATGTTACGTTAAGATTGGGGGCCCCTAGGCTAGCGATCATGTTCTGGCAGGCCGTGGAAAGGGCCGCTAGGCAGCTCTGGCCGAAAACATTGTCTTTAGCGCTGGTTTTGCTGAAGTTCCCTAGGGAGAGAGCTCCAAGCTTACTAACAGACGACCGCTGGCCTGAGGGGAACTCAGACTGGGGAGGATAGCTCCCTGGTGAGGTGTTCACCCCCTGGGGAGTGCTATGGGCTGCCCCCTGTCGGTTAGCCCCTCCATACGAAAATGTTGGCTGCGCTCCCATGGGAGGTGCAGGGAAGTCAGCCGGCCGCCTCTCTGCCGGTGCGTTCGGATGGCCCACTCCAGCTCCTGGAGACTGCATCTGGGAGATGTTGCCCATGTTGCCGGGGAACTGGGAGTGCATGCCTGGGGAGTGGAGCGCCTGTACGTGGCTGTCTCCCGGCAACCTCATTGGCTCCTGCATGCCCATACCTGACCTAAACATCATCCCAGGTCCATTCTGGTGCAGGCCCATGTCGTGCCCCCCTGACTCATTACCTGCTCCACCCATACGCCGTGACATCATCTCCCCTGGCGGGTGGGGCCCAGGGAACCAGGGGCTCTCCTGAGTTACGTGAGGGTTCTGTCCATCAAAGTTGGGCATTCTGCCGCCATTCTCCCTGTCAAAGTTGGGCTGGGGCATGCCCCCCACTGGGCCTCCGTGAACCATGGGGCCGGGAGGTACGTCGCCGTGGTGACCCAGTTGCTGCAGACTGGGCTGCCTCATCCTCTGCTGCTGGTTGCGAGAGGCCATCTGCTTGATCATCATGGCTGCGTTCTGGCGCTGCTGCAGAGACTGTTGCTCTGGCCCCGGGTGCTGCAGGGGACCTGGGGGGAAACCTTCACTCACAGGTGGGGTGAACTCCCCAGGCAGGCCTGGATAGGCCGTGGGGGAGAGGTGGTTTTCCATACCGCCGCCCCAACCCTCTCCACCATGCGCATTGGGGAAGTCAAAGCGAGGCCTTTTTGCCATGTTCATATAAGGAGAGTCAAAGTGTTGCAGCCTCTGATTTGGGGGCTGTTGAGAGGGAGGAGGGGGAGCCTGCTGTTGCATATTAAACATGGGGTCCCCGTAGGGGTGCAGGCCCCTATTTTCCAGTCTGTGAATGGGATATTCAAACTGGTTGTGTTGGCCCGGCATCATGACCCCTCCGTCCAGAATGTTAGGGTTGGAGGAGCTGGGCTCAGGCTGGGGGGGTCGGGGGAGGCCAGGGGGGCAGGCGTTCTGTCTGCCTATCAAACCAGGCTGCTGCTGCTGCTGCTGCTGCATGAGAGGATGTCGAGTGTTTACCCCCGGCTCCATTCCCACTGGCACTTTCCGTCCGTTTCCGAACCGCTCAAAAAATACCCCGTGCTGTGGCGGCGGCTGAGGCTGCTGAGGCTGAGGTGGGGGCTGGTGTCCTTTGGAGATGCCCTGCATACCTGAGGTCCGTGGCATTCCGTGGTTCCCCGGAAAATTCCCACCGGCCACAGGCCGCCCAGGCCCGAAATGGGGTAACTGAGATTCTGATTCTGACGGGGAGAAGACAGGCACGTCAAAGTGTCCAGATGGAGGCTCATTAGGGAAATTGTACTCTAATCCTTCAACCGCTCCCTGGTTGGGCATCCTCCGAGGCTCCAAGCCATGCGACTCAGAGGATGAGGATGAAGAGGAAGGGAGACCGTGGAAGGATGCTGCCCTGTTAGGTGACTGGTCCAAGGGGAGGCAGGGGGCAGGGACAGCGTGGTTTCCAGTGGGAGGGCCGTGATGCTGGAAGTCAGGCATGTTACCAGACCTCTGCTGCTGCGGGGGGAAGCCGTCCCCTGCCTGGCCCTCAGTGAGGGGATCAAACCCCTCTCCAAAGCCCTGCTGTGGTCCCATGCCATTGTTGTTGTAGCCCATTAGCCTGCCACCATGCAGGCACGATGACCCTGACTCGGGGCCACCGAAATTTCCACCGAAGTGAGGATGGTGTTGGTGGGGGTGTGACTGGTGACCGTGGGGATGAGGTTGGTTGTTAAAAAATCCATGCATGGGTCCTTGCTGCTGCTGCTGCTGAAGTCCACCGCCTGCATGCATGTCCGAGTGGCCCCGTGTGTGAAAGCCTCCGTACTGCTCTCCATTCATGTTCATGTTGAGCCCCAGCATTGGTGGTTCATTTAGAGGGCCCATGCCAGGTTCAACAGCTCCAGGAGGGCCGCCAGCATGAAACCCAGGGCTTTTATAATGGGAGCCCATGTTCAGTCTCGGTTGGTTTATGTTTCTTTCTGACTGGCCAGGGTTTCTGCTATTAATCTGAGAACCAAACTGCTCCAGCCCAAACATACTCCCTACTATCAATCCCACATGACAGCCAGCTTGCCAGGCAGCGGCGCACGGGTTCTTCTGTCTGTTTTTCGGTCTGCCCCACAAAAGCAAAAAGTTGAAGAAAAAAATACCACAAAAAAATGCAAAGGTAATTTTGTATCTTTATAAAAGATTAAACCAGTGTAATAATTTTAAATTCAGTCACTCACCAATAAGTTCTCATTGCTTTAGTTTAACTGTTTTTTCAACTTGACGCTGACAATAAAGCGAAGAGCCTGTGTCCAAATGCGCGTGAACAGAATGTCAGCGTTCCGTGGTTTTCTGTTCTTCTTAATCCGTGTGATTAGGCAGACAATTTCTAGAGCTAACTCACTTATTTGTCTTGCAGCTTTAGTGAAATAACGTATTCCAAAGTTTTCTGTGCGTATTTTCTCTTGGCGAACATGACACAAAGCATGGATAACTATAGCAGGTAGGCTATAGAGGTTTTTCACGGACCTAAAGACGGAACAGGACTTCTATCCTGGTATTTATTATTCCAGTCCGATGTCAAATGTCCCAAGACGGCTGTTTATGGAAGTTCCCATACTGGAGACGAAAAAGTCCACCTGGTACCTTAATTTAAAATCTATCTAAAATGACTTCTAAATGGTAAAAAAAAAATCACATAAATGTCTTTTACAATTCCGATAACTGATGAATAATCATTCAGTTGAATGTCCAGTGTGATAGAAAGTCCGAAAGATTAGCTATCCAAGCCGCGCACCGGAGACTTGGCGAGTCCGCTCTCCGTCCGGAGCATCGGGCGCACGCTACCCGCACTCTACCACCACAGAGCGGCTTGACAGCATCTCTCACCCGCTCCTAGTCATGTGCAATGCAATGGCGCAAAAAGCGCTCAACCGCCGTTCACACTTTCCTTCACCGTCTCCCTCTCTATTTTGTGCGTCTCCAACTCCCTAGTCTGTGTGGTCTAGTCCAGCTGGGAGCGATTCACAGATAGATCACACTCCGGTCTGGCGCTTGGTGCTGTGTGAGATCAACGCGTCCAGGGCGCCAGCAACAAGTTTTGCATTTCTGCAACCACTTCCATCCATGAAGTCTAGGCCAATCAGAGAAGTCATAGAAAGGTTGTGGGCGGGACAATGATTTAAGGTAGTCCTAACAGTCCCTGAGACTAAACCGATACAACGTCGTATCTTTTAAAGTGGCTCCAAGTGTACGGTATTGAGCATTCCAGGTAGCTTGTCTTCGCGTCCAGTGATCAATTGCCATCGATCACTATTTTTGAGTATCCTATAGACAGCGCAGCATCTCAACACCATAATTAGGCTGTTATTATACAGTAGATGACATGATGACAAAGTAGGTCTAGTCTTATTAGTTCACAATGACAACAGTTGCTGGCATTCACTAATAGTCTACTTAAGAATTAGCCTATAGGTACTCTACCTCAGAAGATGCATATTTAAATCATTTCATCTTGCAGAAAAAGAACAAATGAGACATGGTAGGCTTCATTTTGAATTAGGCAGACAGATATTTGGACTGATTTTAGTAGCTGAAACTATTTTAAATAACAAAACTCTGTTTTTAACATTTGCCTTTGGATCACTTTATTACCAAAATGGGTTAGGCCTATTCTAATGCTGGCCTAAAATGGTTTACAGCAAATTCTTTGTGAGTAGTCTAGCCTAGTCGAGTGACAAATAGATGGGACGCCTATCGGATACTAAAATTGTGATCAGTGTAGACTAGGCAACGATAGAAGCTTAGCTTACATGCCCACATTTTGCCCAATCATAACTCAATATTGACGCGCGCGAGTCTGTGAGTGTGTCTTCTTAAAAACAATTTGATGTTGGAGGATATCTTTAATCAATAACGTTCTCCAAGTAGACCTATTGTATTGGTAGACGTCATTTTAAATAATATTCATATTCATAATCAGGTCTAAATTACCAAATTGCCTGCATTGGCCGTCTAAGGAACATTAATTGTGTTTTTGGCCGCCAGGCCTTCAACCCTATTTGTAGTCCGTTAGTCTGGTAGCCCTACACGTAGGCTACTCTACATGTAGGCTGTCTACTTTTAGAAAATAAAAGAGGAATAGGCTAGTGGGAATCCGGCTTTATTTTGTTGCGCAATTCCATTTTAGGAAAATGTGAAATCTTTGTTCTACGTCTTTAGGACAAACCCATTCATAAGCGTCAAAAGTGCCTTTAACCCAAACCAAAGTAACGCATTAGAAGCCTATTTACAAAAACAATTAAACTGCAATATCTGTCTATTTCTCCGAAGAAGATATTTTAGTAAATTAAGTAGGGCTAAACGAGAAGAGAAAAGGCCAAAACGAACAAAATGCAGGGTTAGGGTTACTTTTGATAACACTAGATCGTGTTTAGAAGACATGGTGTTATGCCACTTAAACATTTGGTCTCTGCAAGCTCGGTAGTGCTACTAGTTATAAGTGTAGGCCTACACTACTTCTATGAAAAAGACACAGTGCCACCTAGCGACAGGCAAGTGAGGGGACGTGCAACCCAGCATTGCTTTTAATTCTGTAGGTCGAATCTGTAAGAATCAAATCTTAATAGCATTTATTTAGCTTTAAATGAGGAAAATTATAAATTTTTGAATGCTTGAAATTATAATATAATAAATCTTGTATTTTTTTCAAAAAAAATTGCGCAGTCTTTCTCCTGCTTTGGAAATTGTCTTTCTTTTAGAAAAAGGTTTTTGTTTTATTATTATTTCATTTAATTAAATAATGATTAAAATAGTAATCCATCTTTTAGTGGGCTGCAAAAAAAAGCATATGTAAAGTTTATAAAATATATTCTGTCCATGTGAAATAATGTATTTTAAGGGACTGAGAATATAGGGACTAATCCTAAAAGCTCATATGAGTGAAAACAATGTTTGCAATTCATACATGCATTGATTACCACCAAAATGTTGAATTTTCCATAAATAAACATGTTTATGTAGGCAGTGATGCATTTCCTGTGGACGTTGTACAGTTTGAGGACATGGTTCCAGCTGGGGAAAAAACCCCTGAATGTTCAGACTGTTTTCTATAGCAGTCTTGCACCAATGGGAGACAGCACAGCTTCTGACAGGCTAGGGCTAGAGCCATGAGGAGGGATAAGGATCCATTCTTTATTAAAACAAGTGTATGAGGCTGACACAAGATGTTTTTGCTAAGCAAGGAACCGTTCAAAGGCTAGTGGTCTTTATGTGGTGTATTGTTTATAATTCAACTCCAATTCTGCTTGTCTCGATTGACCAGGGCCAAGTAGGCTAGTACTTTGACACACATTTGTTTATGGTCGTGTAACATCTTTAGCCTTAACTGGAGTACTGGTCTCCACTGTCATCACGTCACATTATCAATACCAGAAGTAACTCATCAGCAAAAGACAAATGTAGAAATTTGCCACCATTGTAGCGTTTTGTTTGACTAATACCACTGAGATGCATTTTCTGCCAACCCATGTCTGCAGTCTTTTCAAATGGAGACAGACGAGTTAAGTATGACAAACCGACGGCATGGTCTCTTTTTCTCCCCCAGAGTCCCCAGTGATGATGAATATAGCTCAGAGCTGCTTCACAACAATGGACAGTCTAGTGGCTTTCCAGCACTGTCACAATACCACTCTGTTCCACCGTGATTTAGTAGCCAATTTGTCTCAATATGTTGCTCAATAGGACAAGATAGCAGAAGTGAGTCTTCCCTAATTCATGGTGTTAACAGAGCTTATCCTCCACTGGGGGGTTGCCCAAAGAGACAGTTCCTTCCCTTGCTGGGGACAAGTGTCCTGTCCAGAGGGTGTGTGTGGAGCAAAGCCTCTGTGTGTCCTCCGCGGGCCTGTCACTCATCGGAGACATCCCAACTCCCCGGGTCAGGGGGTTAAGCAGCATCTGTCATCCAGAGGAACGCTATTGTATTGAGGCGAGGGGCTGCGACACAGAGCACCCCCTCGCCTCGTTCTCCCCCCGTCGGTCGTTTCCTCACCTCTCCCATCTCTCCCAGAACAACAGGAAAGGACTCAGGAGAATCTGTGGGACTAGACTTGACCTGAACTCGGAAGATGAGGAAGCACTCTGACATCATTTGCCATTGCACGCAGGCCAAATATAACTAGAACTCGTGGTCCCTGTGCAAATTTGGCCCTCGAGGAGGAAGGGGGGCCGGGGGGGGGGGGGGGGGGGGCACAGGGGCGGGGGAGGCGGGGGGTTTGTTTGTTAAAAAATTGTGAAATACAAAAAAAAAACG
>JAOEHI010000024.1:4317589-4341260 GCA_025447815.1 Percopsis transmontana
CCCCCCCCCCCCCCCCCCCCCCCCCCCCCCCCCCCCCCCCCCCCCCCCCCCCCCCCCCGCCCCCCCCCCCCCCCCCCTGCAGGGTTCCCAGTGGGTGGCGTAGTGTGCGGGTGGGCCCTGATTGGTTTGTTTCTTTGCCTTTATACATTTGTTTGGTTTTCTATTATGCACATCTTTGATGACTTGTCGCTCAAATCAAATTCCTTCTTTGTACACATTTGGTTTGCTACAAGCCTGTAACATGTTATGTAAAATACAGTAGTATATACATATAATGAATGGTCCAATTTAAAAAAAAAAAAAAAAAAGGCACAGGGGCTGCAAGGGCTAAAAAAATAAATATACCAGAACACACACACACGCAAAGTTGACCAGGGGCACAGATTCACAGACAATACTATATACACAGTTCAGTATTGCCGCTGCTGTTCATCTACATTTGATGTGAATACGTTGACTAGGATGGGTAAAAGGCCAGTATAATAAACACACAATCAAAATATACAGTATTGATCATTTTGTTTGAAGCAATGAATAGAACCTTTTTGTTCTACTGAATGGAGTGGGGCTCGTCATTAATTATAAAATATGTAGCGTATGTTTACTTGTCATGCAACTTAATTGGGAAAAAAAAGCCCACACCAGGATGAGATCACTGTACATTAATGTCTGAGGCAACACACACTGGAGCAGTAGCTAGTTGGAGCACAGGGATAGGTTTTGTGTAGTTAACTGGCTGCTGTGAATTGGTTTAATGGCTGCAGTTTACTGTGTACATTTACCTCCTCCAGCTCTTTCTGTGTCTCTGCCTCCATCTGCCGGATGTCCTCCATGCACAGCTCCACCCACTTATCAATCCAACAGAAGAGCTGGCGGTGGAAGTTTGTAAAGATCCTCTTCTCTTGCTGTGTGTGTGGGGTGTGGGTAAACAAATATATATAAAAAATAAAAACAAAGCATGACTGACCATCACATGACAGTACCAGGAACCGACCTCTTATATGTTGTTGTGGTCACAGTGCAACAGAAACAGAGTAAGGAGAATGTGTGGGCATACTTCTAACCTTGTGGATGAACTGCTCCATCTTGGCCTGCATGCCCCACCATTTGAACTTGACGGTGACCAGTTTGTAGGCACACATCCTTGGACAGTCAGTAGTAGACAGCTCTTTCTGTTGGGAAAGAAACGGCAACAGAATGGCCAGATCGAGTTAGTGAACCGTCGCTCTCCAAAAAGACAATAGGCAAGAACAGACCCTGCAACAAAAACTCACTGCAAACTTTCCAAAGTGGGAACACTCCTAGGAGAGAGAGAGGAGAGGGCTGTAAGAAAATTATTTTACACTAATCTCAGCTGTATTCAAAGCGGAGATGGCATTAATACATAATGCTTTGGGTATGGTGCTTGCTAAAATAATTATCAGTATGAGGATGTGCGGCAAACAGATAAAAGTCCCCTAATCTGCAACACACTTTCTAAATCCATCTGCTGCTTGCACTCTGCATTCCTGTGAAGAGGAGAAGCAGGCAGGAGCAGGCTTGGGGTGGTTGTGGGGAGGGGAGGGGGAGCAGAGCAAAGTGGATAAACTCCAGATGAAGGGACCATTTCTCCGTCTCTGCCCTGACAGTGACACCGTTCCCGACAGGCTTGCCTTTGTGGCCGAGGAAGGCAGATAAAACGGCGCTCGCGTAGCGATAACGCCGTGGCGGTACAAATCTGGTTACATTATTAACACCCAAGACCTGTTCGCCCCCCCAGAATACAGACACACTCCCTCCGAGAACACCTGCTTAATTAATCACTTCATTCTAGCTCGGCATTCCTGGGGAGAACGCCATAGACCTGTACTCAATTGCCACCCACCCCCCATATCCCACTGCCTTTTGATGCTGCGATGGTGGTGGAGGAGAGAAAGAGAGAAGGGGGGGGGATGAGAAACATTTCTAAATTTTGCGGTAGGTTTAGAAAAGTTGTCATCGCTAAAAGGAGAACTTCACATGAAACAGATTCCACATCAAAACACTTGTGACATTTCTTCTCTCCCTCTCTGTGCCCCGCTCAAAGGAGCAAGAGTGTTCAGAAATACAAAGGGTAGCGATATGCAAGCATGTGTGCATGCAGAGATAGACAAGAGTTTTATTGCTCTGAGAAGCTGGCAGAAATTGTGCCTCTGTTGTCACATAACTACAATCCCCCTCCCCACACCTTTTCAAAATCTGTCTTTTTCCATGTCCATAGTGGATGGGAAAGTGATCTAATTAAAAAAATAAAAAAAAACACAGTTGTGCATCTTTATTCCTACTTTTTAAAAGCCGCCTGGCTGCCTTTATTCAGTGAAAGTACTTGCAGAAGAGGAAAGTTTCCCCATGATGAATTTGGAGGGCGCCTCTGCAGAACGTGTTTGAGAGGCACTAGGCTAGGGTTAGTCTGAGTAAACAAAACAACTACTCTATATATAGAGGACACTGCCTTGACTACATACCTTCGATTCAGACTACCTACTGCATGTTATCAGGCTGAACTGCTACCGTGTCAGATTTAGTAATCGATGCATGCACTTTGCTGTGCCCGCTTCTCTCCATTTTCACACACAACCTCATGCAGACTGGGTACAAACCTGGTCTGGTCTTCAGCTCTGCCACATAGTACTTCTACTCCATCCTGTTCTGCTGTCTTACACATGCTTTATCAAATAGTGCTATTCTGATTGGAATGGCAATGAAATGCAACACGTATTGCTATAATCCATACTGCAACTCAGTACTCCCTTAAAGCCATGCTCCAAGGTGACCAAGTTGCTTTGCTTCTACGGCCTTCCATTAATAACTAGAACAGTACCTTCCAGTTGGGTCCAAGGGGTCCTCTGCCAGTCTTGGCTGACTTGAACGTAGCAGGATCCTCATCTGGTTTATAGTCCTGCACAAACAACAATGTGTTCATTGTTAACACACAACTCCCAGCACAACTGAATGACATTACAGGGTGCACTCACCAGTTAAACAACAGTGATCTGAACAATGGTTCTTCCCCCCCACACACACACACACCCTGAGACAGCCATGCTGCAGAGCCTCAAAACACCCACTTCTGGCCACCAAACTATGGTTGAGGCAGCCCCAGGCCACGCAAACTGGCACTATACTATGTTTGGTGATGCTATATGCAGCCAATATACATCATTGTCTAGTATGTGGGTTCTTACTTGCTTTTATAGGTATGCACCTATACATGCTAACTTTGCTGCAGTGGTGTGAAAAACAGCATTATTAAATGGTCCAACACTGTGGTACCCCCCAGCAGTGCCAGCTAAGAGTACTCCTAGCCAAAGCACAGATGAGAGACACTTGAATGTTCCTATGTGTGTAGTGTACTAGAGCTACAACTGCAGCACTTAAATATCATAGACATACAGTGAAGGCTGCTAAACTCAAACACACCAGTTGTGTCTCCACAATAGCACAGGTTGCAATTCTCACAGAGAAGAATGTGTTTTAAGTATATAAATATGATAAGAATACACATTTCATGCAAAGCACACATACATGACAAACATTTGTACCTTCCATCTCCAGCAGCACAGTTCAATTGGAAGAGCACACAGAACGGCAAAGTTCAAGTCACAAAACCAGGAAGAAAATACGTAATACAAATAAATGAAACATCTTTCAAATAATAATAATCAGCTCTAGGGCCTGGCAATTTTAAATAAATCATGATGCGCCTGGAGCTAAAAGTTACTTTTCGGGGCTATCAGCCGACAGGAGGGTGCCAAACGAGGAGGCGATAGAAAACCAACCGCACACACACACACACACACACACACACACACACACACTAACAATTTGGCTGTTTTAATGCTGAAAGCTCCATCACTATAACAATACACTTGTGCTGCGCTAATGAGGTCTGTGAATCGATGTGCCATGGTGGTGCTACTCCTCAAGTAAAAGAGTCAGAGAGAGAGAGAGAGAGAGAGAGAGAGCTGTGTATTTGTCTAGTTCCGGCATACGGAGCACTGTGAGCCTTAATTACACTAACAAACTCATCTGTGCTGGCGGTACGCCCCAGGCCCTGCAGCCATGCCTGGGGCTGAGGGCTGATAGGGCCCTCAGACACAACACACTCCTCCAGCAAGGCAAACACTGCGCTCGTTAACCACCCACTGCAAACAAATGCACGCAGCCACATACACACAGAGTACTAATGCTGCTCAGGCAAATAATCAGATGTGCCCTGCACGCATGCACACGCACACACTGGAATGAGGCAACGGGATGTTAAATAACAGCAATAATGTGTAACACATTCAAATTAAGATTTTGGAAATGCGGGATTCACAAGATTCCTCACATATTTTAGCACAGTAAAACACTAGGGGCCAGACTAATTCAGCAAAATACCACCAATACACACGTAATTTACAAATATTAGGTTGTTAAACCTTCTGTGATCATTCAATCCGGTTTTGTGAGGAAGAAAATGTGAGCCACTCATCTTATATTGTAGCCAAGACGTACTACCTATGCATTTGTAATGGTGTAGTTAGTATGCATTCAAAATTATTTTGAGCCTCCCGATAGAATAGCATAATTAATAACATAAAATAATATAATAAAAAGGAGGGGGGGGGGGGCAATTCCTGTTAACCTGTATTGACCCACTAAGAGCTAGTTCCCACTGTGACATCCACTACATAAACAAACTATATTGGGTGTATAGATTGTTGACTATGAATTCATAGTAAAGCTACAAAAAAAAAAAAAAAAAAGGCTGGGAAAAACATTTCTTAATGAGAAGATTGTTACCTTATGCTGTAGTAAAACAAAGTAAAAAAAGTAATTTAAAGTAAGTCAAATTATGTATACCTGATGTATTAAAAGTCATGTTAACATCTATCTAGACTATAGGATCTCAAGAACTATAAGAAAATATTCACAGTGAACGCGTTATCACATTAGTTTCAGAACATTTTATTTCATTTGTAAATTGAACTTCTGCCACCCCCGCCGCCGTTTATATGCATCCCATATAACAGGTCATTGAGTAAATGTCAACCATGGTCCATTAGTTAGCTAATTTCAAGCACTCTGCTAAGAAGAAACACTAGTGCAAGGGCAACATGTTGAGTACTAAATTATTTGGTGCAGGCAAAATGGTTAATTAAAACATTAACCATTTAGTACAAGATTTCTAGTTTCAGGGTTAGATTAGGTAATGACATGCGTGTCCACATGGAGGTGCCAAACTGCTTGATCCAGCAAAGTAATCATGCTACTACAGACTCTACTTACACTATAGGACACCTGACTCCTGTCTGCAATGTCAATAGGCACAACTTCTACAGTACTCCATGTAGCCTCATCCAGGTTGTGCACCTGTTAAATGCAAGCAGGCACAATCAGATTCAATATCTGTCTTGACAAAGGATATTTCCCTTTCAAAAACAATTCTAGTAAGAAGTTAGCAGTAAATTATAAAAAGGTACTCACATTTTCTTGTGTTCCGGGGTCAGGTTTGTGCCATGTCTCAATCTTAATGAAAAAGTCATCTTTCATATACTCATTCTAGAAGGCAACGGTGAGATTTCAGTAAACAGAAGGCATTATAGCATAAAACCAAGTATAAAAATATAATGTAAACCGTTTAGTTACTCTTAAAAAAGTAATATGAATTCTCAGGTATTCTGAGGATACTCACTGTTACAACTGGATCATTGTTCAAGCGTGGGAAAAGAGGTAAAGCATCATTAGTGTGAGAATATATACCAATATTGATTAAACTGTTGAAACCAGTATATTTTAAAAGTGGAGTGAAACAGGGCAAAGCAACTGGCACCGGAGGGAAAAAAAAAAAATCAGGCTGGGAGAACACTCACTGGTTCGGCAGTAAGGGTAAGCATTCCAGGCCTTTTCATGGAAGACCAGGGAGCCATCAGGGGCAAGCATCTGGACATACTTGGGGACTCTACTGCAGGGGGGGTGGATGTTTGTGTGAATCAAGGGGAAAAAAAACAGTTACTGGTTGTAGAGCACTATGCATATTGGCTTCAGTGAGGGATAGCAGCAAGGTCTGTAACCTGGCTTCCACTAGAGGTAAGCCAACACCGCCCCCATGTGGCATCAATATGCTATTACACCATTGCAAGGGTTTTGTGCCAATGGCAGACACTAGTCTCATCCAAAAAAAAATATTAATAAAAGACTGAAAAAATACCTGGCTAGGTGGTAGACCTTGTGTGTATACTGTCCTTTCTCGCCTTCTTTTTCATAGGGTTCATTTTTCAGGACCTCAATGCCCTCACCGCCACCCGTCTCATTTTTACTGGCCTCTGCCACAGAAAACAACTGTCCCACTTGGTACTGTAACACAAAGCAACACCACCTTAGACAAATGAAAAACAAACATAATAACAAATAATACCTTTAGGATTCAGGTTTAACAAGGCATATTAATATTGGTCAATCCTGGACTGTACATAGACATTAACGTTTACTTACTGTTTAAAATTATGTTGTAAATAGCAACTTGGTATACATGTGGACTTGTTAACAAGTTGTGTTGTTACTTGTCATCTTGTTTGTTTTTAAATTAGATGAATCTTTATATTATGAGCTATTGAATATCTTGTGCACAGTTGTGGGGACATACAGTGTTTGGGGATTTAAGTGCATAAGTCTGGTATCGCAGTGATTGCATGTACAGTATGTGTAATCACAGCGATGATACAACATAGAAATGTGTTTTATCACAGTGCAAACAAACTAAAAAGGTCCACATGTACAATGGAATACCCTGGCTCTACAGAGAATAGATAAAAATACAGGCTAACCAAAGCACGCCACAGAAATGAACAGACAAACAGGCTCGGCTACAGTCTATGACTGGGCCATCAAGGTTTCTGCAGGCCCGCATCTATTAAAAAAAAAAAAAAAGTTGCAAGGCGGGCCTGTCCAACCCTGAGCCAGATCCCTGGGTTTTATTTGCATCTTGTACTCAAAGCCAATTCCACAAACTGCTGGCACTATGCACTAGTTGTCTTCAGTAACGACGGTGCAGAGCAAGGGTGTTTGTTTGTTTACCACAAAACTTCTGGGAGCGTTGCTCCCCTGAATGCAGCACTTATACTTTACATTATTTGGGACTGACTTTCAAAATCTGGTCCTTATTGTAGAAAAGTTTTATTGCCATATAAGGTCAGAGTACAAGGCTTGGCTTCATAACAATCTTTTACAGAGAAGAGAAACAATTGCCCCCTTGCATACAAGAATCACAGGAATTACAAATAATGTCTTATTTGGAGAGGAAAGTGCTAGAGCTCCTCATAACCAGTAGCTAAATATAGACAAGCGGGATGGTAGCATTTATTATTGATTAATGTTTCTCTTTGGTTATAGGGCTATTATTTACTCAGAGTGTGTCTGGAACAAAATGAAAATGTAGTTAAGAACTTGGGGTACTCACCTCCTCGACGCTACAGGGCAAAACCACACGGCTGAAAAATAAAGCAGATAAGATTAGAAACAAGGACTGTGTGTGACCGGGCACCAATACTTGGCACTTAAGACATAAGCTTCAATACTCTAGAGTCTAAACATTATATAAGCTGGTTTTAATTTAAAACTACCACCAACAAGTTTACACAGCCCAATACACTCCTTGAGGATTTAATCATACTGCTCTAATGCCATGTCATTACTTCATAATGGGCCAGCAACCCTTGTAACCACTGAGCAGAGTTTTCCCTAACTGGAAAAACAGACTGGATATAAGACTGGAAAGAGCAAGTTAAATACTGTTTTGACAATAACTTTGCCCGACAGAACTGGGCTAAAACTGGGAATACAATTTGATCTAAATTCATAATTTTAAGCCAGAAGACTTGGCACTTGTGATTACAGGTATATTGTTTGGATTTCTGTCATTTTAGAGCAGGGTAGTCTAGTGGTCTAGGTGTTGGACTCTTAGCCAGAAGGTCGTGGGTTCGAGCCCCAGAGTTGGCCTACGTGTAAGCATCCTTGAGCAAGATGCCTAACCCCTAGCTGCTCCATGTAATAGCAGTATGTAATTGTATGTTGTTATATATCAATACCCTTTACCCACCTTAATACTGCATTTTTAACACTATGGTACAACCTATTTTTGGGGGCAGCATCACTTTAATGAATATATTTTAAAAAGCAAAGCCCGTTCATGCCCTCTTGCAATCAGCAAGGCACTGTAAGCTTGCACATATGCGTGCTTTTGGAGGAACAAAAATAAGACAAGAACTTTTCACCAGGCCACCTGATGAAGCTTGGCTAGGCAAAAGCTGGCATGTAATGTGTTTCAAGAATTGTGTGCATGTGGGGTAGGGTTGGGTGATATGACAATATATATTGTGCGTAGCAGTGGTCAGGACTGTTTTGCATGAGTTGGAAAATCTCATGGGGCGATGTATATGCAATTTACAGTATATTTAATAGTATTAAATATATTGGATTAAGCAATCAGTCATTATTGGATAATGTTTTATAGATAAAACCTCTCTTTGTTGAATTTCAATAAACTATTGTGATATTTATTGTTACCGTATTATACAATTACATACACCATGATACTTAAGCAGGTTTTGGCCAAAGAATTTGAGTAGAAATAGAAACAACTGGACATTGTTGTCCAGTTGACAACTTCGCCACCAACCAATCCTTGACTACAAGACAACTTGATGAAAATTTTATTCTCTTCAAACTCTGTACCAGTAGGGAAGTAAGGTTTGTATGTGAAAACTAGTGAACATTGGATTACCTAGTCGAAAATTTGACTAGTGCTTAACAGCCTTCTTCAGGATTGTTTTTATGGGATGCTTGTTGCTAGATTTCTACAGGCTCTGTGATCCACAGAAAGGTCATGAAAGCTTCTAATCTATACACATACAAACCTTACATTGCATTAGTTTTTGCAGAGTAGTTTAATTTAGTATAGTATAGTATTTAGTGAGTATAATTTGTTGTTAATATTTCATTTAATAGCTGTCGCATTTTTTACAAACATGCCTAGTTGTTTGGATTTATATACGTTTATCACAAACAATCCAGAAAGAGCCAATGAACCACTCCAAATTAATATACCTACTACTAACACTTTAGTAACGTTAACCTGTTGCCTGCAGAAGGCAAAATGGCAAAAGCAGAGCATATTTAAAATGGCAAAGAAAATTAATTAAGATGAGGCTGTTTGGTGTTTTCAGATGAGAACTGAAATACAGCAGTGAATGTTCTGAATCCGATCCTCTCAGAAAGAAGTCACAGATTAAGGGCACGACTGCAATGACATCTCATATATTTATATGTACGCTCACATTGTTCGTAATATGTTAATTCCAAATCAGAATCTATCCATAAACAGGGCATAATCCCTGCAAAATAAAATAAAAACTCCAGGGTTACCAGCGGCACACGCAAATAGTAATGACCCAATCCATTTGGGTAAAAGGTGTTCTCCCGGACACATAATGTACGTGTAACGTCAGCTGAATTGGATAGTCATGATACGACTAACGTTACTGAAAGATTATTCTCACAATAACATAACGCTAAATAACGTCTACAGTACCGGTACCAACATTCTTGATGCAGCAACAAGTAGTGTTTGGCCTAATTTTTGTATAAAAATAACTGTCCATCCGTTGATCTTTCTGATTTAGTGGAAACAAGCTATATAAGGATGTAGTCTGGCTTGCTGGGCAACTAGCTAGCTAAATAAATCAAACAAGCTAACTCCTTTAGCATGAATCATGTTATGTCAACGCTGAAGTGCTAATGTTAGCTCACATAAGTTTGACTAAAGACGAACAGCAAAAACGGTCAGATCAGAAAATCTAATCAAGACTAAGCTGAACGGTAGTTGACGCCGACATGGGTTATGTGTATTTATATTACTCTTACTTTCCTAGAAAGCTATGGTACTATAGCGTTACTTGACGCTGGGTTTCTCCGTCCCTGTTCCGCTAGTTTTTACCGTTAGGTTAGCAGGCTAGTTAGCTAAAATAGGTCAATTTAACTGAGCGATGCAACAAAGCAAAATAATCCATTCCTGTTATTTGTAAAGCATCGCACTTGGATTTCAATGAGTATGAGAACTTTTGATGCTATCTGCAAATCTGTTTCATCCAGCACCGCTGTCAAAGCCGGTAGGCCAGAAGCTCTTGAGCAAACCCACCCTTCCTCGTGTGTTTCATACACACATTTGTTGAAGAAATCAAGCTTACATGTGTGTTTACACAGCTAAAGAATCGCGATTAATGACTGAATATTCTATTAAAAGGAACATAGTGCGGTTTAGGGAGAACTATTACACTTACTATTCCTTGATGAGAACCATCGTCGCTTTTTCAGCTACGGCTGCTTACTCTTGCTGACGTCATGTGTTCTTAAGAACAAGCCCCTCGTTCTGCCCCTTGCTGCTGTGATAGGTGAAATGCAGGTAGAAAGACCTAACGTTTGTGACATTGGGTGTTTGCATACAGTTGGATGCGCTGTCAGCAAGATTTTTAAGAGTTGCCACAACTCTAACTTCATATATTCTCACCCGTTCATTCATGGACAAATAGTCATATTGCCCAATATACTATATTATTCAGAGGCTAAATATGAAGTGTAGGCCTAGCCCCCTAGTTTGCATTGACCTTGTCTTGTTTTGATTCTATCTTGGAGCCCATGAGCATTTGGAAGATTCTTTTTCTACGGGTAAATGGGCAACTGTTACACGTTTGTGCACGTAGGTGGTAGTGTGTGTATGCATTTACTGTATACTGACTGTATGTGATAGTATAGGTTATAGTTCACTAATGTGTGCAATGCATTATTAGTGAGTGTGTAGTGTTATACTGCATTTCTAATCGAATGTGCTTCAAAATAACACTAATCCAAAAATACAAGGAAGCAAACATGATTTTTTTTAATTTAAAACAGTTTACTGATAAATGACAGATGGTTGTCATGAAATTTCCATGTTTAATCTCAAAAAACCATGGGCTAAAAAGTCATACATGGTAGGCCTACTTAACATTGAATGGCAAGAGAATCCATGCTTTGGAGCAGACACTCCATTCACAAAGAAATCAGGCAAAATGCCCTTTTGATTTCAATATAAAATATTAAATCTTTTTTCCACTCTATCCATCTTTACATGGTACAGGTTTGTTCATGTTTTTAATAATATAAAAACGCTTAATACTGATTGTGAAACACTGGAATTAATTTACAAAACATAATAATAATTATAATATTAATAACAATAACAAACAATAATAACAATAACCATTATATAAAAAAAAAAAACAGAATGGAGGAAATCAGTTACAGCTGTTGCATCTTGGCCCACACAAACAGTAAAGTTTTGGAGGAAATACCGATTGGCATTTATATTTACCTGACACAGTTACACACAAACACAGTATCAGGTCGTTGAGTATTTCTCATTGCCATTTACAGTGTTATGGGCACAATGACAAGACACTTTCTTAAGCATTCATGTGCCTCTGGGTGATCACACTCATTGACCAATCAAATCCGTTTCACTTATCAAGTTTGGTGGACTGATAGTGGCCCTCAGAAAAGTGCCCTACTCCTCCAGCACACAGGCTAGTAAATATCAGGTAAGTATAGGACCTTTAAAGTGTCTCAGCATTTAGAGGAAGGGAAAAACCTGCCGGGTGATAGGAACTTATATCCATTGCCGGCTGGTAGTCTGATGGATCTAGCACCAGGGCTGCTTCTAGTAGAAATAGTGGGGGAGGGGGCCACCTTTCTGGGGTTAGAGCAGTGGTGTCCATTGGAAGAGTTCTTGCTGCCCCTTTCCAGTGACTGCAGCCCCAGCTCCCGCAGCTCCAGGCTGTCTTGGGTGTCACTGGGGGAGCAGTGCCGTGGGGAGAGGTTAAGAAGGCTCAGGACATCCCTATTGGCGGTGGCTAGCGGTCCAGGGGTGCTGTGGACCGCCCTGACAGGACCTAGTTGTTGCTGCTGCTGGGCTGCAGCATTAGCCCAGAAGGTCTTCAGATTATGGATTGCTTGGACCTTCTCATCGATGACCCCTCTCCTAAGCCGGTCTAGGTCTGGGACGTCAGTCGAGGTGGAGCAGGCGGAGCCAGTGGAGGAGTACGACAGGGCAGGCGAAGGGGCGCTTCCGGCTGGGGACTGGTGACCAGAACTTGGAGAAACATTACTGGGAGAGCGAGAAATGTGGCCACTGTAAGGGGAGCTGGGGTACTTTAGCTTGAACTGTGCAATGCTGTCCAGAGAGGGGGAGGGATGGCTGCCGTCCTTTTGGGAGGACTCAGAGACTGCAGGGCTATTGTAGCCGGAGCTTATCTTCTGCAGGGAGGAGGAGCGCGATGGAGGCTTGGGTCTTGGGGAGGACTGGGCGCGGCCACTGGCACTGCTGCTGGGGCGGCTGAACGCGCTGGTCTCTGAGGAGCGGAAGGCACTGCTCCGAGCGGAGGCGGTCCCTGCCCCCGTCCCTGCCTCCCCCCTCCCGGCACGCTGAAGGCTTCCCACTGCCCGCAGGTGGCTCTGGGTCTCCTCCAGAATCTTCTGAGCCAGCTCCTGGGGGTCCAGGGGGGCGGTCTTCTCCTCCTGGGACTTGACGGTGCTGTCTGTCTCCGTACTGGACTGGTCGGATTCCCCTGTGTCCGAGCTGCTCACCTTGCCCACCTTCTGGAAGGGGGAGTTGGGGCTGGGCACCAGGCAGGTCTTGACGGGCGAGGTGGGGGTGCTGACGCTGCCCCTTGAGGATATGGACACAGCGTAGCCTCTTCCTGTGCCTGCGCTGGAGCCTCCCACCACGCCCCTGCCTCCGCGGTGCCGCTGGCTGTGGCCAGGTGGCAGAGGCAGAGAGTCACAGTGGCTCCCCAGGGGCTCACTGCTGATGATGGAGAAGCCCTCATACTCTTCCTCCTCCCCTCGCGCTCCTCCTCCTCCTGCTGCTGTGGCGGCTGCCCCGTGCGGAGAGGAGCGGCTGCGGGGGACGTGAGGGTGCTTGTGGGCGGAGTAGTGCGCAGTGGCTCCGCTGCGATGCCGGTGGCCGAGGAAATCACACTCTGACTTGGATGCAAAGCTCATGGAGGAGGCTACGGAGCTCAGGCTGTAGACAGAGATGGCGTCAGATGCTAGATTGTCCAGGCAAGGAGGAGAGAAGGGGAGGCTGGGATACCCCATGGGAAGGGGGTTGGACACAGACTGGGCTGAGGCCAGAGATTCGAGGGAAGAGGAGCTGTCCAGGCTCAGGCGCTTGGGCAGTTCTGTGGAGTCTGGGGAAAAGAGCAGAAACGGAACAGAAAGAAACATTTTATATTACTTCCAATGTGATGTAAAGTAACAAAATAGGAATGGATGTTGAGTGCTACATTTTGTCTTACCAAACAGCGCCAGCAGGGACTGGAGAGCAAAGTGCAAGGTGCGGCGATTGGCTAGCTTGCCTGTCTTCAGCACCACCTCCTCTTGGCCAACCTCACACAGGTCAAACCCTAATAAATAAATGTATTCATTAAATAATATAGAAATACTGACAACAAATTTACCTCACAAGTAAACAAAGCTATGTCTGTGTACATTTGAATCGAAATTAAAATGATTCGGAATGAGTCAACCACTGAATCCAGTAACATTTTACTCACCCAGAGCAGCCAGGAATTCGTGGCATCCCGGCAGTCTCCATAGCTGCACACTGATGGACACCTGGATGGGCAGTAGGGAGAAGTCCTGCTCTTTGTCTCCTGTCTGCAGCTGGACTAGCACCTGGTGGAGCTGGAGATCAGCAGCACAGAGAGAGAGACAGATCAGTCAGGACAGTTTTATGCTACTAGAATATATAACACTGATGGATTATAAACAGGTGAAATGCATTTGGTTAGACAAACATGTTTAGTTTGCCACTAAATATTTAAAGGAGAATTTAATGAATAAAAACCATCACTGGAAAATGGGTTGGTTCCTTGGACTTAATAATTATTTACTTTCCAGTGCACTACAATGCTACATCTGTTATAGCTCTTATTCATTTGCCCTTAGTAACTATGACTCTAACCTATGACCCCTGTGTGAAGCTGCTTGTTTTTCTATGGATATTCTGGACAACAGAGCCTTTACTAGCAGGCAATGCTAAAAGGGCTCTAGCTTAATAGAAATCTCCCCCATCCTGCTGTGCAGGGGTTTACACGTGTCCTAGGGCCACACTCGCTGTTTTGTTTGGGGATTATTCGTCTTAGAACAGCGACATCTTTGTGAAAAGTGACCTAACTGTTCAGAAAGTGAGCCATGGCTCCCTTTTCCCCTTTCCCTCTCTCTTCATGATTGGTTTGTTTTCATGACACAGTTTTATCCCCACACTGACCCGGAGTGAACCAGGGTTGTAAACCTGTGAGCACACTTGATCTTAGCAACAGCTGCCAGCTCACAATGCAACACATTTAGACAACACATCAAGACAGGCTAGTAATATGATGCTTGTACAGTATGTATGCAATGTGCTGGAATAGCAGGACATGAAAGTGTGATTGTGAGCATGCTGTTCATATCAGAGGTTGGGAAGTAACAGAATACATGTAAAATAACAAATTTGAAAAAGTAACTGTAGTCTAACACAGTTAGCGATAAAGACCCTAATGAGATGTCAGCCTATGTGTAAAAAGATATGGTGATTACTTGGTGAGTATGTATGGTGAGTAAATATGGTGAGTACAATTGAATATTTCAAGAGAGAAAATCATTACATTGGCTTTTTATGACACATATTAATAGCCAATCAGTTTGCAGTTTGCAACTTTGGTCAGGTTCCCTTTCTACTGTCAGAAGACAGCATGCTAGCATACCTAGCATACAGGAGCTAATTAGTCACAAACCAAGGGAATTATGTTTTTTAAAACACATAACCTTCCCAACCCTGTTCATACTGTATGTGTGCATGAGGTGGGCAGAGGAGATGCATGAGAGACATGGAAAGCAGAGGCTAGGGTAGCATGGGACAGCGAGGTGCAGGTAGGTCAAAGCACACTTACCATTCCCACCATATTTTTAACAGCCTTCAGAGCGCAGGTTAGGGGCAGGGGAGAGAGAATAGTATTTTTAAAAAAATTGCATGCACACAAGCCAAAGGGTTGAAAGGGTTCAACACAACACAACACAAAACAGCAACAGAGTTTATACCAACTCTAAGCAGTATAGTCTGAAGGCATCACCATGCATGCATCTTTCAGGAATACATTTAATGTATTTATTGAACATAAAAAAAAGCCCTAATTTCATCTCATCATGTTATACTATACGTGACCACATCTGACATGAGAACTTCAGCGGCAAGGCATGAATGGTCTCGTGTCACACAACACTGAGGACCAGGTTACGGCTGAGGTTTTGCCCATTAAGCAGAGCTGCACCGCAGATTAAGCAGCAGCTTTAGTGGCCAAAGCTTTCTAGATGATAACCGGTGCTGGCGTAACAAGGTTATCACGTGGAATAATGCGGAGGCTTTGTGCTGACGGGAACCTCTTGGTGTGTATGCTTGACAATGTTTCAAAGAAAGAACTGACTAGGATTGCCTTCATAGCGTGTAACGGCACTTGCCAAATTTGGTTTGATTTTGAGTCAAATACCTAAGAGCAGAGCGTTAGATCTAATGATCCACTGTGTGTGTGTGTGTGTGCAGGGAGGCGTGCTGAGGCCTACCCGGTTGATTAGCTGCTCTCCTGCCTCTGAAGCTGTGATGAGTTTGCACAATGCCTGGAGAGCTGGGGGCGGCAGACCTGAGGGATGGGATCAAAGGAAGTACTTCATTAGCCATTCATTATTCATTCATACAAAAGCTACATTCATTATGCAACGAACCAAGGAAACAGGTGATGTCTTTTGAGGTCCGACAAGCAAAAATGTCCAAAAAGCAATATTGAGTCACAGCATGTAATACTACTGTTGTTAATTAAATTTAGGCGCAAACTAAAATGTATTGTTAATCGTATTTTTCTATGTCTAGTCTTTTAGCTATCTGTATAATTTGTACTGTGACAATTGAGCATCAATAAAGTACTATCTAATCTTAAACTGAACAAATATATAGTGGGCTTGTGCTCTATAGCCCAAAATAGACCACCCCAACACCATTCCGATTGCCTGATTCAACATGTTGAATAAGCCTGGCCAGACGAGTAGCGTTTTCACTCATGGAGGAGAAGGAGAGGATGTTTTTACCAGTGAAACTCACAGTGACGGAAGTCATAATGCTAACTCATTTACCAGAAGACGGGACAGAACAACAGAATGTCTTTACAGTCATATTGTTCCACCCGTGTATTGGCACAGCAATGTTATAATGCAAATACATTATAAATACAATTACTATTGAATATAATTCTAACACAATAGCCAAGGCATTGATATTTGTCATTTTAATACTGCACATGCAAGCAGCCAGATGATTGGGCTCAGTCAGGTCAGTGGGACTGCAATGTTTGGGACAAACACAAACAAACAACAACCCTGTAGTGCCCGACCCGTCCTCTGCTCTATTTTGGCAGTGGCAGAGAGCTGCGTACCCAGTAGAGACTGCAGGGTGGTGCTGCACTGCTGCAGCCTGTCTCCGGGGTCTGCGGTGGGAAAGAAGACGGCGGCGGAGATGCCGGTGCCTGCAGAGTCCAGGCGGAAGCCGACAGCTGTCAGCAGGGCCTGCCATCCGGGAACGCCGCCCACCTTGTTCTCGACGCTCTGCTGAGAGGTGTACATGGAGTTACGCTGGCCGTTCTGGATCCGCTGGAGAGACTTCTCCACCTTGGGGAGAACGGGGGGAGGAAATGGAATATGAATCATCATTACTTTCTCCCTGGAACTCTGTGTGTGTGTGTGTGTGTGTGTGTGTGTGGTTATATGCATATATTAGACAGTATGTTGCCATATAGACAGTATGTTGCCATAGGGTATATTCTATACCAAAGGTTTTGTACTATATCTGTTGGTCCATTATGACTCACAAGGTGGAGTAAAACTCTAAGGGCGTCACGAGCTCGATCTGGATACTGCAGAATCTCGGCCAGAGCCTGACCAATCAGGGACGAGGGACTGTTTAGCTTCACATCGTTACCAATCAGCATGTAACCTGGAGAAACAACACAATAGCAAGTCAGCAGATTGACTATGAAAATATACACAGAATCCATTTAAGGCCTGGCTGGCCTGGAAGGGGTTATTTCCACTTTATAAGTCCCTTTTTTGGGGGACTTTTTCCTAGTCCAGTTGTACTGACCACTATTCCTAGTAATGCACTTAGAACAATCATGACTGCTATAGAGCGGACGAGGGTCTCTGACCTGCCCAGTTGGAGGGGTGCGAGTACTGCTTGCTGCTCTGCACAGTCTTCATGGCGTCTGCCAGTGCAGCGCTGGCCTTTGTGCCGTTGAGCAGGGCAGTGTAGAAAGCGTGGACAAAGACCTTGGAGGCAGCCACGGGGACAGGCCACAGGGACACCAGGACACACTGCGCCCCAGCAGCCAGGAAGGCCCTGGTCAAGCCCACCACACCATCGGCTGTCACCTTGCTGCTGGACTCCTGATATGACCTGGAAACGCACGGAACAACCATCTGTTTATTTGGAGAAGTTTATTGCTTTATAGATTTATTATAGTGGTTCCAAATGGGGAATCACAAGATAATATGGGGCAGGATAGTCTAGTGGTCTAGGTGTTGGACGCCCAGTCGGAAGGCCGTGGGTTTGAGACCCAGAGTTGACCTACCTGTAAGCATCCTAACCCCTATCTGCTCCATGTAATAGCAGCATGAAATTGTAAGTCTCTTTGGGTATAAAAAGCATATGCAAAATGACCTAATTGTTATGTTTAATGTTATTATTTTAATCTAGTTTCACTGTTAAAAACGTCCATGCATTTGTGTCAGTGGAGGTTGTGGTGGTATCTATACTTTTTATGTTGTTATCTTTGGCTTTAATGCAGCAACTTGTTAATAGTACAAGCCATTTCTTTTAGAACCACTGAGCCATTAAATGAGGATTTCCTCAGGGCCCGGCCCACTCACCCCAGCACCACCAACTTGACGGGCAGCCTCAGATCCAGTATGTCTGCAGCAGTGAGCAGGAACTCCTGTAAGGGCGGGCTGTCACAGATGCTCTCCACGTCGCTGCCGTCGTCCTGCATGTGGAGTGACTCCGGGATGGTGTAGCTGCTCCCAAAAGAGCCCTTCCTGCCCCGCCCACTGCCGCCTCTTCTCCCGCCCCCGGCCCCTCTCCCCGCCGTTCCCATGCCAACGTTGGCCCCCGCCCCGCCGGGCCCGGCCTCCGGGTTGGGCGTGAGCACCAGAGCGGCCAGTTTCCAGGAGATGTGCGTGGCGAAGTGGGCGCACTCGGCCTGCGTCAGGGCGCTCATCACCCGCTCCTTGGTGGCGGCGGAGCTGGCCAGGGGCTGACAGCCCAGCAGCTCAGCCACCATCAGGGCCTCCTCCTCCGCCGAGGGCATCGGCCCCCACAGCCAGCGGTCCATCACGGGAGACGGCAGGCGAGGGTTCCCCACCACTGCTGCCATGGAAACGCCGCCACACGGGGCCGGCCCGGCCCGCCGAGAGTGAGCCTGGGGACGTGGCAGAAATGGACAGCGGTTAAACACACATGCTAGTGCCAATGCAGAACACAGAAGTGAAGGTACCATCTATGTGCAGAAACACCATCGTCAGAGTGCGAATAACAACGGCATTACATTAGACTCCACCTTAGAGCTGGACCCAAGGCCATGGATGGAGGGCACGGCGATGAGGCTGAAGCGCTCATACAGGTACTCGTTAGAGGAGCTGCCCTTAAGCAAGGCAAAGGGGATGAGGTACAACTCTCCCTCCAGCACCATCACCAGCTGTCTATGTCTGCCGACAGGCCCGCTGGAATGCATCAGCCCCTGAAGACAGACGACCGGTTAGCGCCAAGAAAACACACATACAATATTCTATTGAACTGCAATACCCACATGCCCCACACCTTGTTTTCTCTACTTCATTGTATCCACACACAACTGTGATAGAACTCACCCCTTCCATAGGTGCGATGAGCAGGTCGTAAAGGGCGCGGAGCGGAGGTTTGCTGAGGTTGCTGGTGCGCCGAGACAGGGAGGAGCAGCCGTCTTTGGCAGGGGACATTGTGTTACTGAACAGGCTGGTCATACTCTGGCAGCTCCTGTAGAAACACAACCCGTCAACAATGCTTTGCTTTCATTCTCTACAATTCAGCGCTATACACACTTGTTGCAGTGTTTACCAGGGAAAAATAGAGGTTTAATCACTCAAATGCTCACTTTGAGTTAGTATTTGCATATTTTTTTTACGATTTTTTTTTAAGATTGTATTCAGAATGAAGAAATATATAATTATTTTGTCGTGCTCGGAATTTACGCAACGATTGAAGAGCAAAGGCAACATTGTAGGTCCGTAGTTCCAGCACCACAATGGCAACAGAAAACAGTTCCTGTAAACGTTTGCGGCACCTGGGAAGTGGCCCAAGTTCCTGGAGTGGAAAATCGCCTTATATGCGTCGTACAAAACACCTATGCACCTTTCAAAATAAAAGTGCACCATTGGAAGTTTGGTAAACTTAAAAATAAAAGTTTGACTTTTTGACACACATGTCTGCAACCCACTCCGCACCAGCTCACAACAACAATGCTTTAAGCCAAGGTTATAGCTGGCCTTGGTGGGTCTGCTTGAAGCAAAGACAACCAATTACAGTGCAAGGCTTTATGCAAGGTTCCCTATTTTCAATCTAAAAGCTCTGACATCAAACCATACAAACTTTGTATTTCACATCACTTCCCCCATGGTTATTGGTGGAGAGCTGACTAGAATATACAAATATTTCGGAGTCAATACTGCAGCCAAGGACCTTCAGCCAGCTCAGTAAAATACATTTCTTCAAAGAGTAAAACGTATTCTATTACTGTCCGCACTGAGGCCAATTTATTAGGTCTTGTTATGTCTTAATTGTTTTACAGTACTTACAATATTTACTATGGCTTACAAACAATTAACATTTAATTTTTTATCAGAAAATATTTATCAAAAGCACTATGGTTATTTCCGTTTCTCATGTCTGATTTTGTTATGTAACAAAACAAACTGAGGACATTACATTTAATCTAAACACTAGAATGTCTATTTTCACATCCAACGTCACCTTTTATAAATCTTTTCAAATCATCTGTGATCACTCTGTTCCTGGGAAGAGTTTGTATTATGAGTTTGCATATCTAGCGGTCTGTCTTTTGACATCTAACGTGCTTGTAACAGGCTCTGAAACAGTGCTCTAATATTGCATGGTGTATAAGATATGCAGAGGCAGTCACTGTGGGTTGTGTGGTTATGGTACAACATTAAAGCAGAGGTGACTGAGCATACTGAATTTGAGTGCCTCGTTTATTGTAACACAGTGAGGAATGCTAATCTCTCATTTATTCACTCATTAATTTAAAAAAACGTTCCTGATATACTGTCATTATCAACAAAACTTCAAATACACGATAGTGTGTAGAACAACACTACCATTGTGTTTGCGTTTGTGTTTGTACAGTGTTTACAGTCTACAGTTTGTTCTGTTCTGATTTCAAGACTGATAAATTAGTCTGTCGGTATAATGTGTATCATTGTGTATTACAGCACTAACCAATTATAGTGCTGTAAGGAAATGAGTTAATGATGTAGGAAAATTCACACACTGTTCCATAGATCATAGAACATAAATTGTGTTTAACCAGATGTGCAATGTAATAACGGAGATGTCATAAAAATACAATCTAACTGTTTTGAGAAAACATGATATTATAATACGAACCTCCACTAGATGGCAATATAACACTGTAACAACTGAACTGAGTGGTTCAATGATTCTCCTCAAACAACAGATTTCCCAGTAATTTTACTCTCTATTTAAGGATATTAACATTGCAAAATCTCTTATTTCATTGGAAAACAGATGTACATGGTCATGCTATTCAATACAATACACAGGATGCTGGCATTGCAACAGTGTCTGAGTGCTGCTATTAATGCTGCTATTAATGGTCTGGTAACAGCCGTGCTGAACACTAATGGCACCTCTGCTGTGGTACAGGAGTGAGAACTCCCCAGTCGGGCATAAGTCCACAACATGCTGAGACACTGTGCTAATGGTGGCCGTGGGGTTCGAGGCCCTCAGTGCTGTGGGCACACAGGCCTAAGCTTTTATGGGCTTACTTGTCGCTGAGCTCCATCTGCTCCAACAGCTTTTCGGCTGGGCCTCAGCACCGGCCAAAAGACATCTATCCTGCCCTCCTGGTACCCCCAGGCCACTGGCTTCCCTCCAGTCCCCTACACTCTGTCACTCTCCATGGCCTTGGCATGGGCCGCCATGGGAAACCAAACAGTCATTTGATAGCCTGACAGGAGGCTTGAAAGAGGAAGCAAGGGCTAAGTGAAGACAAGGTGTATGTCAAGTGTGGAAGGAAACAGTGAAAAGAAAGGACAAAGAGCTGTGAGGTTCACGGTTAAGAGAGTGCTCTCTGCCTGGCTAGTGTGGGTTCAAGTTGAATGACATGGCTACAGGCAGCCGAAAGACAGACCTCTATAGATGCGACACCAGCTGCCAGCTATGAAAATGGGACGCCTGTATTGTCTGTGTTAGCATGTTTACTGATCTTCACTGAGGTCTTCAAATCACTGCAGCTGATTAAGATATCACAATGTGTTGAAGAACTAGTGACTAGCATGGCAACATCAGGGTTTAAAGGAGATGCTCGCTCTTCCCCGACGAAGATTAGATCCCTGTGTTAAGGTACTAAGTGATAATACCAGACCTAAGAACCACAGATACCCCTTACCACAGAATATATTTTCATATTTTGAGTATTTCTCACGCATCTCAACACACTTTTAAAGTGTCGCTGGTAAATTAGTCTTTGTAACAATTTCCCCCTCTAATAGAATAACTAAATTCTCTCAATTATGGGTAATTGTGGGAATATTGCAGCCCTCCTGTTCACATTAGCAAAGGACTGTCTGAACTATGAATACAGAGGAACGACGATAACGGTGAATGAAATAAAAAAAAGACATTGAAAGGCAAATCCTTATTATCGCAACATCAATCCCCAAGATGTCTTGGGTTGAAAGGACAAAGGACAGACGATATCCTCCTAAGCACCAGGAGCTTTCTAGTTTAGATTTCATTCCATTTTTTTGGGAGGGCCCAACAGAAAGAGCGGATTATTACCGGCAGCCCATTAAAGAGGCTTAATGAGCACAGAGACTCAATTAACGCTGGAATTACCCTCTCATCAAAGAACAGCTCAACTGTGGATGAGGACAGGGAAATGTGACCCAGACAGACGTGCACACACACACACACACACACACACACACATAAGGTATGCAAAACCAATCAGTACAATGTCAATATAGAGAATCATTAGGTGATATTGACATTGACAGAAGCTCAGATATACATAATCCTAAATCTGCACTCCAAACATGTCCTCCCCCTCTGCGTTCCTTTTTCTATGTCTGAGACAGAGGGACAGAGGGACAGACACACTCACGCACACGCACAACATCTATCGGAGTGGGCGGTTGAGAAAGGCTTTAAAGCCTCGGCTCTACTCAGAGGATACAATAAGCAGGATTCACATTCTGTGTTGGCTGAACAATAGAGAGAGCGACTGCTTTCACGGATGAGCCACAATGCCCATGAATCGTCTTAACCAAGCAGATTTCTTTTTTAATCTTTATTGCGATTGAAGTGGGGCAAAGGGCGGATATGATGAAAGCTGCCTTTTTTAAATTTCAACTCCAACTATGTGAGTGCAGGGGCACAGGGGTCTGGCAGCGGAGGGGGAAAGGTCTCCCACCTGTTGAAGAGGTTGTTTCTGGACACCATGCGCAGGAAACCGGTGGGATCCGTGACCGAGTTGAGCTTATTGTTGAGCTCCTCAAACTGTTGGTCCAGCAGATCGCCTGCCTCGCTCTCTGTTTCACTGCTGGAACAACCTCTGCAAGGAGAGAGAGAGAGAGGGGGGGGGGTTTAGTGTAGAAAGAGAAAACAAGGGCAGATGAAGTGCAGTCTGGTAGAACATGGGAGACAATATGAAGGCTTTTCATATGACGCTGACTCACACATCCCCCCCTAACTGTGGTTTCAGCTTCCTGTGCTGTATCGGAGCGACAACCATGGAACCATGGGTCCTCTCAGACGATATCCCCCAACCTCTGCATACTGTGTTATTTATTTTAATCCTACTTCTTTCACCTTTTATAAACACACAATGCAAATGTATTATATATCGTGTTCTTCGTTTTACAGAAAAGCTCGAGTAAAAACAAAGACTGTTACTTTGAAGCAGTATTTAGGTGTATATTTTATGTTGACAATACAATCATGTTGTGGGCAGTTACACACCGCAATGATTGATCCCAGACTCTGAAGAACAGCAGTTCTATGTCTTTTCTGGCTCCTGGGTATAAATGTGTCTATGGTAATATCAAAACTCTACGAAATGAGAGCCACTATTTTGAAAATGTCTTGGGTGGTTTTGAGATCCGTCTTTACATTTACATTACATTTACAGCATTTAGCAGATGCTTTTATCCAAAGCGACTTACAATTACATTGTTCTATTACATGGAGCAGGTA
>JAOEHI010000024.1:4350510-4378727 GCA_025447815.1 Percopsis transmontana
TTCTATTACATGGAGCAGGTAGGGGTTAGGCATCTTGCTCAAGGATGCTTACAGGTAAGCTGACTCTGGGGCTCGAAACCACGACATTCCGGCTGGGAGTCCAACACCTAGACCACTAGACTATCCTATCCCATTGTGGAGCACAATGGGATTAAAGGTCAAAAAACTAACTTTTTAAAATTATTATATCTGACTATATGCTCCAGGCATAACTGAAAGATAAAAGAAAAAGGACCCAGGCACACAGTATATAGATGGCTATTTCCTTCACTCCTCCATGACCCACTTAAAAAAAAAGGTTCTCCCATTCCTCTCCCTCCCTTTCTCACACATTTTTCTTTCTCCACTTAGTCCTCCCTCCTCCCTCTCTCTCCACTGTAGAGAATGAATAGGGCGTTAACTGGTGCCATATTGCGCCCATCCAGGCGCGCTGGTGTGTGCACTGCCTCCCGTTGAAGCAGTAAATGAGCTGGTAATGGGGCGGGAGGGCCCGTCTGCTAGCCTGGTTGGTGGAGGCTGGTATTGGGCGGACCAGCTGGGCACCATGGATCAAAATACCAACTAGAGATATGAAGCTTTCCTTCCCTGTCAATTTCTCCCGACTGTATTTCTCTACTCCCCCTCTATGGGTTGACTGTGTTGTTGTCAAATTGCTATTCTGATCCACAATACCTCATATAACCTTTCTGTTTCTTTATACTCCCCGTAAACCCATTCGATCTTCCTCTGTTTGTGAGGGTTACTGTGTGGTAAGCCAGTTCAGCCTGGACACCCAAAGGAGCCATTATTCCATCTCATTGGCTCCCAGTGGGAGCTGAGCAGAGTAGCATAGGCAGGTAGGTAGTGGAGTCGCGACATCATAGCGTGCAGTGGGGCAGAATAATACTCCTGTACGCCCATACACACACACAGATAGACACACACGTGCGCACTAACAAACACGCACTTTCTGCATGGTTAAATGCCTCGCCTGTGCTCTTGCAAGCTCCCTTCGGTTTGAGTCCATTTGCATCCCCTCATGGAGAAAAAAAGATGTCAAGCTTTGGTTAAGTGTCTCACCTGCTGTAATAAGACTCTACTCCCAGCGCCTCACGGGAACTGGCAATGTGTTGCTCCAACGAAGACCCATTGGCCACACCCCCTCCTCCACCCTCCTGGAAGTCTGACCCTCCCTCGGAGACGCCCTCGCCCAGGTACACCTCGTGGAACTTCAGTATACCTGCGCAGAGAGACAGGAGACAGGGGGTAATGTGGGTGCAGACACAAGCAGCTAAGCTGTCTCCTCCAATGTGCTTCAGCGACTTGCGTCTAACGGGCATGTGGATGCATTTTATATTTGGCAACTGTGAGGTAGGCAATGTGCAGTATCTCCCATGCGGTTGCAATATGAATAAAACAAATAATGTTCAACAAAAGCTACGAGTAGGCTGCCTGCGCCATCTGTTGCCCACCGCGGGAGCGCAGCTGAGATTTGAAGAGGGAAATCAAGGGTGGGGAGAGGGTGATGTGGGACAACGCTGGGAGATGAGGTGCGCATTGTGTGTGTGTGTGTGTGTGTGTGTGTGTGTGTGTGCTGCCATGCAGGTGTGCGTGTGCCTCGATCTAGATGAGATTGTACGTGAAATTAGGGAGCCAATTAGGGTCTTGGTCGCTTTACTGACTGGGGGCACTTTGGAGCAGGTCTTGTTGATGTGCCAGCTGGATGCCAGGGAATGCCAGGAAGAGACAGACAGGCGATTAGTGAGCAAGCGTCTCTCTCTTATAGCCCGGGGCTATATGCAGCTCTTTGAAGACCTCCGTGGTCCCTGCACTATTCCCTCCCTTCCATGCGACTGGTGCTGGAGGGGCCGTGTTCTTCTGGCTGCCTGGGAGCTGGGTTTGATCAAATGATCGGGCCTGGGGGGAGTGGGACCCGGTTCAGGCCTCTCATTTACACCTACTTACAGCGGGGGGCAGGACTCAGCCAAGTAAGGGCCTCCACCATGCCAGCCACGCTACGACACTGACACAAAGACTAGAGTTCACACACAGGTTTTGCCCTCAATGGCTAAACACATATTTTACCACTTATCTGGGCATGCTACAACTGCCTGCTGTGTCTCTGTGTCTGAGAAGAGATTGACACGAGAGAGAGAAAGAAAGCTAGCTAGCTACTAGATTGATACAGTAGCTAGCTAGATAGACCAGATAGACTAGTGACAAGTGTTTTTCTGTTGACATCGCTGTGTTTGGCTCTGTCACTCTCAATTAGCTTGGTACACTGGCAACATGCCCTGAGGCGGAAGAGGCCAGGTGGCACTGCCACTTGGTGCTAAAGCTGGCTTTCTCATCCATGCAGATGAATATAGGTTATGGCCTCCTACAGATGAACAAAGCCCCACGCATTCTTTTTTTGCCGACATGTGTGCATGAGCGGGTGCATAGCCATGTATGCGCATGATCGTGCCTGTGTGCACGAGGCCAACGCAAAAGCAAAAGTGGAACATGAGGGATATGAACAGAGTAGACACCCAAGCGCTCCCTACCAGCTCCTGGAGCCAGCAACCAGCTGTACAGGTAGCCGGCGGCCATGGAGAAGTAGAGCACCAGGGCTCTCTGGCTGTTGATCGTGTCCAGGATGTGCTCCACGGTCACCGGAGTGTACGGGTCGGTGTCCTGCTGGCCTGTCTGCCTCTCCACCAGGAGGTCAGCAAAAGCCCGCGTCCGTCCTCGCTCCGCTACAGCCAGAGCCTCGTCATGGTGGCCTGTAGTGCGACAGGCAGTACTGACTAAAGGCTTAACGGCAAAACCATGCTACCTTTGGGAAAGGGGGTGAAATTGTGCTCTTAAAGCTGCATAGGACATGTTTTTAAAACTGGTGGTAAAACATTTGCTTTTAATTGCCATTAATATTATTAATAATAAAATAAAAACAATACATAAAAATTATAAATACAATGAATACAATGAAATGATTTAGGAGCAGTTGCATCTTGCAACCAGAGTGGCCGCCAATTTCTAAGTTATCGTATTCAGCTTTAAAGAAAAATATGGTAAATGGGTCAGGGCAGAGAGAAGAATAGATACAGCACAACAGTACAAGAGCACATTATTAAAAGTTTAAACTTGTGATATAATAGTAATAAATATGAAAAATGTGAGCAATGAGCAATGAACATACCTAGGCTGACGAGAACCCTCTGGAGGGCCTGGTAGCAGGAGGTCTGCAGGTCAAACAGAGACAGTTTGTAGTCGGTGCTGTGCTGGGCCTCGTGCCGAATGGTCTCAAACAGAGCAGATGCCCGGTAGAGCTGCAGACAAAACAAAGATGAAAACAATGAGATTACCTTACAAAATCCTCATATCCAAGAATTCATAAAGCAAATTACACACCAGAACCTATTATTATTATGATTATTAGCCCTGTGCAGACAGTAATAACAGGAACAAGAAATAAAGTGAACCACTAGATGGTAGCATCTCGCCTCACTGCTGCCTTCCAACAGACCCTGTCTCATGAGGAAGAACTAGCTTGATGCAACACCAACAACCAGCACAAGTCTGCCTCTTTTCGCTTCTCATTTGCCTGGACAAGGCAAAGGGCAACGAGAGCCCAGCCATTTGCCTGGGAATCACAGATGGACAATACCAAGGGACATGACAAATGAATGCCCAATCTCCATGGGCCTGTGTCTGTGTCATCAGACCTCGGTTCTCAGTGCCAGGCATTGGATTGGGACCAGGGGCGACAAAGGAGAGTTGGCGGGGGCAGACAAAGCACGGGCGGGGGTTGAGTGCTGCACACTGGCCAAGCGGGCCGAGCTGGGAGTGCTGATTCATGGGAGTTGTTATTGATTTCCTATTGCTGCTCCTCCAGCAGTCCTTTAAGATGACTGACTGGGGCTGCTGTAGTCACCAGAAGGCTGGTCTCAGCCGAGGGCCTCTCCCCGCTTAAACAACTGAACTGAGATTAGTGCAAAGAAGAGGTAAAAGGTTATTGGTTTGAACAAAATGTATTCTATCAGGCATATTCTGTACAGTACGGCTTGGGAGAGGCGTGCTTGCGTGCCTGCGGGCACACACGTTTATATGGGTGTATATCTGGTCTGTGAGCATGCTAGTGTGGTACAGTATATCCCAAGGTCATGTGGGAAAGTGTGTCAGAAGAAGGAAAGGGGGGGTGGGGGGGTGGGGGGTTTAGGAGAGAGCACAGATCACCAAGGAAGCAGGGCGCTGCACCGCTGCTAGCAGACAGCGGCAGGCGGACTTTGCTGATATGATAGGGCTGTGGGGCTGATTGCTACACTGCCCGTTTAATCGGCTGGGCTCACAGGCATCCCTTTAAGAGTCCAACTCATTTCTCACAGCACCTTCCCTCCAGCCTGACCTCACCCGGCACAGATGAAAAAGGAAACAATCCCCAAAAGTGCTGCGTTCGCAACGACCTGCCTGACTGTGGCACGGGTAACATCTAATACGGCGCATGCCGTCCCTGGCGCTCGCGACGGGGCTCTTTTGCATTTTAACAATGCCACGCTGCGATCGACATGGCCTGAATGGGATGTGTTCAGTGGATGTCAGAGGCCAGGGTGAGCTAGGTTTGTTAACTGCAACTTTCTTTTACACCTCAGCAGTAAAACCATCGGTCTAATGCAGGTCTAATGCGGCTCGTATCTAAATACACATGAACTGACGGTTGCCATGAGAGCCGGTGTTCTCGAAGAGAGCCAATTAGAGTGGAGGCCCGTCAAACTGTGTCAGCAGGGATGGAGGAATCAAACCGAGGGTGTTACAGCACAACTGTAAATGCTGAATGTAGAGAATGTGGGACACAGGTTCAGGTACTCCTGTGGCCAAGCACGGGCGCCTCATGAATTCCAAGGTGCGGCACTGCGTGGAAGCCTGCACACACCAGGCTTGAATTGGGTCAGAGTATTTACCAAGGTCATCTGTAGCAGTGCCTCATGAATAATCATCAAATCTATACTCTGAGGACAACAGTGTCCTTTCCCACGAACAATCCACTTTGGGGGCTTTAGGGTTTCAGAAAAAGATGACGCTGTTACAGTGAGTACAAGCGTGGCTTATGTTTTGCTAGCAAGGAAATGATGTTCCACTAGACACCCAGCCGTTATGGTTGACAGTGTAAAGACCTATATGGGTATATACCGTACTGTGCAGGCTAAAATGTGAAGGAAAACAAAACAGTTTATTTAAATGGAACTGCTTCCATCGGATGCCAGTTATGTGGACCAGGTTGTAAAGTCAAGAGATGTTGATAGGACTGCTCCATGCTCGCCCGGTGGGCATTGGGCTGCAGAGCATGTGTGTCTGTGTGTGTGCGCGCACGTGTGTTTGTGTGTGTATGCAATGAGCAAGCTGTGGGCTCCAGAGACCATGCACATGGATCGAAAACATCTCCAGTCATCTGTCGCCTGTCTGAGATGACAGCATTTACCAGCTCAACAGACTTCCCAGCATATTGCCAGCAGCACTCAGCCATAGCCACCATCTCTCTCTCTCTCTCTCTCTGAACTCCCAGAAATACTAGAGTACTTGTAACACTGTTATGTGTTATAAGAGGCCAGTTTTAATGTAATATCTGAACCTGCAGTATTGGTCTGAAAGACAGTTGGAGGAGAGCAGAGAGGAGAGGAGAGGAGAGGAGAGCAGAGGAGAGGAGAGGAGAGGAGAGATTCCTCACCTGATGTTGGGCCTCCTCCAGGTTCCCGCTGGCCCAGAGAGAAAGCCCCAGACGATGGCGTATCTTCGCCTCGTCTTCACGCCGAGCCAGCTGCTCTGCCAGCCGCAGGCCTGTGTGTGTGTGTGTGTGTGAGAGAGGGGGGTGGGGGTGGGGGGGTGGGGGGGAGAAGAGAAAGGTGGGAGAGAGGAAGAGTGAAGATTATTCAGAGCTACACACACTCCCAGGTATCTTATAGTGTGGCAGATGCAAGCGTAGCATGCTACTGGTGTTCTGACAGCGAACATATTTGTCTATTTGGCCTCAGTCATACATTACCTATCACACTGGGACGGAAATGCGCGCACACACACACACACACGCGCGCACACACACACGCACACACAGTAATCACACCGCCTAGTAATCAAATGCTAAAGATTGACTGGATAAGCAAATGCACACACTAGATGCTTGTCTAGTAGGAAGTGGGCCGCTCAGTGATTCAAGGCGATCTACAAATATTAGCAAAGCAACCAAGAAGCTGGCTAATAGGGTCACAGTAGAGGCAGTGCATGATGCTTCTGTTTGAAATCTGTAGTGGGGCCTTCTCACTGGCGACATAGAAGTTTTCCATGTGCAGTATGCATGTTTAGTGTGTGTGTGCGTGCGCGCCTTTATCAGAACACCTAGCGAGCGCACAGTTTTGTTTTTCACTTCCTATCCCTCAAGCGGTGAGGCATCTTTGCGTGTGTCCCGGCTGCCGAGTGCATGGTTCGGCCCAATTACCGAGATGAAAATGCCACTTCACCGTGAGGAATGGCGAGGACAGCTAGGGTGCCCCATATCACACACAAGGTGCTAAACGCACAGCGAGCGCCCGGCTGCACTCATGAACAAACAAGCTAGCTACCGCTTTGTGGTTCAATACTCTCTGAGTGTGTGTGTGTGCGTGTGCGTGCGTGTGCGTGTGGGGGGGGGTCATGATTTTGGTAGAGAAAGACACGAGAAAATGGGCCAAGTCCGCTTTTCTCAGCGTTCCTGGAAGCCGGTCTGTGCCCGACCCAGATAAGCCAAGAACAGAGAGTGCATGACCCTGGAACGGGCCATAAGACATTCATGGCCGCTGTGAGTAGAACACATTCAACATGCAGGCAGCCTTTGAAGCCTGCAACACTTTCCCCTCTCGCCTTATCTCTGCGCACCCCCCCCCACCTTCTCGCTCTTTCATGTTCCTCCATGCTTTTGCTCCCCACTCTCATTTCGACCCCCCCCCCCCCCATCCAACACACACACACACACACACACACACACACACACCCACCCACACAGGCACACTGCCGTTCTCTCCACCCGTTTCATCTCGACTGCGGTGGCAGTGCTCGCGGGGACTCGGCACTGCTTAAGGCTCATTAGACGGCGGAGGAAACAGATAAAAATTATCCTTTTCATTTTGCGACAGCATCGCCCTTCACTCATCTCAAATCCAGCGCTGAGTTTTTCCCTCCACACACACACACACACACACACACACCATTTCTCTCTGCGGCTCCATTTCCTCCTGATCAAGGCTCGACTGTCAGCCCTGCCTGTGTTTTCTTTATTCTCCGGTTGACTCTCTGAAATAAAAAACGTGCAAATGATAACTCGGCGCTGGCCCCCCGCCTGGCCTTACCCCGCCCCCTCCCTCCCTCCGACAGTGTTCCTTCCCTCCGTCTATGTCTCCTTTCCCCCGCGTACTCAGACTGTGTTTCGCTGGGTGTCTGTCACTGCCTTTGGTGTGCCCCGGAGGCTCAGGCACGTAGTGGAGGCTGACATGAGAGTGTGGCTGTGGCTCGCTGCGCCCTGAAGAGAGACCAGAGAGCCCTTGAAAGGCTGCCTGACAGCTGGGGGAGGGACTCCCTACAGCCTCGGGTCCTGCAGTGTGCGCCCAGAGCATTTCTGACACCAGCCACACGCACACGCACACACGCACACAGTACACGCCACATGTGCACGCCTGTGAAGGAACACATTCTCACGCATTCCCACCCAAGTGTCTGGTTGCACTGGCGAGACACACATGCTTACAGAGTCTCAGGAAAATATGTAAATACACACACACACACACACACACACACACACACACACACACACACACACACACACTCAAAGAAACCATGATGGACTCTCTTTTACACAAATGACTAGACCACACACACGCACACACATGCACACAGTGCATGTGCATGTGTTAGCTTTTTAATAAAAAAGTTTTTAGGAATCTCTATACAGATATCTGCATATTAATGCGAAACATCCGGTCGCAGACGTCGTCTCTCAACTCCATTCTTGCGTCTCAAGTTGCTAACCGGACTTCAAACAATGACCGGTGCATGGAAGAGGAAGTCCTGGCCAGGATATCCGCTGCCTACACCGGAACCACCGAAATATTGGCCCTTGTCCCCAGGCGTGGACCGATGCCAGACCGATTGCCGATAATGGATGCGGTCTTCTCATATTTATATCTATATGAGATAATGTGTAGATACTAAGCCAATCAGAAACAAGGTGTTTTAGCTTTGGAGAACTTACACGAGTTACATACAAGACTCATTCATGGCAAGTCCCTTGCTCTCATGCAGTACGAGGAACCTAAGTTTGGATTGTTAAGTAGAATGGTTCTTGCAGGCGGCCAAATGTCTACAGGCACATTTAATACATTTGCAATATTGTAATTCTATCTTTTCTGCTGTGATATTCTCTTCCACAGCTAAACCATGGCTACCTACGCACACACACAGACCCACACACAGGTTTTAGAGACATTATTCAATCATGTTCCACCATGGACTTCCACAGAATGTGTTTCAATTCATCAAAGGGTACATTAGGACCTCGCTTTTACCATGTTGAATCGCAGTGGTATGGTATGGTATGGAAAATACCTTCCCCAATATAAAACACATTACCAATGAATACAAATGTAGGATTAGAGCAATTTGAGTGTTTCATGCCTAGATTTTTGAATGTAGGACTAAAACACACACACTGACTGCATTGACATGTTTCGTTGGCTTCGAGGAGAAAGTTTGCTACTTGCAACATCTTGCTAGCTGATTTGCAAGATAATCTATAAACTATGCTAATTGATCCCCCGGTGAACATACGTTAACCACTCCACTATACTGTATGCAGAATTATGTATAGCAAGGCCACGCACAATCCAGTTCATCTTGCATCTTTTTTTTTCTCCTTTCAAACACTGGAAATGTAAATCATCACCGCAGACAGCCTTGCTCATGGTCTTAACAGAATCTTCTTGCACGCTCATTCCAACGTGGCTCTGAATCAGACTCACAAAACCACTCACAATATAGCCTCAACAGTAGTTGTTGAGGGAGGCAAGAATTACTCATTCGCTTTTCCACAGCCACATGTTTCGAGTCTTGTTTGGGTATTTGAACTGGGAACAGGGTGATATGTAAAGTAGTCCGCATGTCTCTCGCAAAATGGTCCTTAATGTTGCTTGACTACTGAATTCATTGTTAGTGGAATAACCATTACAAGAGGATCAGTCGCTGAAATGGCTCCATTGATTAAACGACACTGTTGTGCTAAACAGTACAACAGTGCATTTTAGTGTGTAACGTCTGGTCTTTTGTTTGAGACCAGACGTGCCCTTTAGTTGCCCTTTCATAAAAATCCAAGAATGAAAAGTTGCTGCTGTAGAGTTAGATGGGATTCAATTGAATGTCTATCAGCCATTAATCAGTATCAGTCTTACACACACGCGCGCACGCACACGCTCGCACACACACACACGCACGCACGCACACACATACTATTAGAGGTCTCACATTATCACGGTGCACTACTTCAGAGCTGCATTCTTAGCCCTGCTTCCATGTAATTTTTTTTTTTGGGGGGGGGGAGACAAAACAGAAACCAAGCAATACAGCGCCAAGGAAAAAAAGGGAGCAGCAGAATGATGAAAAAAAAAAAAAAAAAACTGAAGGAAAAAAACGCCTTGCCAACTTTTTAGGTCTGGCTAGGTTGGCTAGAAATAATTGGCTGTCAAGGATAGTGACGGCGTTGTTCTTTTTCCCCAGAGCTGGACCGAGGAACAATACAAGGGCAGTGCCGGGGACAACAGGAGGACAGGGTGGAGATAGAGTGGCCTGTCACCTCTGTTTCCATTAAGGCTCAACAAGCAGGCCGGGTGAGGGTCACAGCAGGCCCGCCACACTCTAATAAAGCAGATGGAAGAGAGATAGAGGTGGAGACGCATTCTTGTTTACCTGCGTTCGTGCCCCTCATGCCAGTGTGCCCTTACGCAGGTACTAGAGCGGACACCTTTGATCCAACGCGACCTACAATGAGTACAATTACAAGGAGCAGATAGGGGTTAGGCATCCTGCTCAAGGATGCTAATACAGGTAGGCCAACTCAAACCCATGACCTTCCGGCTGGGAGTCGAACACCCAGACCACTAGACTATCCTGTCCACCAAAGTAGTTCTCTTGTATGCAAAGAGGCGACGTGCGCGCGCTTGCAGGTATGGCCGGACGGTGCTACAGAGAAGGGCAGCTCGGGAGCATGTGGCCGCTCGGCTCAAGAGCCTGCCAGAGGGCTTCTGGGCTGCCGCTTGTTCACGCCCGCAGCGACAAACACTTCCTGCGCTGTCAAAGACATAATGAGTCTCGGAAAAGGCCGTGCTGGAGGTTTTTCTTATTTCGTAGGGGACAATGAAGCGCGAGAGGCAGGCGTCTGTCAGCCGGCAGTGTGTGAAAAGATCCTTTGGCAGCTCGTTGAAAGAGGAGCGCTGATACAGAGGTGTGAAGAACAGCGAGCTCTAAACCGGAGGACGCGTTCGCCCGCGTGTGCGCACGCCCGCGCACGCCCGCGCACGCCTGCGTGCACTAGCAGCACACTAGACGCCACAGCGCAAACCCAATACACACAACACAGGTAATGGATTAGCACAAAACCCCGCGCGGGCAGCTGTACGCGCTAACTCACACACTCTGGGACTTGCTAAAAATGTGGCAAAGGCTTAGCTACAAATAGGCTCTAAATTTCATATTCATGAATTCACAAACCTGTAAGTCTCTCAGCTCAGGCAAGAAAGTCAAACCCTCCCTTTTCTCGCCTCCACTTGACTCACCTTCCTGCAAGTACATGACGGCCTGTGAGTAGTTCTGCAGTGCGTGGTGTGTCCTTCCCAGGCTGCCGTAGGCCACCGTCTTGGCAGCCAGGTCATTAGTCTGAGCTGCCACGCTCAGATGCTGCTCCTGGAACACCACTGCTCGCTCGTAGTTGCCTAGCGACTCATAGGTGAGGCCCAGGTTGCCGTAGGCGCGGGCCTGACGCGCGGGGCTGCCCGTCTCCTCCGCGATCTCCAGGTCGCTTTGGTGGCAACGCAGGGCCGTCTCATACTCGCCCATAGCTTGGTACACAGCGCCCAGGCCGCAGCTGGCGTCGCCCTCTAGGGGCCGGTCCTGGGTGTCGCGAGCGATGGCCAGTTGGCGCTCCAAGCAGGATATGGCCTGCTCGTAGTTGCCCAGCTGGCTGTGCAGCGCGCCCAGCTCGCCGTAGGCCTGGGCCTTGCCGCCACACTCCCCTAGTTCATGCGCCACTACAAGCCGCTTCTCAAAACACACCAGCGACTGCTGTAGGTTGCCCATGGCCCTGCAGATAGAGAGACGGAAACAACAGTCAGACGGGAAAGGGTTTCAACGACGGCTAGGTGTGAGTGAAGCAGATTGGAAATGAGATATGGAACATAACAGCCTCGCACGACCAACCTGTCATTGACATTCGTTGTTCAAATTGTACAAACATTACAGCAAGGAGACATCAGCCTTGCAGCACATAACCCTGTCTATCTCTCTGCTTATCTTTTATCAAGGTAACACTATATTCTCTAGGTCCTATTATCTAATCTGCGCATATGGCACTATGATAGTATTAGAGGAGAAGCGAGGAGCACATATTGCAGGAATAATGTCATTGGCAAAGCCTGGCGTGAATGAAAAACAGTTTGAGATGCCTGGCGAACTGAAATGCTGATCGCTGCTGATGTAGACTCAATTGTGCGTGTGTGACAGAGGGAGAGAACGAGAGAGAGAAAGAGAGACAGAAGGACAGAGAGAGCTTGTGTGTTGGGGTGTGAGGCTGCTGGGGACTGGGAGAGAGCCAAGATAGTGTATCCTAAAATTTAGACTAGGGTGAAAGAATACATTTGCCCTTGATAGGTGAGCCAGGGGAGCAAAGTCTTCATCGCTTTATGCTATGACTGAGAACGCCATTCATCGGAACACAATGTTTTGTTTGCCTTTGCAGTCTTCAAACAGATTATTCTCACAGTCTCCGCCACAGCAACAATTTCCAAACGCGGATTCAAGTGGAGCATTAGAAGAATAAAAGCCTGGAGCTTAATTAATGTTGTGTGAGATGACTAATAGAGGGGTGACTAATAGATGTAGAAAGAAGAGCAGGGCCTGGATGTGCTCTCTTTTATTCCCCTCTGAACTCATGCGTGGCTTATACTGCCTCGTGCGCGATTGCCACGGTGGCATGTCGACGACGCACAACAAGGGGAGAGTCATCTCTGAAATGAGGATCGCAGCACTGCCCTGGCGTTCTGTTTCGCAGCATATCCTCCCAGGATGTTATCAGCTCTCAGATGCACACGGGGGAAGGAGAAGGGGCAAAACAGACGAAATGTAAAAGGTCGTTTCGAATTAACTCTGCTCCCCCCGCCCCCTCAGTTTCAGGCGTGTGTGTGTGTGTGTTTGTGTGTGTGTGTGTGTGTGTGTGCGCGCCAAAGCCTCTTTGCATACAGATCAGTCCTGGGCCACTAGGCTGCTGCTAAGACAGCTATCAATAGGCTCACATCCAAGCCCTGCTCACCGGCACCTTGTCCCTAAACTAAGGTGAGCCTCAACAGCTTGTGCAATGTAATAAATCAATACAGAAATACATAAATATATGAAACCCTTTTTCCAAAAAGAGAGATGATTATTAGTAGCAACAGCTACAAAATGTAGGACAATTATTCTCTTTTCTTCTCCTACTATCCCTGGTAGACTTGGGTGCATTAGCATATACCTGTACAATGCATTTCCTTTAATGCCTGCTGACCTGTGTCCATTGCCTAGGCCTCTGTAGGCCTTCTCCTGGTCCTGCATGCGGTTCAGGCTCTGGGCCACAGACAGGTACTGGTCGTAGTACTTGATGGCCTCCTCAAAGTCTCCCAGAGCCTCATAGCAATCTCCCAGGTTCCCGTAGGCCCGCCCTCGGTCCAGGACCGCCTCGTTGCCGCTCAGCTGCTGCAAGGTGGCCAGCTGCTGCTCCAGGTAGCCGATGGCCTCCTCCATCACGCCCACGTTCATTTTGGTGATGCCCATGTTGCCATACACCTGAGCCTCCACGGCCGGGTCCTTCAGCCTGCGGCCCAGTTCCAGCTGTTCCTCGTAGCTCTTGAAGGCCATGGCGTACTTCCCCAAGGCCATGTAGACCGCTGCCAGGTGACCGTGGGCTTTGCATTCTCCGGGCACGTCGCCCAGTTCTTGGTACACCTCCAGTTCCTGGGTGTGGTAGCCCAGAGCCTTGTCATACTTCTGGATAAGTCTGTAGGTGGCCCCCAGGGCAGCGTAGGCACATGCCTCCATCCTGCGCTCCTTCACCTGAAGAGTTCACACATAGTCGCGAGTGTCTCAAGTTCCAATGAGGTACAATCTTTCTAATGCAATAAGGTGCTAGACTTTTACAGTATATGGTGTGTCATATCGATGACATACATTATTAAATCATCATTTGAAAATAACTATCCATACATTATCATTTGACCAAAATGTTATGAATTAGTGCCTGGCACGACAGTAACAGAGACTAATGTGCCCACTAAAGTTGTACTACTGCTTTACAGAATATTAATATGGTGGATGATATTGCTAAGACTCATGGTGATGGATATTGGACAAAAAGAGGGTGGAAAATGCCAGGAGTCATTATTAAGAGTGGAGATAATGGTGTGCATGACATGCTATCCTACCTGGTGAGCTAAGGCCAGCTGCTGCTCATAAAACTGAATGGCTCCAGCCACATCCTTCTTACAGACAAAAATGTCTCCCAGGTTGCCCAGTGCTCTGAATCGGGCCTGTGCGTTGTTCAGGGACTGAGCCAGTGACAGCAGATATTTCTGACACTCCTCTGCCTTGGCAAAGTCCCCCAGAGCCTTGAACGCCAGGCCCAGGTTGCAGTACGCCTTGGCCTGGCTCAGTTTGTCGTGAAGGTCCTTGGCCAGAGCTAGGTCCTGCTCATAGTACTTGACTGCATCCTGGTAGCTGCCCAAGCAGTAGTGGGCATAGCCGAGGTTGTGGCAAACCTTCCCTTCGCTCTCCATGTCCTGTAGGTCAGGGGACAGCCGGAGGTACTGCTCATAGTAGGGGACAGCCTGAGGGAACTCTCCCCGGGAGCAGTGGAAGTTACCCAGGTTGCCGAGAGCCCGCGCTTCACTCTGGACATCTCTGAGCTCGCGGGCAATGTTGAGGTGGTTCTGGTAATGCTGTAGGGCACGGTCGTGGGCCCCCAAGGCCTGGTAGGCCACAGCCAGGTTGCCGTGGGTGGAGGCTTGCGAGGCCCGGTCGTTGACCTCCATGGAGATCTGCAGCTCCTGGCGGTGGTAGCGCACAGCCTGGTCAAAGGCGCCCAGCGCGTTGTAGGCGTTTCCCATGTTACCATAGGCCCGGCCCTGGGCAGCATAGTCATTCAGCTCCTGAGCAATGGCCAGGTGCGTTTTGTGGAGTTTCAGTGCAGTCTCATAGTCCCCCTTCATCTGGTGGATAATGCCTGTTAAAGACAAGAGAGGGGGTTGAAGTTAACTACCCATTGAGGGGACAAACGCCGTTAAGTTAAATTCAAGTGCCTCGTCAGCTCCTCCATGTACACAGTGAGTCATTTGGTTCTTAAAAAACGATCTCTGAGCCATCTGTTCTCTGCTCACACAATGCACTCTCCTAAAGAAGTAGGGTTGTTAAAATGTAGCGCAGTCAAACACACTCATAACAACACCAAATTGGAATCATTAGATTGTCTGAGCTCGACTGAGTCTAAGAGGAATTTCAACAAAACCAACAACCTTTTCCACTGGGAGGAAAATGGTTGTGAGAGAACAGGGGAGAGGGATGGGGAGGGGGGCAGAGTGTGAAGTGCTGTATGAAACCTAAGCAAACAACTTTTCAAAGAAACAGCAAATAATGCCTGTTGAGGGTATTACCTATGATAAAATACCACCCTCTGGGAAAAACAACTTTACCCCACAGCCTGCTCGGCAACTGCCAGAAATACCTTTTACACCCCCACACACACGCATATGAAAAGCTGCATATAGTACGCATAGCACCAACATGCACAGCCTATATACTGTATGTCTATTATCTGTCTCTCATCCTTCCATCTAAGAGCCAATAGTCAGATTTGTGTGCTTTCCATTATAATAATAATAATAGTTATACGTCAAATTTTATCAGAATATGCCGGCTTCTTCAAACAGAAAAACAGCACAGCGTAAGGCCGCAGGCTGGGGGATGGAGCCGGAAAAAAAAAAAAATGCACGCAAGGGTAATGATCACACACCACAGAAAGCTGTGCCGAGGAACACATAGTCATGCAGCCATTCGTCTACCGCACAGCCAGGCCATCATGGCTTTGCAGCGACTGCGTGGAGACAAATGGACCACTAGGATGGAGGCACCAGGGACGTGAGGGGAGCTGGAGCCAGAGTGGGTGGGAACCAGGGGCTGGGAGAGGCTTTGCGGCTTGTGGTGAGAATGTGATGGTGCCGCAGGGATTAGCTACCGCCATGTGTGTTTTCCCATTTATTCCAACCCAAACATACCGCACTATGGGCATGCACACAGGCTATATAAACAGTGGGATTGAATCTAAACAGGCAACTCAAAAGGGTAAAGACAACAAAGACGTGTACGCATACGAGATCATTTGCTCGATTAAAAGCAGTGCATTACGCCGGTGGGAATGGCAACGCTGCTTTAATGCTTTGTTAGTGTATCTGTGGGCCATTGGATTGCATTGGGGACTCACAAACAAGAAAGCTTAACTGACATATTCTTACATAGGAGGACACATGCCCTAAGTCCATATATCCATCCAGATAAGAGATCAATCAGAAAAAACATCAAAAAAGAAACATGCTTAACTTGATGTCACAAAGCTAAACCAAAGAAAAAAGGTTTGACTTGAAAGATCCTCAACCTACTCAATTCAGGTCATGGTACGGCTTGCTGCAGAATCCTAGTAATCAAATGCGATTCAATTTTAGCTTGCTTGTGTTCTAGGGTTAATGTGGTACAACCTTATCTGACCTTGGAATCATCACAAGGAGTTAGTCATACTGTATCTCAGGGTACAACACACAACTGTTCAATGTAATGCTGAGGAGATGACGCAGCACTTTTCACATTCCACAATGTTCCACAATTCCAGATTTGGCTTTCTGAAATGCTCAGAGAAAGCTCTCCTGGACTGTATTGTTAGCTTAAGTGTGGCAGAGTAACTTTTTATCTCTTAGTCGTACATCCAATAAGACTCCAAATGTGCCTGTTAAAAACTAATTCCATTTCTTTTTTTTTCTTTTCTTATTTAATGTCAAAAACTAAAATTTTGTTCAAAATTGTTCACAAAGTTCAAACCTCACTGACTATACCAAAACATTCTCCAAACTGTAGGGTCAAAAGTATCATTCAATAACTTTTGAAGCAAAAATACATGAGTGGGTGCTTTGCAAAAAAAAATACATGAGTGGGAGTCTAGCCTTGGCGTCAACGTCGAACATGTTAACATTCACAGTAGGCTGGTTGGATGGGCACTGACAGCTCTTGCCACACAGTCACTCCCAAGGTTATATGCCCTCCCCATGGAGGTTGATCTCACCGAGGGTAGAATGCTTATTGATGTATTACAGCAAACATGGTCCCTGCTGGAGGCTAATGGAGCTGAGGCTGGGCTGTAGATGTACGGCCAGAGGAGAGGACCGACACAGTGGCTGGGAGGGGTACGGCCAGGTTTATGGTGTTTACCCGCCAGCTGAAGTCAGAATCACCCTAAGCCTTAGGCTATGCCTGGAGCCACACTTCAAGCAAGGCAATATTTCCTGTCTCCCTCATATCGCAGGAGGATTATGGAGCCCCATGGGAATGGTATCCAGCATGATAGTAAATAAAACTATAGGGTAAGTAAATGCTGTTGGTACACAAACATTAACGGCTGGAAATAGTGGACCCTGCAGCCTGCAATTCACAAAGACCCACAGCAACAGTTCTGTGCACCTTTTGCTTTTGTCAAGCAACATCTATTTTACAAATAGCAGATACTCTTACAGCATGTGAACTAACTACTTTATATCCACTTGACTGTCACTCAACGTAGACCGTGGCTCATTCATTTCCTGTAGCGGAATGTCTGAATCAATGACTCAAAGAGAAGGATAAAGCAGAGACCACATCACTCAAACACAGTCAGACTCAAAATGCTCATAAACATGAACATGGTGGCACACCCACGGCACGATTCATTGCCCCCATATCCGAAGACATTAAAAGCGTGGTAATGTGTTGTCACTTTGCATTATAGAGCCGTCCGTACATAGAGGGATAGGCCACAGTGATGACTTTGAGGGATGGAGTTGCGTTCTGAGTAAATCACTGTGTCCGTCTCCCACTAGCTGCCTGCCTTAGCTAAGAGGATTTTCCCAACAATGGCATTGCTGCCGCTGGGTTTGGATGATATTTGGAATAGAACAGAGATGACCGGCCTGAAAATACAAGGTCCAGCGAGTTCTGCTTTCATTCTTTAGAATGAGGTCAGCATTATAATGTATTCTCATTTTTAAGACCTAAAAAGGACTGCTGGAACCATGGCCATGGAAAAAGTGATGCCTATCTAGTTCTCGCCTTCAGCAGATGGTGAGTTTAAAAATAAATACAGGGAGTCCAAAACCCTCAAGGAAATTCTAGTGAGATTTGGCCCATATTCACAATATTTCTGATAATGCCACCGATAATATGAGCCAATCACAAAGCTGCTCATATTACTTGTAAAATAAAAAGGATGGCCTCCTTGCTAGTGACCTCCTAAGGATTGTAGTTTGAGTACTTTCATTATTAATAATGCACAGCTCCAACCACCACTGCAAATGTCAGTCATGGATAGTGTTCAAGTAACAAACATTATTAACTTGAACACCATTTCATTAAATAGAACCATAATAGAATTACATATATCAATTTCATTTTGGCATATATGTTCAGGACAGGCACATTTGTTCATAAACTGACTAGTTAATATCAGCATTACCTAATTAATAACAGGAAAGCCAAAAAAGATAAAACATTACATCATAATATGCAACACAACTTCAGCAGGTTGTAATTGTATTGGCGTTATGCATAATGTGATCTGTAGGGGGAGGTAGAGAGTTGAGAAATTAGCTGGCTCCCCCTAGGTCCTGCAGGAGCGTGGGGGGCGGGGCTGATCTGGGCTTAAGACACCAAATCCTCACTCGCAGACACAGACATCTCCTAGAGTCTGACAGACGCACTGCGAGACAGGAAGGCGGAAGACATCGGGAATGGGGGGATGTATAGATGCCACTGGCCACTCTAGTCGCGTGACATGCGACGCTTGCTGCTGCCTGCGGCTCACAAGACAGACATCACAATATGGTCAGCTTCCTCAAACCTCACTTTTTCATGGCACACCAGCCCCTCCGTTTGGCGGCAGATCGCATTTCATGCTGAATTTGCAGATGTGTTCAGGAAAAGGGCACAGTTGCTTAATGCAAAGGAATGCTGCAGTGCTTGTGTTTCACTTAATAGCTCTGTTGTGAGTAGAATAATAAATGTGTACAGATACATAGCAAGCTAAGACAATGTGTAAGCACAGGTGAGAGAGTGCGGTGAGAGAGTGCATTTCGCTGGGTCTCTAGTCCAGTTTTTGGCAAAGTCCTCTGTCATGAGATTAGACTGAAGGGGGCCATGTAGGGGGAGACTGCTGTTGCAGCTTTTCCAAAGAAATCTGGAGCTAGGCTTAAGAGACAGGCTAGCTAGTATGGGGCTCTAAAACAAGGTAGGCTATCTTGTATAGCCGCTTCATTCATCCTTTCTTCAACCATCCTTCTTTCTTCACCTCTATTTGCTCTGTCCAGCTGGTATGTTGTTATCTACATGAGGTGTTTACCTGCCTATTAACACATAGTTAAGATGTCTCCCATCCAAAATAAGTGTACCACTCAAGTATTTGTTGGACTTTGTCTCTTCCTTGCAGTGCTCTTTAATTCACTCTGTCTGGGTCATTAGGCATACTAAATTCTTCCATAAATTCAGCAGCTACGGTCCTGCACCCTTAACAAAAAAATATCTACAAGCTGCTGTTTCCAAAGGCCTACTGTAGCTTGCTCAAGCAACCAATAACTACTTCCCCAGGAAGATGTGGCAGCGTCAATGGATCTGGATTTGGTATCTTAAGCCAGACGTTTATTTGTTTTATTCTATAGTAAGTTTACTTTTGCTGTTGTCAGTTTTCAGTTCAGTTCAGTTCCAACGCTTTTTAGGGGGCATCATAGTAGCTAGTGGCTAGATTGTTCAATCCCAAGCCTAAAGGTCATGAGTTCAATCCCTTAATTGCCAGGTCTACCTGTAATCATCCTTGAGCAAGATGCCTAATACTTGTTGTGCTCACTGTAAGTCGCGTTGTATACTGTACAACTAAATGAATTGGTATCAGTGAAATTGGACATTTTGACAAACATGTGTTACCTTGTTTAAATAAAGCAATTAACACAGCCAACACACATGCAACCCTTAATTGGGAAACATCCATTATAAAAACACTGTGTGGGAAGATGGACTTCTGAGAAAAGAAAAAAGCTAATTCCGGTGAAAGTTATCTTGATTCAGATACTGTACCATGGACCAGTGATTTGAGGTGGATGCCGATCATTGAGACTGTTCTGTACTGTTTTGTGATCCATTACTTCCCATTGTTCTGTTGCATGTGTTGCTACAGTATGTGTTGACAGAGCGAGAGTAGAAACCTTCCCCCCGGGGACGTGGGATGCAAACAAGTAGACTGATTGCTTAATTAGGACTTTTACCTCTGTCCCTGCTAGCTGACAAGAGTCTAGGTTTTAAATGACTTCTCCGAGACATCAGGCCAAACAATGTAGCGGGAACTGGAGGGCGGGGCCTGATGGGAAGGCAAGTATAATGAATAAACAGGCTAAAACAAAAAACTGCTTCCAAACAAACGTATTAAAAATCCCTTTGAAGTGACTTGCAGGGGGGAGAGTATTACAATTTGGATTCTGTTTCATGAATAACAGAAATGGGAGCTAAATGCAAAGCCACCACTTCCAGTTCCCGCTCAGATATTAAATATTGCTGACTAGGGGGTAAGTTAGCCCATTAATGAATAATAAATACGGTTGAAATTCAACATTCTCATGTTCTTTATAGGTCAGGGAGTGCCGGGCCAAGGCGGCTGCTACCGCTGGGCATCATCGCTGGATATTAAAGGCTGGTGTTTGGGTGCTGTACAAGCATCCCTCTCAGCCATGACGGCTGCAGCCCCGCCCACACTACACGCATCATTAAAGAAAAGCTGAGAGGCTGGAAGGAAAGTTTGTTCTCTCTCTCTTTTCGCAACTTCTCGCTCCCATCCCTTCGACGGTGTATTCCGCCTTTATCGCAGCTCGTTAATCTTCACTGGAGGATCCCCCCCCCCCCCTGCGCGCTGCGCTAAAGGATGCGGCATTTGTTTTTTTTTAACTACTGAAACGCACACGTTGTTCGAGCCCAAATCGTGCGGCGTGGAGAAGACTTGTGGGCGTACAAGAGCACCCAGAGCAACAGCGCTCGCCCCGCCACCTTAAACAACAACAACAATGGTGCAATTACAGAAATGACACTTCACAAGCCACACTTCATTGTGCGTTATCTTCATTATTCAGCCCTCTTGAATCAGCTATTAAAGGTAATTAAGCGATTCATCAAGTCAGTTTCAATTACTGGGAGCTTGACAGCTGCAGATTACAATCAGTAGGGGTGAGCGAAGAGAGGGGGTGACTGTAGGAGGAGGACATTGAAAAGTGCGGAGAGAAAGACAATAGGCAGAGAGAGCAAAGGCACAACAAGTTAGATAGGCAACACTTAAGCATAAGATAAGAAGCCCTTTGGTGGGGATTCAGGCCAGCTTGTCCAGGCAGTCGGCATTTAGCAACAGGCCATATCGCCCCCACTAACTCTTTAAGCCTCTGTCAGTGTCAGCTAGGGCTGACACTGTATCAAACTACACTGTAATTACCCTGCCATGGATACGTGTTGTAACGTTGCTAACTAATGCTATACAATGCCAGCCTACATGGCAATGACATCTTAGGACTGTAGTAGGGCTGTCATAATGCCAGTCAGAATGGAGAGAAGCAGGAATAAAATAAAACAGATTGCCTGCTGTAGAAAAAAGATGACATGTAGCGTCGTAAGCCGCCAATACTAAAAGCCATAATTTAACAACCAGTTATCATCACACTTCTCTAAGGGTCCCAGTCTCTGAGCTGTGAGAAAACCAGGCTGTGTGACTATTAGGACGGTCAAAGGACAGCTCCAATTTATGTTTGGCTGATGAACTCTCCTCCCTGCTTTTACGCGTTCTCCATTCAATTAAGAAATAATTCTTATGGGAGGAGTCATTATGGCTCTTAGTTGTCCATTAGAGTCAGCTTTACAACTGTCTTGATGGCTATCATACATCATCCAGCGCAGGTTATCATAGTTGGTCTAAAATACAGCTGAATTGGCCATGTCAAACACCTTGTGGGGTTTTGAATATGAGCAGAGACACCTTTGGCCCCACACTCTCTTTTATCATTATATTAGCAGGCCCCACTCAAGGTAACCTTGCTAATAATTTCATTTCAGGGGGATCATTTGGCATTAAGACCCCGGATAAAAAAAAGGGACAATAATTGCATTTTAACTTCCAATCAAAAGACCTGATCGTGTAGTTAATTCCCTTCCCAACGTTTTTTTTATTTATCTCCAGCCCAGGATTCATTTTCTGGATTTGATTAAGTCCTAGCCAGTGGGGGGAGAGCAAAGCAGAGCACACTAATGGAAAAAAAAGATTTCCCATGAAGAATTTAAATTTTTATGGCTTTCATTTATTCCATGATAGTGTACTCTATATATTGCCGATCCATCACACTGGAACATCCTCGGAATCCTGCTGGTTCTAACACACATTATGCAAGCTTTGGCTTCCACAGGGAGACCCTGTAATACACTGGCTTATGCATCTTTAATATACTGGCTATAATGTAGAACATAATGTAACACTAAAGTCAATTAGTTCATAGCTCATTATATAGTATAGTAGTACTACAACACTGCCAAACAGTTCTTAATAAGCACTGGCATCACTGCATACAGTATAGAAGAAGGAAAACAGGATGTATTCAACAGCAGAATGAAAACATGATCTTATTAGATTATAGAAAACCAGAATATTAAAGGCAGTGAGAAAGCAGTGGGAGGAACCATGACAAGAATATTATTATCAGGGCCTTTAAAGTCAGCACAAATGCTCTACAACACACGGAGAGCACAGCTGCTGCGAGGTGACTGCTGGATCTCAGTGGAAAATGACGACATCTGTACTCCCCTTGTTTTCTTCACAGGCAGCTGAGCTCCTATTGAGGATGCGGGCTGGGTCTGCCACAGGTCAGCGGCTAGCGTAAATCCCCGCGCTGAAGTAAACACCCGGTAAACACTTACCTCCGTACAGCCTGGAAGATTAACACTCTAACTACCAGGTGCTTCCTTATCCTGCCAAACAGAGGCTGATCACGTGATCCTGGACATTACACTCTACACTGACCTCTGCTGGGAGGGTCACAGAGGACCTTTCACTGTGCTAAAAACTGGATTTAACATTCAGGGTGTAAAAAGGGTTCAGTAGTTGAGCGCTTCAGTGACTTGTACATACCCAGATTGGAGGAGGCCCGTCCTTCTGCGGCCCTGTCCTTCAAGCCCTCTGCGATGGTGAGCTGCTGTTCGTGGTACTGCTTGGCCCTCTCCAGGTCCTGCATGCAGCGAGCGGCGTGGCCCAGCCCTGCATATGCTCTCATCTCTATGGACTGCTCCTCCAGTTCCTGGGCCAGCTCCAGCACATGGGTGTGGTAGGACATGGCCTTGTCAAAGTTGCGGTGGTAGTGGTAGGCGCTGCCCAGGTTGCTGTAGGCCCGGGCCTCCTCGCGTTTGTTTTCCAAGGCCTTGGCGATGCCCAGGTGTTGCTCGTGGCACTGGACGGCATTGTCAAAATCTCCCATGGCGATGTAAACGGCCCCCATGTTGCCCAGCTCCCGAGCTTCAGACAGCTGGTCCTTAGACTGCTTAGCTAGCAACACACACTGCTTGTGGCTGGCTAGGGCATTAGGGTAGTCCCCTATAGCTGTGTACACATGGCCCAGGCTGCTGAGGGCCATGGAGGCAGCCTATGGACACAGAAGGAGAGAGAGAGAGAAAGTTAAAACAAACAACTAAAATAACACACGCGCACGCACGGACGTCCAGTACACTAAACTTTCAAGAGTTTTTCTCTGAAAACAGTATACAGTGTATACTATCAACTTCTGGCATAGATGCAGTTGTGTCAATGCTAACCCCCTAGGTAAAGATGGCGTCCAAAGCTACCAGTGACCTGCACTATGTAGACTTAAATAGCTCATTCGGTACTTATGAAACAAAACATCCATCTAATGTGAGTGTATGGTGGTTTAAAACTCATGTAAAAGACCCAAAAAAATACACTATTTTTGGTCTAAAATGTCGCTTAGTGGACCTTTAATAACGACAGCGTTGAAGCTTAATTAAATGCATCCAGATTTTGTGGGGAAGTGTGTTGCTTTTGCATAACCTATTCCCCAGCCACCATTCACCGCCCCCTTGCATCATCTTCAGCAACAAACAAAAGCACATTTGAATGCCTTTCTCTGTGCTGGGTGGGGTGGTACACCAGATCAGCACAGCGGCAGGCTCGTTTTAAGGCAGACAGTTTGCCCACTGCAATCATGCTGCACGGCGCGGCCCCGCCAGCAGAACAAAGACGAGCTAGTCAGGAGAAAGAAGTGAGGGGGCCTGAGCTTCATGGTGGGGCTGCGGGAGACCGACTGTGCTTTAAATTCCACGCCACCACACATTGTATCACCGTAGCGCACCTGTAAAAATACAAGCTTCGCAGAGCACTGGCTAAAACTGAAACACATCGTCTGGCAGTAATAACGGAGAGGTTTGAATACGTCCAGGCTTGACCTCCTATGTGACGCATTCACTGTAGGCTTATTAGCTGTTTATACAGAGGGTAAACAGCTGGGATTTGGGGGCAGCTGTCCGTGTGAGGACAGATGTTCAATTAATCATGCTGGGCTAGCTAATAAAGCATCCCCTTCCTGCAGTCCCTTTCTGTGTCCTCCAGCCAGGGAGGGGGTTGGATGCAGGCCAGTAAAAGGACAGTCTCCCTTGACAACCAAGGCCACAGGGCTGCTTGTGCTCCAATACCTCAATGGAAAGGGGACCTCCTGAGTTGTACTAGGGGCAGTGAGCACTGATATGAGAAGCAAACTCAGCTGCAGTAATGGATGACCTACTGGCTGTGTTTTTTTGTGTTGTAACATGAACCTGAGGTTATGTTTCACAGGTTTTACTGTGTTCCTCAAAGGACTGTCTGCATTCTCAAAGCAGTGTGTCACACACACCCCACATTCTTGTTTGCTTTCTTTCAAAATGAAACGTTTTGAATGTTGACAATTAGTAACTGAACAGCTTTTGCTAATTAAATTGCCTTGTTAAATGTTGTTTCTCCCATACGAATATATTGTTGATTGTACTATGCAAGAAACACTCATAAGTCCTATTAACGGACTATCTTGTAATACGCATGGAATGCCACCCAGATGAGGTTAGATATCTGCTTTAAAATGATACCTTTTAATTGGCCTACCAAGTTTACACACAGCAACATTGTAGCTAAACACTTTTAGTGACTCTGTAGGGTCTCCAACCACCAACTGAAATGAAATGTTCAAAATTAAATCTTGGCAACTTAGAAAAAGTGAAATGTGAAGAGCAACAAGGAGAGAGATAGCAGCCACATACCTCAGGGGAGACATGATCACTATGAGCGTTCCGGATCTACAGTATATAGCCTATTTATTACTCCACAAATAGAAGCTAGAAGTAACACAAAGAAATCCGCCCACAGAGAATGGCAGATAGCTCCATGAATAAATGAAAAACAAGGCAGATTGTTAAGGAAAAAATCAATAATGTAGTGCACCCGCAAAGGCACAGAGAGATACTGGTTGCTTTCAATCTTTCATAATTATTTCGTTTTTCTGGAAACACATATATGGTGCCTTTCCTATCTTTCTTTCATTTCACATGGATGGGAATGCCTGGAACCAATTACCTGCCGACTTAAGGACTTCCAGCAGTTTGCTGGAGTTTAAAGACTCGACAAGGCATTATACAGGCCTGGGGAGGCAATTACCCTCCGTCACAACTGTTGCTGTTTCATGTTCCCAGATAGCCTATCTAGGTCTGCTCCATTACATGGGCCTTTTGAAGCGCCGCTCCATCTCTCTGACTCCAACTTCCACTATTCTGCGCAAAAAACACAGGATTCCTCATCTCTGTCCGTCTGTCTAGAAGTGAGCCATGAGTGAGAAGCAGGGGAGAAAGACAGAAAGAGGGGTACAGAGGGAGCGCAATCTCTCCAGTTGGGATGAATTGTGCTTGTGATCAGTGTCCCTCTAAAGTGAGACTGCAACGCTGCATTTTCCCTCAGATGGAGGCCAAGATAGGCAGTTAATGAGGAGCTGGTGTTTGCCAGTCACAGTGGATTCACTCTTGTCTGGCTCAGGGGAGCGATGCTAGTCACACTCTCGTTTGTGACACCAGCCCTCTTGCCCCGCTGCTCATATTGACTCACCACCAGCATCACAAAGTCACACATAGGAATGGAGTAATTGCCTGAAATTAATCCGTTCCGTCTTTGTGACTTGATTGCATTTATTTTTGTCATTTATCACTCCCCCCCCCCCCCATCTCCCTCTCCCCTCTAACCTCTCTTGCTGCATCTGTGGAGACAGATCTGATTGTGTTTACAGAGTCCAGCCCTTCCACGGATGTGTGCAGATTTGATTAATCCCAACGTCAGCCTTTATAAACTGTTGATAAACCGCTGGCTCTTATCAGCAAACACATTTTACATCGAGGGTCCCCCTAATGGAGGTAAACTAGCTTTGTCAGGGAGAAGAGAGGCCTTGGATGACATGTTAATCAAAGATGCTGCCATTTTCCTCCTCTGACAAGGACATGGGTTTAGAAATTCTCTCTCTCTCTCTCTCTCTCTCTCTCTCTCTCTCTCTCTCTCTCTCTCTCTCTCTCGGTTGCGTTTTGCTGCGCGTTAGAGAAAAGTCTGTTTCCATAGCACAAGCTAGAGGGTATGTATCGCACTTAGGGTAATTAGCCACTCACGTCACACAAGCTGGCCCTGCTCTCCATGGTCAGCCTGTGTGTGTGCGTATTTGTGCGTATGTATGTGTATGTGTGCGTGTGTGTGTGGGAGTTCTGCAGCTCTGGCGCGCCACGGTGTGTGTTTTATTTTCATGCCTGGGACAGCGCCATGGCACACAGCATTTGGTTTGCTGGGTTGAGCTAGGTGTTTGTGCCCCACTTTGCAGCTGTTGTGCGATCCTTTAAAGTCTCCCCCTATTTGACTTTTGGAGAGCAATGATACGGTCCCTATATAAACCGAGGTATTATCACAGAGTGGCAGTGCTTTATTGAGGTGGTTGCCATGGGAACTTAACTGGTTGTGGAGGGCCTACCAAACATGATCAGCTGTGCCACCTCAAGGCTTCTGTTAGTATTGGGCAGACAGCGAAAGACAGATAGTAACGGACAAGTTCATGAACAAGCGCCCACTGCTCTGAAATCAAGATAGAGAAATACATCACTGTTGGCCGTCAACTGGATTTGAATTGACCACTTTAACCAGTATAGTTCTCTGAGCTCCGCAGCCTGCCAGGACAAACAGAGTGGTTGTCTCTGGTAAGGTGTGAGGTGTTAAGGAGACCACACTCTGGCCTCTCTCCCAGCGACAATGTTCAGCAGGACTCCAGGGCAGCCAGAGTACCATTAATGGGATTATATGGGAAGGAGAAGAGGAGAGCCCCTGCGATTTGATTCCATTACCTCGGAGGGAGGATTTCATTTAGCCAGCTTGGATATCAACAGTCTTAGAGGACAGAATTGTAACACAAGATTGTTTCATATTTCATGAATATGTCAGATATTGAAAAACACAATATCCAGGCAGGGTTGATCTATCATACGCAGCTTCCAAATGTTAAGTAATTAAAGGAAACAGTTAAAAATGTGGTAACAAATTACTAAAAAAGACACCTACAGTAATACAATACACACATTATAGAATGTAAGACTAAATTAAAGAATACACAGGCCACATACTGAGAAAGAATTATAGATTTTACATGACCAACAAGATAGAAGGGGAGGCAGATTTATTCATGACACATGTGTTATAACCAAACTTCTATAGATCTGTGCCAAATTTTGAGCACCTGTCAGTTCGCTCCAGGTTTTGGTAACCCGTGCTGCGATCATCTGCGTTGGCCTGGGAGTATGGCGTTTTCAAGGCACCCAAAAACTATTCCAGCACAAGCCAGTGGTTCCTTTGGAGATTTGTAAATCTGATGCATCCAAAACAGTCAAAGTGTAATCAATGACTGGATGATTATATTTAATATAATTAATAATAATATAATTAAATGGCCATATAATCTGTAATTGATTGCACATTTATTCTTGTTATAGGTCATATAATATATACAAACATATGTAGGCCTAGCCTTGTCTTAATTTAAATACCCAAATAGTGATTTAAGAATTCGAATCCTTGACCACACGCGCACAAAATGATATTGCCCTATTAAAGCAAGGTTAAGGTTATAAATATGCTGTTTTGACATGACACCTATAACACCACACCTTATAAAACCAGATGTGTGAGGTATGATGGCATGGAATACACTTTCAATGGCAAATACATGTGTTTACAATGGTGAACTTTAAGTGTGGCCAAAACTACTAACGCACACACTGCTATTAATGCGCTAACCGCATATCAGCAAAACTAGCTACACAGCTGTTAGCAAGCACTTCATCTATACAAACCCCAACTCCACACACACACACACACACACACACACACACAGCTGTCTAATTAAAAGCCAGTACAGAGGTGAGGTGAGTATAGGTCCATGCTCCAGTGTTTCCCTTAACGAGCAATGCTATCACAGCAACAGCAGCAGGCTGACAGGAAATATAACCGTACACTGTGCGTTTGTGTGTGTGTGTGTGTGTGTGTGTGTGTGTGTGTGTGTGTGTGTGTGTGTGTGTGTGTGTGTGTGTGT
>JAOEHI010000024.1:4387044-4401913 GCA_025447815.1 Percopsis transmontana
ATGGTTGATTAGATAATTGCATTAATGAGAAATTGAACAGGTGTTCCTAATAATCCTTTAGGTGAGTGTATATTATAGTATAATTATGTTATTAGGTAAATTATCTATCTATAACCTATTGAACAGGTTAAGCCAATGTTATTTATATATGAACCGGTGTACCTGTGAACCCTATAATAACAATCAGTGCATTCAATTCTCACTGATGGTAATGTTATATTGCAATGTTAGTATTTTCCAATATCGTGCAGCCCTATCTCAAATGTGAAAATTGACAGACGCACCATAATCTCAGGTTAGCAGTCCCACCCCTTGTGTTTAGAAGCGGGGTGATGGTGCGGAGAATCTCTGAATGCCCCATGAGGCGGATGGTGCCAATGTAGCATCTCTGAACACCACCCCCTGCCAGCACCGTAATGGAGCCCAAATCAGACAACAAATAAGGACAGCAGGCTACAAGTACAAAATAACAACACAATGCTTCAATAGTGCCTTGAGAAAACCACCCATTTGTTTCCAACAACTGTGTTTTACTTAGCCCGGCCCACATCAGCAATCCACACAAGCTGGGACAGGGTGGCATCCTGATTAACACCGACGGTGTTCTGGAGGGATTGCTGTCTTTATTCCCCCTGTATCTCGGCTCCTTAACTGCTAGGTGTCGTTGCCTGGTTTCCTGAGTGACCCAAAAATGTCATGTGTCGACCACAGCGTCAAGACATGACTCAAGCGCTCCGTACACATTGCTGCCACTGCACTTCAAGGTGACACAGTTGATTCACAGAGTATACAAAATGTCAGCTGCTTAATTTAATATCCAGGGATAACTGTCGGCCGTGACAAATTAGCTGGGAGAACAGTTAAAAAAAGAGAAGAAACGGCAAACCAAATGATTGCAGCTTTGGGCTTTCTTGCCATCAGCTTGATATGCACAAAGCCACGGAACGGCACAATAGCAGCCTGTGCTTTATTAAATCTAATTCTGCAGCCAAACCCCTTGTCTGTCACTTCGTGGTTACCACTGCAGGTACACAATGTGTTTCCCGCAGGACAGGGGAGGGGTCAGAGGTTGGTCTTCACAGGGGTATGGCTGGGCTGGGCTGGGCAGGGCAAGATGGGGGGGATTCAGTCTTTGCCTGGGGCCAAACACAAACCTCTGGCCCCGGGGTCACAGAGAGAGATTCATGACACAGCTGCCTGTCTATTACTATCTCCACAATCTAATAAGGCCGGCATGAAACCAGCAGACACCCCTGCCCTTATTGATCAACTGTGTATCTGTGCGGCCGTGCATTTTCTCATCCAGGCAAAACAAAGCCCAGCTTATTCTGCCTTATAGTACTGATTGAGTGCTGTAGTAACAGCTCATGAATAAGTCATGTGTATTCATAGGAGGTGGGGGGCATGAGCTGACTAGTGGGGCTTGGTAGAACAACCCAGGTGAAGCCCGCATTGAGTTCATGTTCTCCGTTAGCAACATGATCAACATCAATGGTGCATGTTATGTAAAATTAACACGCAAGTCAAACAGAGGCGCCCTACAATCTGCACGTAGGTAGACGCAGTAAAATATTTATGATCCATTGATGTGTTCCTCCCAAAGGGGGCCGTAGACTCTTGTGATTGCTGTTCCATCCCAAGCCCTTAATTACACCATTAGATCTGGTGGCTTTAATGAGAGCAAATTAAACTGATCATTCGTTGAGGTCTTTGGCAATTAAAGGGTAAATGTTTCATTATTCAGAAAGCCTCTGCAAGAATACTAAAACACCCAAGTAAAAGGCAGAGCCATCAGTGGGATAGAGGTTGTAGTACTCTCTCACGGCTGTGAGAGATCGATTAGAAGGCTTGCATCAAAATGGCAGCCCGCGCAGGACTTTAGATGGGGGAAAAGGTTATAGTCAGGTATGTGGAATCAATGCCGAACACTCTGCATTCTCCCTGTCTCACATATCAGGCTAGGAATGGCGGTTTAATGCTTTCTAAAAACAATCACAAAAAGACAAAGGGGGGCTTGACAAGAGAAGGTCGAGACTTGTGATCGGGGAAGTGTCATGCTGTGCACATTCATTGTGACAGTCTCAGTGAAACAGAAGGGGAGAACTGATACTGCTTGTGTATCACAAAGAGATGAGACAGCACAATGGCAGCAAGACTGGGGATCCTATATTGACATGCTGTCACAATAAACCGCTGGGAAACTAAAATATCTTCACAAGGGGGGGGCAGCATAATGTGATGAAAAAGCAGATAAAACGGCAACAACGTCCAGATCATTCCGAGCTCTTTAATTCAAACGTTAAAAAAACATGTCACACTCCACCGCTATGATTTATTGCCCCGATTTGTCACATGGCACAGCAGAATGCAGCTAGCGTACTTGCATTCCTATTAGCATGTTAAGAGTCTTGAGATGTGAGGCTGAGAGGGTCAGGGTGCTAAACAGATTTCCATGCCCCTCTAAAACAGATCCTCGGCTCGGCTCGGCTCGAGCATTACGCATAAAACCCCACAGCCACAGGGGCTGACTCTCAATTAAAGTAGGCATTAATTACTTAAAGGAGCTTTAATCAATTCAGGCCAGATGGTGAACCTGAAAAAGAGGCTGCAAGAGAAGTGCTCTTCACCCCAACCGTGGGAAAGGTGACCATAATCGGCTGCATATCAAATGGCTGACGCCAGCCGTTCAATTTTATAGAGAAGCTGCTTAAACCCATATGGTAGCATCAATCTCATTAGAATGAATCTACCATGTCAATAGCGGAACATTGTAACTCAACCAGTGTGTAAGAAAGATTATTGATTTCGCTACAGCTAAAAGTCTTTATTTGAGAAAACTGTAGTTTATTTAGCCAGTCCAATGAGCGGCCCAGGCCATATGGGTCCTTGATGCTGTTAGAGGGAGGACAGAGGAGGCTATTTGGCCGCAGTGCCGCGCTCTCCTGGCCTTAGGCACCACATCCTCCATCTTCATTTGTACTGCCTTAATTGGCTTTGACAGGGAACTGAAGCATGGCTGAAAAATAACAACGTTTTAGTAAACACAGGTGGAGAGACACATGTTCCCAACATGGAAACCCATGCATGTCCATTAACCACTGGGATTGGCAGACGTACCCCGGTGACCCACGCTTAACACCTCTACAGAGCATAATCCTGTTAGCTCCACCTCTGAGACGCCTTGTTCACCTGCGGACTAGACTGTGAAAAAGGCCAGTTTAGAGCCCAATGCAGTATCCTATTCACCAATCACGGTGGCAGTGTAAAGCATGTGATTGCGTCCAAGGTGTGAATGAAGCTGTTCTTTGTGGCTGGTTATCATGCTGAGCGCACGGAGACGTCCACCAAGTCATTACCCCTCTCACACCGTCAGCAGGCTCCGCTCCTTGTCCTGTGTCAGCACATGGGGCTGGGATCATTAGGCTGCTTTGGCCTTTGTGTGGCAGTTGCTCCATCAAACAAGAGACTCAGCAACACAGGCGGGCCTGACTGGTGTGGCTTCTCCAGCGCTGCTCTGCAATACTTCAAAAGGCCATGCCACAGCGGGCCCTCGCAGAGAGCTTTAATGAAAAGCATGGCATGAGCCCCGCTGCTTTTGATTCGCCGGGTAAGGAGTCATACATGATTGAGTAAAGGCAAGTCAAATCACAGACAAGCCGCCGAGAGGAGGGCCGGGGGAACAGGAGTGCAGTGGGAACGGGGGGTGCAGTGCAGAGGGTTAGACCCACAGTAGGAATGCAAGAAAATAAGTGCTGCCTCTGTTTATGCTTTCCTTCCTTGTGTACTGTACACGCCTGCTGTCACCCTGGCCATGGAAGCTCTTTATTGTGTATGACCCGTTTCGCCTTCCCAGCCTGCCGTGGCTGTGGCGTGTTTGGGCTGTGGTGTCCGCAGTGCCGCTACTTTGCCACGCTTGTGCGCCCGGAGATCTCCCCGGCGATTACCAGATAAATGCACTTTAATTCATAACACATGCGGCAGGGGTTTATATATAGACTCGCTAATTCCCCCACGGCCACAATGCAATATGAACTCCATGCCACACCAATTTAAGTGTGTGATAAGTCCCACACTGACTGGCTCCACTACTTATCATATATATTACACGCTCCAGCACATGACGGGGCCAAGACTTGGGGGGGGGGGGGAGCTGAAAGCTGAAAAATTAAGATTATAGGTTTACCAATGTGGATTTTCCATTAATAATGAGGAGCCTATTTTCCAGAACGTCCTCCCTATTATGTACTGTATGAGCTGTCATTCCCAGATGGGTTTGAGGTAAACAGTACAGCCATTGCTGTGGGAAGGGTATACAGTATATCCACAATGAGCACTGCAGTACAATGTTACAAAGTTACTATGTTACAGTACCTAATAGCAACCAGTACAGGCCAATTTAGTATGCTTTAGTTAAAAAAAATTGTGTTTGGTCATCATCGCACACTATTGTGGCCCAAAGCTACTTATCTTTATCTTTGATATCTAACCTTGTACAAGCAGGGAAACCATTATATTGTCTATTGCATATTTAAAAACCGGGTGCAACAGGATGTTGCATAAAATATATAAATAAATAACAACCTAACAGAATTGTCTTATCTTCTTTACCATACTATAAATTCATAGTTGAAGAAGGTACCACATTGGCAACTCGGTTGTATTCACCATTGTTTCTCAAAAACATCAACAACAAAGCTGATCTTCGGCTGGTAGTTTGTTACTCTAGTTAGTTGTTGTAGAATTTAATTGACGGTGTAATTAAATTTTTAATCCGAAACGGTTATTTTAAGTTAATAACAATTTGATGCTATTACAATTAGGTCATTTAGCAGATGCTTTTATCCAAGCAACTTACAATTACAATGATACAATTAATAACTGTACATACTACCAGTATAGACAGGTATCAGCTTTGTAGGCTCGTTATTAAGGTAAGAACATTAGAGAGTCAATGGTCTTACTATAAGGTTAAATCACAATGTAGTTTAAACCTGCTTTTGCAGGGCAGGATAGTCTAGTGGTCTAGGTGTTGGACTCCCAGCCGGAAGGTTGTGGGTTCAAGCCCCAGAGATGCCTAACTCCTATCTGCTCCATGTCCAAGTCGCTTTGGATAAAAGCGTCTGCTAAACGACCTAATTGTAATTCTTCTTAAAAGTCACCACCAGAAACACCATGAACACACACATACATACAGCCAAATAAACCCACTGGCTCCGAGCTCCGAGTCATAGCGCGGGTGCGAAATGGTCAACATGCTTCGCAGCACCCAGATGGCTGTAGTAGTGGAATGTGTTAATTTTCCAATTTAGAAACAAATGTACAGTAAACTACAAATAAATTGATGGTGTTTGATCAGCTTAGCAGAGCGATGCCCATTAGTATGCATGGACGGAGAGCAGTGTGCCTGTTTATGGGCGAGTGGGACCGTGGGTATGCCACAGCTCCCCAGAAAGGGGGCAGCATAACAAGCCCACTGTCCACAGCATCCGCAGGCCCAGCTCCCACATGAAGGGGGTGTTAGGGAAGGAGAGGGGGAGAAACGGAGAAAACAGAGAGGAGAGGACAGAGGGACCTGGGGGAACGGGGGCACGGGTGTAGAAAATTGAGGCCAAGGCTAGCGCAGGACTAGGGTGGTGGTGGAGGGGGGGGGGGGGGTAACCCTCATTTCATAGTACGCAGGGTTTGGCAATTACTGGTGACAGCGGCTGGCACGGCCATGAGGAAAAGATTGATCCGGACAAGCAAGGCTCTGTTTGCTTTGTTAAAAGTAATTAATCAACGTGGCTGGGGACTAATGGAGCCTGGTGGAGAAATGCATTTCTGCTGAGTGTACGTCTATAATGCAAGTGTGTAGGTGTGTGTGTGTGTGTTTGTAAAGCAACATATGCATGCGCATGCTTTACATGTGTGTGAGAATGCAGGGGAGGGGAGGGGAGGGGGAGCGTAACAGACGGATGAAAGGGAGGAAGGGGAGCGCGTGCACGCTGCACCCATTTATTCACGTGCGTGCACTCAAAAGGGGGCCACTAGTGCAATCCATCATAAGAGCGCTAGGCGTACCCACTGAGCAGAGGGCCACAGGGACAGGGGGGAGGGGAGGGGAGAATGGGTGATGGGTGAAACAGAATGAAGGGAAGACTCCTTGGTTCACCTTCACTTTAATCTAAATAAGCTGCGTACAACCCACGTGAGTTTCTTTCTCTCTCTCTCACTCTCTTCCCCCCATCGCCTGTTTGTCTCCTTTAAAGAATCACACTGCTATTTCTGAACAGGGGGCTACGGCCCCGTCAATGAAATTAATTATTATCTCCGGCACGTTTTCATTTGCTTAGTAAACAGTTTTTAATTAGAAGCCAATACTGTGAAAATTCACAATGTTTTACAGTTGGATACTGTCTATTTACAGAAGTGTAGCTTCCTTAACTCAAATTAAGTCCACACACGCATAAGACAATACACATAAAATAAAACCAATTGTTCACAGATCGGAACCGGATAGGCATTTTCAAGGTTAATGTATTTCAGAAACAATGAAAGTCAACTGATTCACTCCGTAAGTCTATGGAATGACTTAATATCAAGGTAAGTTAGTAGGAGCCAAGGGTTCAACAAATATTCACTTGTGCTTCAAACTCCTACTTGTCAAACTAGGGGTTCACTTAAAGATGTTATGCTCCAGACCACCATGTACCCACACATTCCCCCATAAAAACACACACACACACACACACCCCGTATACAGTACAGCAGTGTAATAACAGCAGCCCAGGGTGACACAGAGACAACACTGATCAATAGAAGGGAATGCACAAACACGAACACATACACACGCGCTCACAGACACTGGCAGACTTCAGGGGGGAGGCCAGTGATCCGGCTGTAGCTGGAGGTCTTAAGGGAACGGACGACGCTATGAGATGGGAAAATTGGATGTGAAATCGTATGAAAAAAAAAAAACAGACAAGTTTGTAATGGCGTTAGGTTACGCTATGTCTGTCCTCTGGTGTCACATGTCTGTCCCTAAGCCAACGTGGTGTGTGTTCAAGGGGTAGCGGCAACGGCAGCTGAGAAATGGCCGCTCGTTGAGCTATAGCGCTCGCTTATCGAAGTGCTAGCTGTGCCGCCGCAGGCCTGGACGCTAATAGAAACACAAGCCAGGGAGCCTAACAGGGAAGAATACCGAATCCTCCTCTGACGCTAATGATTACCTCAAGCTAGCTGGAGCTCTGCAGCTGCCCGTCACCCATGTACATCAGCATAGCTGCTGCAGTGTTGAGCCATGGCCGGAGGACAACAATTGCTTTGGCTAATAAGGTGGACGCTATGCCCGGTGGCTAAAGCAGAAAGATGGAGGGCTTTGCATTTAACCATTTTGCGTTCATAACCAACAGCATATTAATCACATCCAGTGGGGTGACTGAGCAGCAGCCGATGGAGGGTAGGTTTAAGAAATAGATGGCGGTGTGATAAATAGTAAAATGGCAGCGACCACTCCTATATGAATTACCTATCAGGCTACCAGGGGAGTGATGACCCTGGCTGATGTAGCCAACCCCACCACCATCATTTACTAAGCCACCAGCTCCTGTGGGAGACCTTGACATAACTTATATACAGTACACACACAAACACATAAATACCAACTAAGCCGATGGACCATTTAAGGGGGACTCACACTCATAACTTATCATTAGATGGCAGTGTGTGTGAGCAATGTTCTATTACTAATGTACAACACAGATAGTGAAACATAGTACATCATCTTAGCCGCGGCAATTAGAATAGACGAGCAGAAAGGCTTTTCATGTGTTATCGCGTTAGTTTCATTTAATACTGTGTTTGCCTGTAGTTGGTGAACCTGCATTAGTCCCTCTTTCAGCTCAGGTACCCAGCATGCTATATCCACCGTAGTTCTCTCTGCTGTATTACATTTTACTCATCTCTGCTTGGTAATATGTTAGTGCATATTTCCCAACGCTATTCTGCTTGCATCATTTATCATGTTATGGCATTAAGATAACATCCTGTGCTGAGCCATCTTGTAGTGCTTCTCTATGAATAAACCGCCTAATATCAGCCGGTGATGGCTCATTATGCTGGCCTATCACGCTGGGTCTCTCTTAAAGTGTTTTCTCTCCTGGGTACACTACTATGCTTTTTCAATGCTGCTGGATTAAGCAGCCTGTTTTAAACCTTTTTTTTGTGGAACTTTGTGCTCCCCAGAGCCAGTGAAGATGAAGAGGGCTTTGGAGCACTCCGAGAGAATTTCATTCAACTTGTGGTACTTGATGTCCCCCCCGAGGGGGCTCCTCCCCCCCACCCGGCCATCTGGGGTCTGAAAGTTAAACATCCCTGAGGAGAGGGCCAGGGAATTACTGATCTACTGTACAGCCAGGCAGGCTAGGTTTGCTAGGACTTAACAGGCAGACGCACTACAGTCGATCACCCTCGGGTGGAATTGCTCTTCATGGAGAGGCCTCGTGAAAACAGGCCTATCTAATAATAATACTATCTACTGTAGACTATCCGTTTAGGTGCTCCATTGACCATGAGACTGGGACATTCAATCGTTCAGGTGTTATGGTGGGAATAAATGCAGGCCCAGGGAACACAGGTTAGCACGCCATAACTGTGACAAATAACTGAAGGGAAGAGCACTTTCATGGTTTTATGGTATGTGTTCTCTTTACTTATTACAAAATGAAACACTGCATTCATGACAATTAGAAGTTAAGACGACATCTGTAACGGCTGAGCTGTGGATGGATGTAGCCAGTAGGCATTAAGCCCACCGTGTGTGTGTGTTCCTCCTCTCCTTCCACTGAGGTGTCTTATTAAAACCTCTTGCGGAGAGACCAGAGTAATTACAGAATACCCTTTTGGACTTTGGGCCACACTCGGCGTGTTGCTCCAAATGTCACATCTACTGTAACAATTAAACAATTCTCTCGCTCACTGGCTCTTTTCATGGGCTTCTTTGACTAAAAATAAAAACCTCAGACAACGCAGTTTAGAATTTGAGATGTGCACTTTTCCGTGGGATAACATTGTCAGTAGATACGTTTTGTTGTCCATGTCACTGTGTCAATTATGTAGTGAGAGGTAGCAATGGAAACAGACTTTGTACCAAAGTGGTGCCATATTATTCGAAAGAATGATTTAGACAGACAGAAAGATAGAAGCAAGCCTACATATTCACTTTACACAAGCCTTCTGATTTGACAGCAGTGCAGTTGAAATATGAAGTATTTCACGGGGGAATAAAGTACAAATTCAAGGTCACGGACCACCCTCACAAGACGCCTACACACCACAGACACCAAGACACTCGCCTTCCTAGCGGCAAGACCCTCCTCTTTATGAGACCCAACTCCGATCCAATGCAAAGTTCCCCATCTAGTCACTTCACCCCTGTGTCACTCTGTGATGTGTAATGTCCAATTAATAGGCCTGTAGCTATGTGTGCACTGTGACAATGCCTAACCCCCTCCTTCCTTCTCAGGCATGGCTACAGCGGGTGCTCAGTGTTTATGTCACCTCTTAATTGCATTTTTCCCCCATGGTAGAGGTATGGGCTTTGTGCAGACGCCCCGGGGAAGAGAAAGAAGGTCAGGCTGCCAATTTGGAGCTGGCAGGTCTAGAGGAGAGGCAGCACTTAGTTTCGCTCCAGAGGAGAATGGAGAGCTGCCGCTCGTCTATGGAAACCAGGACAAACAAAAGAGATAAGTGAAGGGGAAAGGAAGACAAATCCCCTCCTTCCTCACTCGCCGCTGTCTGCGGACTGTGAGAGAGTGACACGAAGCTTACGGAAAAAGCCCTGCGGCGCTGAAAACTACGATTGCGAAGGGATGGTCGGGGAGTGGGTGGGAAGGATTTTGCCAGGACATTCGCCGTGTGGCGATCCATTTCTGCCTTTGAGACTGCACTATGCAAACAGCTGTGTGTTCGAGAGGCAGCCTGTCCTTGGAGCTCCGAATGGGAACATACAGTAGCATTCAGTTTACAATCATTAAATTAACTCAGCTCTAACCTCTATTTTTCCAATCAATTCCATCAGTTCCAATCAATATGGACTGCACTTGCTAAGTGCAGTCCATATTGATCGGAAAGTCATGGCAAATCATATACCGTTTTAGGAATTACTCATGTATGACTGGTTTATAAAACATAATTGTCAAACAGTCAAAATTCAGGGTTGTTGTGAGGGACGTGTGCTAGACTAAAGTGAATTCTAAGGACACTTTATTACATAAGAGTATGTTATAAAAAAGACTTTCAGTTGAAGCTAATGAAATATGTGCTTACTGCAGCTAAATAACAAATGGCTTTTCAGAAGAGTTAAGTAATGTAGGCACTATATCGTCTCTGACTTATAAGAGATGCAGGTAGTGAACCTTGGACTCTTGGTTTCTTCCCATTACTGAATAATTTCCATTATACCGTCATAATTTGGCAGTGGGGGACTGAGAGAGGTAAGGGAAGAAAAAGGTAGAGATGGAGAGAATGAATGGAAGTGTGAGGGGGCAAAGGTAGTTAGCAGGAGCCAGTATGCAGACACACAAAGCGGGGGATGTGATTAGCCCAGCAGTACATCTTTTCACCACTGGGCTCAGTCTGAGCCCTTATGAAAGTAGTTCCTTAAATGATTCTTGATGTAAAGAAGGGAAATAATGCACTGCTGACGAAAAATCAGTTCCAGCGAAACTACATTTTGCAACACGAAGAGTAAAATGGCACCTATCTCTTTGGCCAGGCCTCTCCAGAGAGCGTGACTCACCCACCAAAGGGAGCAGCGCTATTTAAAAAAGCGGTATAATCTCTATATCCTCCTATTTGCATTCCACTGTGTCGGGGTCACACTCTCCTCTCTGTCTGTCTGTCTGTCTCTCTATCTGTCAGTCATAATTCAGAGGCTCACAGCAACAGAGCAATGGTCACAAAGTGCACGATGGGTCAACAACAAGGCTTCATCCATGGGGAAAACCACCTCTTGTGTATGGAGAGGGCTCCATTCTGTAGGCAGTCAGCCGTGAAGTGCTGCCCTTCTTAATGCAAATATGTCTGCCTTAGGTACAGTGGAGACAAACTGCCAACACACACACACGACTCAACAAGCAGATTTCATAATATTGCAATGATGGATGGATGGGTGGATGGATGGGTGGATCGAGGGACGGAGAAAGAGAAATGTGGTGGAGAAGGGCGACGGCAGGTGAAGGGTCGAGGAAGTAAAATCACACCCATCACTCCAACTGTGACCCAGATGACCTGGCTACCACACACACACACACACACACACACACGCAATCAAACATAGACAGTCTCTGCAGCTGTCCCTGCCTTTCATATTCACTAAATCCAGACAAACAAAAGTGAGAGGTTTCTGACACTCGGGTCAATTACAGGGTTATATTTATCACAGCCTCCAGACAAACTTCACACACAGACAATGTAACACTGCTTCAACACCGCAGAGACCTTGTTGTGCATATTATGGGGTGGCTATCCTCCAACTGCACACTCCAAAACGCCCCCTCCAAAGCCTTCGCTTCAACCAGAGCCTTGCTTCTGACCAGTGCAACGACCCGCCAGCTATTACAGAGAATCGCCTTGAACACTTGGGCTTTCAACTAGCCTGAATACTAGCAGAATCTTTGAACATCTTCTCCACGGCCAGAAAGAGAGTCATGGGCCCTGGGGGCCCCCGGGGGCCAGCCTCAACCGCTCTCATGTTTTTCAAAAAAAAAAGTGTGGACACAAATGGTAACAGCAGAGAGAAGAATGGGTGGGGAAAGGCGGGGGAGGATAAAGGAGCTCGTCAGAGAAGAAGAAAGGCGTACACATTCAGAAGGACTTAGACAAGACATCTGAAGTAATTTATCCACCTATAAAAAAATTAACACTGTGGAGGTGTGTGTGGTTTATCAGTTAGTCTGGAGAGAGAGGGTGCCCGAGGGTGTGGTTCACGGGACTACCGGGATTGGGAGCAGGTGTGGGGGATGAGTAGTCACCTGTCTTCCTTATAAGCAGGACAAGAGAGCTGAGCAGGAGACGGACATGCGGAGAAAGGCAGAGCGCTAACCTCTTCCGGAGAAAACTGTTTGACACAGAAATATATATCTGTCTGGGGAAAAGCTGTTTGATGCAGAAGTATATCTGTCTCCTGTAAGAACCGTGAATAAACCGTGCTCAGAACGAGCAGCGTGGACACTCACCGTGGTTCTTTGTGATCGTGTGTCACAAACACAAAACGAACAAAATGCTTTTTCCTGGCCCTTCCCCCCTTCCCAGCCAAACATTTATCTCATTTGGGAAGTAAATCCCTTTCAAAATGGCTCTTTTCGATGCTCACTGCTCTCGGTCTCTGTGGAGCAATTACAGCTGCCCTGTCAAATACCACAGCCCTCCAAAAGGACCAGTTTAGTGCCCTGGGGGATTCCATGCTCTCTCTATTCCCCCTTCAAACTCCAAACCCCAGCACCCTATGGTGAAATCAGCACACACACACCAACCCCTGAACCCTTATGAACACACTCTTGAGTGTAGACCCACTGGGTCAATGGTGAATATAGCCTCCCGTCCCGGTGCTATTTCTGATACGTCTCTACAGCTCAACCTATCAACCCCCTACTGCCAACCCCTTGCAGGCGTACCAGCCTCGAGCGCCCTCATCCATTTTTCATCTCCCCCGTGAACACACCCTTATCATTACAGAAGGAAATCCAATTCCCCTTGTCCTCGGCAGACCCTCAGGTTCCTGGTATCCCACCCAACATCAGAGATAACTTTATTTAATCAATGGTGTGGCCCGGGGGCCGACTAAACGCTTCCTCATCATCACCTCAGCACGTAGGTGTTTTGTAGGTGTGAACATGTGACTGGCCCTCACTTCATCCCCACAGGTCACAACAGCACAGGGCCCCCCCCAACACTGACCATCCTGCTCCCCGGGGGAAGCCAGAGGTGATGATGAGCTGACATGTTAATAAGCGCGGCCTCCCCGCTAATGACACATGCGAAGCCAGGTGGCTGCCTCGGAGACAGCGAACCAAGTGTCACCCAATTATATCCACACCCGGCCAACCAGGACTGGCTCATGGAATATCTCGCTGCATCATCAGCGTGTGATTAGGGCGTAATTGGCGAGTGGAACGTCACCTGTGTTTACCCAGCTCTGCTGTTTGCTTCGCGGGCTAGCGGATCGCATGTGGTTGTCATAGCACCCGGCCGGAAGTGACATCAGCGCCCAGGCATTCCAGCGGTGGTGCTAATGATCCGCCGAGCCGGGCTGGAGAAAGTTCAGTCTGGCTAATGCAAATGTCAGGAATATGAGAGAGAAGCCCCCGGGCGCTCTAAATCACGACTGCCACTTCAAAAGGCGAGCGCTCAGGATCCGCTGGAAGCCAGCAGACATGTGCGTTTAAATTAAAGGTTATATTATGGCATACATTGACACAGATAAAGCATTTAAGTGAGCGTCATCAACACTAATGAGTCTTTGCACAGTTTCAGCCCCTCCCGAGACCCCACCCTCTCACTAAATCAGGCCACATCTATTACACCAATACATGTCAAACCTCCAATAGGAAGTAATAAGGCCAAAAGGGGATTTACGAAAAAGCTAATTCAACATGATGCATACACACAGTACCTTGGAAGATTATTCTCTGTGTTATAATTATTCTATCTCTAGCTTCCTTCTATATGACTTCATCGCCGGACCTGATCACTCACTCTCTTACACCATAACAGCGAGTCCTGCTCATTCATAATGGCCGCCTAATGCATTTTTCATTGCATGCCTTGCATTCCGCTATGTCAATGTAGTTTAGTGTTTCAGACCTTGGCAAAGCACTGCAGCAACATGTAACTGGTTCTCACACACACACACACACACACACATTTGCGCACACTCACCGACGCACGGACAGCGCTCCCACACACATATAGCAGCCCCACCTCTCGCCTTGACGGAGAATCTGATTTCATTTCATTTTTTTATTTGTGTGTGTGTGTGTGTGTGTGGGGGGGGGGGGGGGGGGGGTTAAGGGTTATGTATGATAATAACAAGGGCCAGGAGTAGATTTATAACGATTTATAAACTGTGTGTGTGTGTGTGGCTAAATGTAGCCCTATGCGCCTATGCGTGTTTCAATCAGATTGAGCGGGTGCAAGCGCAGCACTTTACTCCAGCCCTGCTCTGCATAGCGCTGTGCTGGGCTGTGTCCTCCTGCTGTATTAGCGTGATGTATGACCCAAACGCTGCGCCGCCGAACGCTGCGCCACACCGCACACACTCCTCTGCCACGCTGCTCCAAAACACCCTCTGCGGCTTTCTCATTCCACTTGTCAAACAGTTATTCATCTCTCCTCCTGCTCTTCTCCTCTCTCGCTCTCCGTCCCTGCCTCCCTCACACTTGCTTTATCTCTCGCCTGCACCCTCACACATCTCCGCCGTTTATTTAATCCATCATTCCACTTTGTCTCGCCCAAGCCTTCACCACCGTTTCTCTTCCCACTGAAAGGGCCCGTGGTACCGCACGCAGAGCCCCACGCACGTTAACAGCGGCGCGTAAACAAAGTCGCGGCCTGGGCCCCCGCGCAGTCTGCCACCCTGCATATACGCAACGCCCCGGTAGAACCAATGTGGGGGGGGAGCTGCTGGGAGGCACCGCAGGTCTTTTGTTATTCCTGCCACCGCTGTCCTTGGCGCAGGGCTGCTCTGACAGGAAGTGAGGACTCTTTTCCTCCTGTCAGGGGCACTGGGGGGGGGGGGGGGGGGGGGGGCGGGGGGTGTCGGCAAGGGGATCAGGGGATGTTGGTGGGTGGAAAATAAAAAAGGTGTGGGCCCACAAGTTGGGCAAAAAAG
>JAOEHI010000024.1:4402013-4420848 GCA_025447815.1 Percopsis transmontana
AATACTCACATAGTACTAGTACTGTACTTGCCACATAGATCTAATACAGAACAATCTCACACACACACACACACACACACACACACACACACACACACACACACACACACACACACAATGAATACATGTTACCAGTCATTTGATTGATGCTATTTTTGTACGTTTCTTTTGCTTTCTCCTCTCAAGTATTGCTACAACGTTAGGCCTGACAAGGGTTTCTGCACAGACTCTGAAACTGGCTGGAGAGCACGTAATTTTTTCTGAAGTGGTCACAGACCAGGAGGCTGTTAAAGCCGTTGACCGCTTTGTTGGTGAGTTAGCCTGAGCCTTATGATTCCATAACATACTCAAAAGCTGTGGTTCACACAAACAAGATATAAAAAAAACATAAAGTGCACAACTAGATTAAAAATACAACTAGATTAAAAAAGATTAAAAGATTAAAGATTAAAAAAATAAAATAAAAAGATTATTTCAAAATCTTAAAACATTCGCATGAGCGATACTTTCAGAACCGCAGTTCAACAGCACACCTGTTCGCTCTGTCCACAGATGATGAGAAGGTGCTAGTGGAGCCTGCCTGCGGTGCTGCCCTCGCGGCTGTGTACAGTGGTGTCATCAAAAGGCTGCAGGACGAGAGCAAGCTGGGGCGGGTCCTGGGCCCCGTGGTCATTGTGGTGTGTGGCGGGAACAACATTAGCATGGAGCAGCTTCAGAGGTTCAAGGAGCAGCTTGGCATTATTTAGTATTATTTACAGCCCTCCATTCCACAATCTACTGTAGATCAGTACCATAGCATTCAATCAGGAGGTGGGCTACTGTACATGCAAATCATTCCTGCATTCTCCTGAGGCTGGCTTACAAATGGCAGCATCATCTTGAGGGTTATTGATTATCACGAGTACTGTATATATACTATTAAAGCGATATGCTGCTCTAGTAGTGGTCACTGAAAAAAAAAATCGTACAAAAATAAACAAAAAGCAAACAGTATATATTACATACTGTACTTTGTAAATGTTAAAATACCCTGACATCATGATTAAATTAAGCTTTTATATTTAGAATTCTTCATTTATGTAAAGTTTACCATGTTCTGCTGCTTCTGTATTTCATAATATGTAAAATAAATAAATATTTCCTGTATCAAGGAACATGTGAAGTGAAGACACTCAGAAATTCTAATACCAAATCCCACCACATATGATGGAATATTATCATGTGGAACAAATTTATAATTGGTATATTTTGTTTTGTAAAATTTACAGTTCAAAAACCCAGATGGGGTTATTCGGATACTACAAACTTGATATAATCGAATTACATTATTGAGACTATGACAATCAATTCAACCTAGCCTGGGATATTTCCCATATTTCAAGAAGTGCTTGATAAGTATCTCATCACTGCCTAATCAGTTAGTTACATAAGCATTTTAACATCACACCAGTAGTAACATGCCTTTGCTGCATACATGGATACATACATCAAAGTACTTCTTTTGGGTCAGCTGGCCTCACTGCATCAATCTTATTTTTGGGCCGTGCTAATAGGCCAAAAGGTCAACAGTGGAAATCTCTGAAGTATTTTGAATATACTAAACTGAAGTCAGGGATCCAGCTGGAACTGGCTTATACCAGCACATGCTGCTCTTAAAACGGTGTCTGGTTTACTGGCTCTGGTGATATAATAACCTTAAAGAGCATTCCCAAAAGCAGACTGTAGTTTTTGAACAACACTCACACACTCAGAAAGGTCTGTTGGGAAATTCCACAGACATTTCAGAAATATTGGAATTTCTTTTAGTATTGTTCCATCAATCTGCATAGCAAATAAAAAATAAATAAAATTAGTTGGCATACTATACAGCATTTTGTTTGACTATTATGATACAAAGTTGAGAAAAATAACTATAATGTAAAGTGTGGAGTATATGTGAACAAAAAAAATAAATAGCAAAATCAGAATAAATCGCCCCAAAACAGCAGCAGTACATCAAGACATTTCTTTATTGTGACACAGAAATCTCCATCTGATTCTTTACATCTGTATAATTCATTTTAGAAGGGTTAAGTTTCTGATGTGCAGAGGTTAGACAGTAAAAGTTAAGTTAATGCAACCATAAATAATTGTAATAAATATCAAGTAAATGTACAGCACATATTTTCTTATCGCAACACCTCTTTGTATGGATATGTCCTGTATATGACCTTCTGTACATCTCTGTTAGCAGCGGTAGACCCCTCAAAAGAACCGAACCAAAATGTAACTTGCGAGCAATTCATCCATCTAATGTGTCTAATCTCAACCTTTGACTGTTATTCCGTTTTATCCAAGTAAAATGGCGGTTTTACTCACAATAAACATGTTTCACCATGAGTAGAAGAGAGCTGTCCGAGTACAAGACAAAGATGATAGATTACTGGTAATTTCAAAATCCGTATAAAATGAAAGCACAACAAACTGGATATCTAACAGACATCGCTTAGTTTGCGGATTTTAGAATTTATTTTCCCATGGGAGAGAAGTGCAAAAAAAAATAAAAAAAATAAAAATTATAAAGGTGAAGTGAATTAGCAATTAAGAAAGCTTAATGTCAAACATAACTTAAAACTATTTACATTTGATATCTTTATTTTATTTTAATTTTTTTTACACGGTTAAACATTTGGTTATGGGTTCAAAGAAAGACACCAACCCCCCCCCCAAAAAAAAGGAACAGAAAAAAAATAAAAAAATAAAGAGGAAAAAAAAAATAAGGCAGAACTAAAGATAACCTACAGTAGCCTCATCCCATCCCTGCCACCCCCAGTGTGAGTGTGGATTGTATATGTCAGGGAGGTGGATGAGGAGGGAAGTGGATGCAGGTGGGGAGGGGTTTGTAGCACATTCAGTAGCAGTAGCACACAAGCTGTGTGGGACAGAAGTTGGGGGAGAACCAAGACTCCCCCCTTTTCACAAAACGTAGGCTTCACAAATGTAGGTATAGCGCCCCAAGAGGCCAGCAGAGCCCTCCTGGCTTCTAGATAGGGCTTCAGCCCACCTGACCTCCCAGCTACTTTGATATTAAATAATCCAAAAAAAGCAATTTCATAAACTCAGATTAATATGACTTGTGTGTTGTATTTTCTTACATGACTTAAATAACCTTTCTTCAGAGTCGAATAAAATATATTCAGTTTATATAGGCAGATAAATTCATCAGCATTTCATTTTTTTACATTTTATTTTTTTACAGGCAGTAAACAACATCCTATACAGCACTTGTTCACTTGTTTATTTGCCTGCTGAAAGCTGATGTAGTCACATATAGGCAGAATCATATACTTCCTAATTCCCCAGCAGATATAAACCTTTTCATCACACACAGACAAATCATCTGGCCTCTAGTTTTATACAAAGTCAGTGTTTACAGGTTCCTCTCTAGAGAGTACCTGTACCTGTAGTAAAGGCTTATTTCAAAGCATCTCCCACTGAAGGAGGAGGGAGGCAGCTAAGTTCAACATTGTGGGGATTTTCCTGACAAGGGTGCAGCCCAGAAAAAAAGGTGAGAGGGCACAGGGCACGTAAATTAAACTGGAAATTCTAAATTCTGGTCAAAAGCCGCCCCGTAAAGATGTTTAGTTCTGCAGAGCGTGAATGCTAACACCGTAGCATTCACCCTGGGGACAAAGCAAGGACAAGTGAGGAAAGGTCCAACTACAAACAAACTACTAACAGAAAGAGTATGTATTGCACCATGTCACCATTGTGAACCTTAATGCCATTCAAAAACTCAGTGCAACCAGAACTGACACCATCAACAATGCCAGGCCTAGTGGGTATAAACTCTCGCAAACTCTCCCAGAAATTACACATGAAATAAACTCCTGAAATCTGTGATTATGCGCCCACAAAACATAGCGTAATGTAAAACATTACGAACAGCTAAAGAAAAAAAGTCAGTGTGGTTTTAACAAAGCAGCAGTGGGGTGGGGAGTGGGAAGGATGGCTCTGTGGGGAGGCGGTGTGTGATCAGGTGGTGAAGCTAGCCGCTAAGCGGGTCCTCGCGGTAGTGGATAGCATAGCGCAGTTTTTCCAGCATCACGTCCAGAGAGGTGTACTGGGGCAGCTTCACCATGAACATGCACGTCTCCACGCGAATGTAGCGCGAGTCTGGGGAACCTGGACAACACACAAACACCAATGTTTACCATGTTTGAATCTGCTCCTCCTTGCACCATGGTGCTTGCACGGCCTTAAAGCCTTTTAATACTTTTTTTCTTCCCCCAAATGTTGAGATAACCTGGTGTTGCTTATTTGACAATTTAGCAGACGCTTTTATCCAAAGCGACTTACAATTACATGGTGCTATTACATGGAGCAGGTAGGGGTTAGGCATCTTGCTCAAGGATGCTTATAGGCAAGCCACCTCCGGGGATCGAACCCACGACCTTCCGGCTTGGAGTCCAACGCCTAGACCATTAGACTATCCTGCCCCCAGTTAGTTGCTTACTAACCTGGTGTTGCTTACTACCCTGTCATTTGAAGTTAAAATCAGGAAAGATATTTTCCAATCTGTAATCATGTCTATGAAATCATTAAGACAAACAAAAGCCTTTACTCCTAAAGAAGCAGCACTCCTAAAGAAGCCTTTTTAATCAAACTTACAGTTTCTTTCAGTGCTTAGCTAAAGTTTATTCTCCAAAAGCACACCGATAGAAGTCATTGGCTGCATTCGAATACTCCTGCTGCCTTACTTATATAGCGGCTAAGTAAGTCCGAATTGTGTCCCTACTACTTGCTCGCATACCCAACAGAAAACACTATGGTAGTGGGGTAGTTTAGTCCATACTGAGTATTTGGATTCAGCCAATGTGTGAGACACTTCACACTTGACCATTAAGAAAGAACTGAAGCATGAGCGCCTGCCCAGCCCGGTAGCCCTTAAAGCCTGCATTACCTGCTGCCCCGTCAGGAGGGGCGATCTTCATGGGGTAGGGGGGGACGTGGGCGGTGTCGGGCCCTCCATCCTTGCAGGGGCAGGTGAAGGGGATGCGCTCCTGGTTGCAGGCGAACTTGATGAACTTACAGAGCTCCTCCTGAGTGAACATCTCCAGGGCCGTCCAGAAGAACTCAATGTGCTGGTCTGTCTCCATTAGACCCACCTGATACATTGTGTGAGCCTGCAAAATAATAGTGGTAGTAATGCATTTATATGGGACCTATACAGACAGTGTTTACAAGGGGCTTTCACAGTCAAAAATAACACACTTAAAAAAGGTAGAGGAACAACATTAAAACACAACACTAAAATGACTAGTGTAATATATTATTATTATACTATTATTATAACTAAAACTTTTTAAAAATGTTATAGTATCAATTTTTCTAGCATCCTGGAGTATCATAACCATAGGATATTCCAACCGTCAGTGTGCCTACATGAAGAAACACTACCTTGAGGAACTCCAGGTTGATGTAAGGCAAGCCGCAGGTGCGCAGCTCCACCTCTAGGGGGCTGAGCATGGTGAGGACCTGCAGGGGGATGATGGAGCCCAGCCCGGCACGCACAGCCGTCATACACTCGACGTTCTGCAGCTCCCTCAGACGAAGGCTCCCCACCGCACGTGCGTACACGTCCTTATTCTCCCAGCTAGAGCGCGCGCACGCACACACACACACACACACACACACCTTGGCTGTTAGCACCCCTTACACGAGGCCTGGAGACACTGAGGAGTCATCAGCTAGGTGTACCTGACAGCCAGGCTTCTCCCTCCATGACACAACTCCACGTCTTCTCCAGCCATGGTGATGTAGGTGAAGGTGCAGCACGGCCGGCTGGGGGAGTCTGGGCTCTCCCCGGAGTGATGCTGGGAGGAGATCTCTGCACACAGGGCCTCCAGTTCTGCCTCGTCGCTAATCTGGAGGAGGACCACCGCATTGAAGTAGAAAGAAACAAAAACAGACAGTGGTGTGTTTAGGCTACTTTCTACAGTCTCTAAGATGAGTCACTGTATAGCAAAGTAAAGTACAGTATTGAAGTAATTTGACACTCTTTTGTGGGGGGGGAGGGGGGACACATGCAATGGACAAGCACCATGATGCTGTGCTATAATCCAACGGTTCGAATTAATGAATTATGAATGAATTAAATCATCTCGCCACCCTTCCCCAATAGCATCTAGCAACCCCTCGGAGGTCCCAGCACCTATAGAACCTTCAGAACCACCGCTAAAACAACATCCAAAGCAAGCTTCTTGCGGCTATACAGTGGACCCCGTACATTCTCAAACTTCTTCACATAGTTGTAGGTGAGCAGGTCAGCCTCCTGAAGGTCCTGATCCGGGTCCAGTGGCTCGCCCACCAGGCCCTTCCAAAAGGAGCCCAGCAGGTCCAGAGGAAGCGGCACGTCTGCGCGGATGGCAATGCCTAGCAGCTGGCCGAAGAAGTGCAGCAGCTGTTCCTCAGCGTAGCTGATAGGACAGGGTGTCAGGATGTACTTCCCCTGGGGACACACAACACACATTCCCACAGTCGTACTAACATGTTGTGTTTAACAGAACAAACTAAACTTTTTTTGTTGACCATCATGTTAATGTATTCTAGGGATGGGAATCTACGGGAAATGCAGTGAGGTCTCAGGAGATGCGACTGCTAAATGTAACACTAGAAATAAGATGAAAGTCAAAGTATGAAATTATAGATATCGAGATTATGTTACAATATAAACATTTATTTATAACAGCGACTATCGTGTCATGTTAATCACTATTATTTCAAAAGCACTTCTGTTATACAATTCAAGGTTTTGATGCTGCTCTGCTGTCTGTAGTTTATAGTTCTGTATGCTTATTTTGTTACACTAAACATTTTGTAAAAGCACACTGGGTAAATATCACAGAAGTGGAAAAAAAATCGCTATCACAACGTTAACCTAACTGTTTGTTCCCTTTATATTTATCTTGTAATCTTATTATATTGCCTTTTTCGTTAACCTTCCAATAGTTTGAGGGTAACATTTTCTGAAAACACTAACTGAAAACACAACATTAGTTGCTGTACCAACAAAGCCTATTTTTGATCATAAATGTCAATAGTATGGCATTGTGTCAGTCTACCTTGTTCCGGTTGGCTGCAGCGCTGGGACATGGCAGGAGCAGGGAAAGGGCCGAGCTCTGCAACTCTTTACACACTTGCCACAGGAAGTGTCTGAAGGAGCCACCTGCATAGACACACAAACGGACAGACCTGTGAGACTGTAAGAGTGTAAAGAACAAAATGGCGGCGAGTAATGGGGCATAATGAAAGGCCACTGACTGGTGCCATGGACCTCCTCCCCGGTAAAGCGAATGTTAAAGGCGTAGGTGGGGTCCCCCCCACTGGCCAGCTTTACACAGAGCTGTGAGGAAGGCACGCATGACAGCTGGCGCGCTGCCTGGCAGAAGTATGTATTCTCTGAAGACCGGATCTCTCCTGGGACACACACACACACACACACACAGTCAGAAGGTTGTCAAGTGGCATACTGGTGTAATATCATGGGAATAAGAGCAGCCGTTGGTCTACCTCCTACAATCTCCAGTGGGTCCAGGGTAATCTCTGGAGCAGCGTGGTCAGCTGTCCGCTGTACAGTGGCATTCAGTACTCTGTTCATTACAGTCACCTTGGTGTCATAGAAGACTAGACCTGTACCAGGACCGGAGAGAGAATGTAGGAGGGCAAAGATCATGGTCTGATGAGATACTCTGGTCCAGCTCAGGCTTTCCTTCCCCAGTCTCATCTAATATTAACCCCAGACAATAATAGCAACACCCCTCTTTGACCCACACAGACATTTGGCCATGTCCACTTGACCTGCCGGACTGTGCTGAACTGTAACGGCCTTGCTCACCTTTAGCCTCACAAAGTAGTGCAGCAATACTGTTCTGATAGGTGGGTGTTTGTCTTAGCTCCGCCAGAGGCAGGAAGAAGCTCTCCAGGGTGTTGTTGAGAGACTGCAGCAGAGCGAAGCGCAAGCGGAGGCTCTCCACAGGCACAGCTATATCAAAATGAAAACAACCGTCAATCTCGGCTAACGGACAGGGCCGTAGTGTACGGCAGACGGAGCACTCACCGAGCAGGCAGGCCACGCGGGGATCAGCAGCATCGCTGGGGTCCAGGTACACCTCGTGGGGGTGGAGTCTGGCGGGTGTGATGGCCAAGTGACGACACAGCCTGTTGACGTGCTGCACCAGAGCTACGTCCATCTCCAGGCTCCACTTCCTGCAGGCCTTCTGGGCGTGGCGAGTGTCTATACACGTGCATCTACCACACAAGCCGTATGTATGGTTAGCTGAATTTATTGAAGGGTTATTATAACAAGGCAAGAGAGCAACAGAGCCCAAAAGAGCATGATTATGAACAACTTTCATTAAAAAAAGGCATAGTGAGCAATTCTGGTACCCTCTAAGAGAACTAAATCACACTTCAGTACAGTAGGTAGTTGGCAGAACAGAAACGACTGAAGGCTGTATAGGCTTTATTCCTCGAATATATGTGATGTTTATGATGTTATTTTGGTTGTAATAATACACTTTAGAAATGCGGGGCTGTGCGCATTACGCTCCTGGGGTGCATGCAGTCATTTATTACCATGGACATGACCATTCTCAAAGAGTATACGTTACACTTGATAGCATAGCATACACATCCAGCGTGCAATGACCTGCAGACGTTATGCCTTTATCTGTTGAGTATTTACTGCCTTGCTTAGGAGATCAACTTTAAGTCTTTGTATTACATGGTTTACATTATGTTTATGCCGTTATAAATTAATGATGACTCAATTAGTCCAAAAGATATTTTACAGATCATCAAGTCTGGAATATAATACATGACCTAAGATTGATGGCTTGACCTTGAAGCTTAATTTGAACTGTGGAGGAATCTTAGCTATGACCCGTCAGGGGTTGTGGAGGTCAGCTGTGCTAGGCTCACCTTTCAAAATGAAGGTCATAACCGCAGGCCAAAATTGCCCTCCACACACTACGGATGTCCTGCTTGGCCCGGTCCACAGCAAACTTGTGGAAGCCCTCCAACGTCAAGTATTTCTCCTCGGGGACTGAGAGAACAAGTTGGTTTTTACCTAAAAGGTACTAAAATGTAGTGCAAGACAGCCTCCTACAGAATTCACCAGTGGAGAAAATTAGGTGATGTGATAAAATCATTCAGGACAGCTGAACAAGTACAGTATTTCACTAAATGGAAAGCAGTCCAAGAAACTGGTTCAGACAAAACAAATGACAGGAAAAGCCATTTTAAAGAAAGGGTAAGGGTAACTACATCTTAAAAAGGAAATATGCTCAAATAAAAAACAAAAAGACCCGGGAGAAAAATGAATCAATTTAATATATCTACGTTTTGAAAACATTGTGTGCACTCAACCTCCTCTAACTTTAGATACAGGTGTCCTCTCCATGTGCATATGATTCCAACTGATGGTGTGTAATAAACATAGGCTGCCTGATTATTGCCTACCTTCAGGTTTCTTGGCAGGAGATTTTTCCACATCTTTCTCATCTGGCCTGGATTTCTCAGGAGACTTGGGCTTCAGTACAGTCTTCTTCTCACTAAGTGCAGTCCTGGCAGGAACAAACGTAAGACATTTTTTAGTACGACTGTTGCACGTTGTGGTTTGGAAAATTAGGACAGAGCCAACAGTGATTAGCATGAAAAATATCAAGTCACACAGCTGTATAACAAGACTGAAATAGTAAACGTAGGAAAAGATGGGCAAAACAAGCTTGTAAGACTCACCGGACACTATTGAGCACAGATTTCTCTTTGGTGGGGGGCTTGGTGATGGGTCTCTTGGTGCTCACCACCTTTCCTTGGTGCTGCTCTTTGCCTGCTTTGCTGTACTTGTTCTTGTTGGGCTTGGGCGTTCCATACTTGCGTAGAATCTGTCAACACAAAAGGTTTACTTGCATTAGAAACCGTGTCACTAAAACATGGGCATACTGATAAAAGTCACACCGTTACTAGGCAAGGGTTCTTATGCAATACCTGGGTTAGCTGGTCCTCCAGTACTTTCTTGGGAGGACGGACGCTAGTGAAGAAAATGTGCAGCAGGTTTCCAGGGGTCTGAGAGTTGATCTGCTCCTTGCTGAGGAAAATGTCGGACACTTTAACTGGCTTGGCTGGAGTGAGGCTCAGCATCTGTTCCGAGTGTACGCAGCTCTTAAAGATGTCTGTCAGAACATCTCTTGCACCGGGTACAAGCTTGTCTCCTGGGAAGAGATTATTTTAATTAAGGATGTGTGTACTTTTAATTGAAATTTAAAGTGTAAAATCCAATAAACATCGACAGTAATAGAACTAATAACCTCTGATTGACTTGTCCAAGAAGTAGTCTTCAAGGGCAGAGCTTCCCTGCGTGTCAAACAGGCTTTGGTTAACACTGGAGGCAGTGAGAATCTCCTCATTGGTTAACTCCATAAGCTCCTCTTCAGCTTCCAGGCTGGACAAGCCAATCAGGTCGCTGCTGTTAAAAAGGCTGGCACGGATCTTTTCCACTTTTGCCCGAGAACGAACCTATCAATTGAGAGAGAGTGACTGAACTCCAAATATTACTTCACTGTCAAACAACGTAAAATACATGGAGGCAAAAGACAGAAAAAAAAAAAAGGAAAATAGGGAAAAACCCACAACCCACCTCAATGACAGCGTAGCCCTTGATGGGCCTGGTCATGACCGCATTGCTTTCCAATGAGGTGACTGTGTACATGGATCCACCATCTGACACTGAAGCGGTCTCTGTGCTGTCCACAGGCTCACCCAAGCTGCCCAGACTACCCAGGCTCCCTGTGCTACACAGGGAGATGTCTAGGCTCTCTTGACTAGAAACGGTGTGGGAGTCTAGGGGCCCTTGCTGAGGGTAGGGAACAGCCGAGGCTGCTGCAGTGGCAGGTGTGAAAGGTGGAGCTGCCGGCAACTCCTGATCCACAGACAGTTCACTGGCCGTGCGGGAGACTCCCTGTGAAGAGCTACAGATGGAGGTCTGGCTTGTGGAGGCTGAGGCGCTAACGCTCATGGCTGGTGTCACGCTGCTGGAGCTGTCCGGGCTCTCGGGCCCACCGCTATTAGGGAAGGGGCGCCCTGGTTCGGGGCCGGCCTTTCCATCCTGCGGGCTGGACCCTCCAGGCTTCACCTTCTTTGGGTCTTCCTCCTGCAGGGGGATGAAGACCTCATCCTTGAACAGCCCTCCGTGGGCGTTGCAGGCCCTGCGGATAGCGCTACGCACCACAGCCTCCTCCAGGTGGGTTGGAATGCCCGAGAGCACCAGCAGGCGGCTGTGGGCGGTGGGACCCACCAAGGCCTGGCAGGCGTCCGTCACTGCGTCACTGGTCACGCTGAGCCCCTGGGGGTCTTTGTTGGCCAGGTGCCGCAGGATCATGAGGAGAGTGAGGCCGCGGTGGAACCACAGCATGTCCTCGGGCTTGCTCCCGGCCATGTTGAGCAGGGCGCTGTCGCTCTCCGATAGTCGTGCTCCCCCGCTGCCCCGCTTCCCCGAGGCCACTGCCACCGCCACCGCGGCAGCTGCCCTCTCGCGCTTCATCTTCACCTTCTTGCGCTTGTAGAGCACACTGGGGCTCTGGGGGGTCTGGCCTGGGGACGAGGAGGAGGACGAGGAGGAGTCGCTGAGGTTGGGGGCGCTGGTAGAGGACAGGGCTCCCACTGTGGAGCCCCCGACGTTGAGGGGCAGCGTGACCTCTGCCACAGCCAGGCACACCTCCATGAGAGCATGGAAGTAGGTGGAGAACCGACTCTGCTCAGTCCCCAGAGCCAAGGCCACCCCCCCAGAAGAGGCACCCCCTGCCCCGGCCCCTCCGGCCGCCCAGCCCTGGGTCTCCCGGTCGTAGAGCTTACGGAGCTCGGTCTGCAGGGCCATCAGTACAGCCAGGCAGGGGTTGAGCAGCAGAGCAATGGAGCTGGACAGTCCGGCGGGGCTCCTGCGCTGCTCCAGGTGGTGGATTTTGCGGAAGAGCTCGGCTAACAGGTGGAAGCTGAGTTCCTTGATGGAAGGTGCAAGATCAGTGGTCCACAGCAACCCACCTAAGGTAAGAGGAATTTAAAATGATGGATTATGTTGCAAATGTTGGCTTGTATGGCATTATTTATTGCAAACATCAACAAATGCACTTCAGTGGGACTTTGTCAGGTTACCATAACAAACCCATCAAAAACAACTAAAGATCCCATCTTCCCTTTCCTTTTGACACGCGGTTAGCCATAGAAGAACAGTGAGGAACCATGGAATCGTCATAAAACACACATTAGACAGAGCTGCAGGGACAGCGCTGTAATTTCCAGTAGAACAGTCTATTTCGTGCTATTAGTATCAACATTGCACAAAATCATGACTTCCAGAAAGGAAGAGAACAGGGGATGCACTTTATCTGATGCCTTGCGGTCATTTTTAAATTGTATTTGTTCCGTAATTGTGAAACCAACGACATGACAAACACGCAAACAAAATTACACCCACTTCTCCTTCCAGACAAATGTTTTTGTTTTTTTTTTACACCCACTTCTCCTTCCAGACAAATCAGGAGGTTTCATCATACATCATCATACAGTATAAAGAATAATTTCCTCCGTTCTATCAAGAGATGTGACTTGTGTACTAGAGAGGATCCTTAAAATTCTACTGACATACCGGTTCTTCTTTACAGAAAATGATAATGACTCATCAGATATACGGTATCATTGCAGCCTATTTCCCCACAATTCATTACTTTCCAACCCCAAATGGCTGGAACAGCAAGTAAAGTGGCTGCTGGACTAGACAGCATTAACTATCATTTACAGTGTACTCCACCGAAAATATTAGACATGAATACATAAATATAAAAGTACTGCATGAACAGATTCGCTGTCTTTACTGACTGGTCCTGCATGTACCTAGCAGTTCTACCACCTGCAGGAGCACAGAGGAGGGCACTGTGTCCAGCTCGTCCTCCAACCGCTCACTGCTCTCTCCCAGCTTCCACGTCAGCAGCTGCTCGGCAAATGCCATGGCCAAAGGGAACTCCAGTGGTAGGGAGTGTAGTACTAGCACAGCACCAGGAGGGGGCGACACGCCTGGGGGAAAATAAATAAAATAAATAAAAAAAAAAGGCTGTGATGTTTTGCTACATAAAAATGAGCACATCCTTCTGAAGCGGAATTACTCACCGAGCCTGATGTGCACTTTATCAGTGGGTATGATGACAGAGGAGTACTGGTTGGTGGTGGGAGGAGGAGTGAGGCCTGTGTTGGTAGGCGAGGCATCCAGAGGATAACACATCGCCTCCATCAGATTCAGCTGCCCGTTTCTGCGCACTTTGTGACCCAGGCCGTACACCATGACTCGGGCCCAGGGAGCCTTGTACAGGCTTGAGCTGATAAATTAAAGGCAGAGACAGGAGAGAATAATAGAGGCAACGGGTGACTCATTTCAAAGGAATGACGAGTGGGTGCATCGTGAGTTCAAAAAGGCTGCGGGAGAACTCACTCCTTCCGGCAGCCTAAATGGCTCTCCTTGCACGACACGATCACAAACGCGGCGCCCGGAAAGCTGACGTCCATGCTGACCTTGGACTCTGACACGGGGAACTCCTCTGATGTAAATTGTTCCGGTGCATTCTGCCAGAGTGAATCACAACAAAACATGACCACCCTCACACGTTTGGAGAAGCATATATTCGAGCCAAGCGGCGTTCCTAGACAGCGCCAACCTGCAGGAAGCAGCAGATCTGCTTGGTGAGCTCCAGCAGGCTCTCCTCTCCCTGGTGCAGAGCACGGGTGATGGCCACGCCCAGCCACTCCCTGATGGGCTGAGCGTTGCCCTGGTAGAACAGGTCTGTGGGAGAACAGCTCTGGCCCTGGAGGTTGTGGAGCACAGACTGCGCCAGCAGGATGGAACTAGAGCTTATGGTGCCATCTGCAGGAGGAGCAATGCAACAGCGGTCAGCACAGACGTAACAGTATTCTGTCACCGTTCATCGCAGCAGCCGTTTACACCCACCGGGGAGCGGCGGAGCCAGCAGCTGATTGGATAGAAGCTGCAGGTGCTCCAAGGTGATGTCACGGATAGCCGGAATGTGGAAGAGACGAGTGAAGGTGTGGGGATTCTTGGGGGCGAAGATATTGAGCAGGGCCATGCGACAGTATAACCTGGCCAGGGCACTCTCACAGCGAAGCAGCTCCCTAAAGCAAAACAACAGATATAGACCATGAACTATCGTTCTCTTGTAGGGGTGTGTGTGTGTGTGTGTGTGTGTGTGTGTGTGTGTGTGTGTGTGTGTCTACTACCTGTGGATCTGAATGTTGCTGCTGTCCAGGGAGACCAAGCCGTTGGCCGCAGTGCGGCGAGAGCCAGCAGGCGGTCGCTCCAGCATCTCTATAGGGTACCAGTACCGGACCAGCACCCCCTCACTACGCAGGTAGGTCTCCACTTGCACCAGCTCGTTCGCCTGAGCAAGTTAACACAAGCAGAGAAAGGAGGGTCAGAGCTTACCAATGAATTCTCCCCAAGAACAAATTAAATAAGAGACCATCGCACTTACGGAGTCCACATCCAGGACTACCCCATGCAGACCGAAGGTCTTCAGCATGCCCCGGATGGCAAACTTGGGCAGGGCTGTACCCCCTGTAGTGGTGTTGGTATTATTGCTGTCTGGGCAGCGGATGACCACCGTTAACCCTGGAGGACCAAAAGAGTCATGTCAATTAGCCAATTCTATACAGTGAATACTTTTGAAGGCAACAAAATGGTCGCAAACAACACTTCCAGTGAGAGCAAGCATCACCTTAATATTCAATGATTGGGTTTGTTGATGTACAGTATTTACTGTATGGCGATCAACGGTACCTTTCCGAACTTTGTCAATTGTGAACTTGTTGGCCTCTTCCTTGATGTCTTCAATGGTAGGAAGGTAGAGGTCACGAGGAATGCCTCCGTTCTCTTCATACAGGAACTCCACCGTTTGTCGGGCAATGTCCACCATACCTACACACACACACACACACACACACACACACACACGAGAGAAAAGGGGTGTGAGAATGTCACAGTAAAGCTGACATTCTATTTAAAGACCTGGTGGAACTGAATTTGTTTAAAAAGCAAGCAAGCAGAATTAACAGAAAGAGTAAATGGACTATTAACATACTATTAGCTATGATTTACAAATACTTAAATTAATCAAACCTGACGTTGGGCGTTAATTTCATTTCATTATTCATGCATTTCTGTCAAACAGGTTTCATTTGATCTCAGTCCTACTCCCCCCACCCCCACATTGCTCTGACGTGTAGGAGGATAATTAATTTCTAATTACATCTGCAATGTTGGCCCCAGTTAGTGTTGTGTGCACACCAAAATGATTAGCGGCAGAGGCATAAAAGCGTAATAAAAAAAAAAAAGAGTCCGTTGAGCCTGTACAAGAAACCCCCAAATGACACTTTGTTACATTTCATCAAGCTATTACCGCCATACAGCTAGCTCTTAATAGCTACCTGTGGTAATTTCTTACATGTTTTATTGTGCTTGCAAAATGTACCTGGGTTAAACCTATTGAGTTGTTTCAAATATCATGTTATTAATGTACACGCACCCAGCTGCAGCGCTCCCTTGATCTGGTCCAGGCCAGACTTCCTCTCAGCCTCATTGCGGAAGCGTCTGCGGATGGTGGGGAATACTTTGGTCTCCCAGGCCTTTACTAGCAAAGCGTAGTGGTCTTCCTGGGGTCAAGCAAACAATAGAACAAACCATGACTCTCATTTGTAGCGTGCTTCTTGCCACAAGGGGCAGGATTGTGCTCATGCAGGTGCCAATTAACTCGTAAAGATTGCATTGGGTGTGTGCGTGGGGACGCCTTTTTCGGCCAATTGTGTTCCTCTGATTTGCATTAAAACACAATAGTGGTGTGTGTTGCCGAAAGTAGTTCCACTCATCCAAGGGATTTCATGATGCCAATATTGCTCAGATATTATTCATTTACACTACAAGTTGTACTGGTTATAATGACTAGAGTCATTATAACTTAAGAGGGGAATCGTTGCTTACTCTTGGGACGTCATCATCATCCTCATCATCACTTTCATCGTCTGCTATGGGCGGAGGGTGAGGGTCAGGCCCGGAGGTGACTAGGTTCTCGTAGCTCAGCTCCATCTTGTAGTGGCTGGACAGGTCGCTGTTGTACTCTGTACCAACAAGAGAGGAGCCACATCAAAGCCAGGTCTTACAAATGTCACAGCTGGGTGACACACACACAGACCCACCACCCACCAAGGGGACGGACACTGTACCTAGGAGAGAGTTTGAATAAATAGCTCAATACAAATAAAACAATATTTAAGTAAATGTTAATGATTTCTTAGGGGACTACGGTTGTCACAGCTGCAGTTAATAAACTGGCATTAAACAAGAATGCAATATACAGTAAAGCATATCCGACGACCGCAATCGAAGTTTATGGTTTACACAAAATCATGCTTTTAAAAAGGAGTTAAAAAAAAAAGGTGACAGACGCATACGTTGCTGGGCGACGGCCACAGCTGCCATCCGACAGGGGGGTCCGTGGGAACCGGAGTCAGACGCAACGCTCGCCCCGGCGTCGTTGTCGCTGTCCGAGGCCATGGCGAAAGGGAGCGCTTCAAAGTTTGCACTGATTTCCTCTGCGAGGTCCACACACAAGTCAGCGGCGTTACGGTGCGCTTGGCCTTCGGCATACGCAAACGGCCGGCAACCAAAGTTGGCACGGATCTTAGTGTTCTGGAAAGCAATGGTAAATAAAATCATTCAGGAGCTCCGTAAGGTATAAACACAGGGCCTTAGAAATGCAGTAGTGAAGGTTTCATTTTATATAGCTTTATTTATCATTTGTATTATTTTATTATTATTATCTTAAATACAATATTAGACCTGTTGGCCCCATGGGTCCAAAATGGTTGAGGACCACTACTTTAGAAGTCATGAAACAAACCTTCTTCTGGATGTGGACCAAGGGCCACATTCCTCCAGCAACATCTTCCAGCACGGGGCTGAGGCGCTGCCCGCAGTAGGTGAAGTAGACTCTCCCTTTAGAAGCCTGGCCGGGGGGTGGAGGGGTGCCTTCTGAGCGTTCCCAGCCTATGCCAGCTACATCGCCTACATTCAGGAGAATATTAAGTCCCCATTAGCACCCCAGTAATGACATTGATATCAACACGTTCGCACGACATTGTGGGTAGAGCCTTTGTTAGGAAAGATATGTCAAAAAGGACTTTCGGAAGAGCAGCCAGCTGAGATACTCTATTTTAAGGTTTAGTTCAAATCCATAGAATGCTTTTGTTATATGGATTTCTAAAGCTACGAATATCAAAAAACAGTGGAAAGAAAGAGGAAAAGCCAGTTGGTCTGCTGTCTCACCAGGAAGCAGGGCCACGTCCAGCCTGACACTCTTCCACTGTAGCAGACTGGAGCCATTATAGTGCACTGCCCTGCCATTACTGACAGGATACAGACAGGAAGGACAGAGGACAGAAAGGTACAACACAAAGGGGGACAGCCGTCAGCACTTGAGTCAAAGACAGAGCAGCAGGAAAGCTGTAGGAGCTAGAAATAATGTGCGAGTTTCCCGCCGGTGTACATACTTGTGAAAGAGGCAGGTGCCGACAGGGTTGGTCCACGCGCCGTCTCGCTTCTCTGCTTCAGTGGCAAAGCCAAAGGACACAATGGGCCCACTGTCCTCCTCAGAGTCTCCATAGGAGACAATCTCAATCTCCCAATAAAAGGAAGGGGCCTGAAGGAGAGAAGAGACAGGAAATGTTAGTATACACTATTAAGGCCACGGTATGCTTCAGACGAACATGAATTTGCTATGTTCGATGAGTCAAATAGCGGGTGTGCGGCGCCGCTTGCTGTGAAACAGTGACCAAACAGGATATGTCGTATATTCTCCCGATAAACCCTCGCCAACAATGCCATGTGTGTTTTCACGTGCATCCATGTGTCGCTATGCAGCATCAGATACATCAGCATTCAACAAGTAGTAGTAGGATGAAAATAGATAATTTATTATATGTAAAACCTTTTCTTCTCCTCTCATTTAACAAACATTACAGTAAATATTTTGACATTGGTTTGGCTAATCTCTATAAACAGATATCTGCATATGAATGATAATTAAAAGCTAAATTGTCATCAGATGATAGACAATTTCGGCCAATGTGTTCCTCCTCTTTTGCGCTCCACACGGACTGTTTACTTGCATGCAACCAAAGCCCACTCAAACGTGATTGGTCAATACTACTCGGACTACAAATGGAAACCAGGACGCTTCCGATACCAAAATCGTGTGCCGTTGCCTGCAAATTGTGTGTGTGTGTGTGTGTGTGTGTGTGTGTGTGTGTGTGTGTGTGTGTGTGTGTATATATATAATATAAAGATTATGTTCGGTATAATGAGAAGTTAAATGCCAGTGCCAAGTCCCACCTGAACGGGTACAGAGGAGGTGGCATAGATGAAGGTGCCGCGGGGCAGCCCTCCGCCCGCGCTGGGGTCGGCCAGGAAGGTGACAGAGGTGAGACGCGAGGAGAACATGCAGGCACGCACCGGAGGGAACACTCTAGAGGGACACCAGGTGATCTCCTTGGGCTGGTGAAGGGCGCAGAGCACAGAGCACAATACAATACTATTTCAATTTCAATACTATTGGATCAATATTCTGTTTGCGTCTGTCATTAGATTCATGTCAGGTCGGTAAATAGCGGCGAGACCCCTTCCCCCCCCCCCCCCCGCCCCCCCGGCGCCCCCCGCGCCGGCGGGGGGGGGGGGGGGGGGGGG
>JAOEHI010000024.1:4421049-4443209 GCA_025447815.1 Percopsis transmontana
TTATATTTTTTTTGATTGTGTCTTCGGTTTCAGTTTGTCTCGTTTAATTGCCGGTCGCCCGCGACCCCCCCCCCCCCCCCCCCCCCTCCCCCCCCCCCTCCCCACCTGGCGCCTGTCAGTCTGAAGTGGTGGGGGTGGTGGGCGTGCGCAGTCCCGGTACAGCATCCTCACTCTTTCACACTGGGCCTCCACCATGCCCAGACGCTCTCCTGTAAGAGCCGGGATACACACTGTTACACACACACAGCTGTTGACAGTCAAAGTCACGGTGCTGTAGAAACTAAATATACATTTCTAATGATGAAGAAGTGGAATCATTATGTCCTAGGCCCATGGCTGACATTTCCACAACATGACATGAGAATCTATCATTTCTGTAAGCCGCTAACAGACAAACCGAGGTAATGAAGGCTCTGGGGAGCCCAATGCCTTGACATGCCAATGTGTCCTCAGTGCTCACCAGGGCTGCACTCCTGAGCAACCAGGTTGAGCACCTCCACAGCGGCAGGACACTGCTGGATGAACTCCTCGCAGAAGGAGCTGTCCTCCAGGAGCTGGGCCATCACCAGGCAGGCCCTGCCAAACGCATACAGGAATGAAAATCAACAATAATAAAGCAGCTACTGTTTTTGTAATAATCTCAAAACTAAAATCATAGCATTACACATTACAATTAGGTCATTTAGCAGATGCTTTTATCCAAAGCGACTTACAATTTCATGCTGCTATTACAGGGAGCAGATAGGGGTTAGGGGTTAGGCATCTTGCTCAAGGATGCTTACAGGTAGGCCACCTCTGGGGCTCGAACTGACAACCTTACGGCTGGGAGTCCAACACCCAGACCGCTAGACTATCCTGCCCCCCATGAAGAGTTATTGATTTTTTTCCATTACCTAGTTCTGATTTCTGCAAGCAGGCGGACTGCGGCCATGACGGGGCTGGAGCCATCTCCTGTTGCGGGGAGAGAGGTGTGGATGGAGAGACTGCCCTCCTGAGGCAGGAGCATAGACTGCACCGCTTGCACCACTTTCTCTGTGATGGACAGCTTGTAGAGAGGGAGGGCCTGTGTGAGTGAGTGTGTGTGTGTGTGTGTGTGTGTGGGGGGGGGGGGGTTAGCGAGTGAGAGGAGAGCGCAAAAGGCAAGTAAGACACACTCGGCGGTTAAAATAGATCAAAGCACCGCGTGGTCACAGTTCTGTTTGATGCTGAATCACTGACCTCGGATCTGGGTGTGCAGAGGCGAGATATGGGCACTGTCAGGACGTCTGAGGCTTTACATGCGCGCCTGTATTCGCAGGAGGGGAACTTAACAGTAGCGATGCCCTCCTGCTCATTAATGGACATCACTACACCCACGCTGCCCAGCACTCCTTTACCCACCACCTGAGGAGCACACACATAAAAAGGCTTCAATTTCCCCTTCCACTGGAGCGCATCACCCGTTATCTTAGACGCGAGCTGCAGTACGGCCCATTTAGCGCAATATCAAAGTATATAAAGTAGAGCATGTGTAACGGCACGCATATCTTGACCCCACCTGGACCTCGGAGCCAATCTTAATGGTTTCTTTGAAGCCCCCAAGGGCGCAGAGTGCAGCCACTGCCTGCCTGCCGATCGCCTGCAGTTTAGCCAGCTTCCTGCCACTGCTGCTGCCATTCTCCAGAATGCTCTCCGCATACTTTCCCAGCTGAGGGATAAACATCAGCGCCCGGGAGAGGACCTTACACAAACAAAGAGCGCAGGCCACAGCAATGAATAGACACACAGTATCCACCACGACACGCATAAACAACATATTAGTGACACAGATTCATACCAACAACCCTCTGGCAAACAGTTGTCACAGCATGGCCCTTTACCTTCTCTGCAGTGCTGGTCCAGATCTGAGCAGTGTTGGACTCTGGGGCTGTGAGCAGGCTGTGCAGCAGGGCAATAACCTCTGCAGCCATGCTGTTGGCAACGTGGCCGCTGATGAATGGCCTGACAGGGTCCGACCTGGACAAGGAGAGAGTTTGGGGGATATAAGATCTGGTCAGAACCATAGTTAGGTTGACGGTGTTATAGGGCCTTTCAAAGCTAGCCAACACAACAATAATCACAACAATTCAGCTTAGTGGTTAATGGTTATGTTTTGGGTTACCTAGCCAGTTCAGAGTTCCTGTCCCTGCAGACAGCGGTCTGAGCTGTCTTCTTTTTGTCACCGGTGGTGATGCCTCCAGCGGCCTCCTGGGCCAGAGCCTCTATTGGCGGGCCCACGCTCACAATCAGCCCAGACTGGGCCCACTTGTTGGCCTTCCTCAGGGCAGCAGAAGCCTCCTCTGTGATCACCTCACAGCTCCCACTCTGGGCAGGGATCACACAACCAACAGTCTGGGTTATTAGGCATGAGCCTGCCAGAACACTAGTTCCATCGACCGGTTCACTCTTTACCCAGTGAGTTTTCATAGTAGGGATCACAAGATACGTTTGGGGAGGTCAAGATCATTTCAGGATTTTGAAATAATAATTTATGTTAATTGTATTTTTTTACTAAATCAATGAATTGATAATACGTTGTTATTATTATCAGTCATCTTAAACAATGAATCCATTATTATCATTAACCTTGGTCATATCTCTGTCCATTTTAACCACCTTCTCCATGTTGGCTCCTGTGCCGAGGCGGAAGGGACGTCCCTCTGAGCTGCTGCAGGAGAGAGAGAGAGGGGGGGGGGGGACGGGCTCGTGTTTAGCTAGGCCTGCGCTACGTTTGTAGTGCACTGTATGTACTGGCAGCAGCCTTACCTGAGCAGCGGCTGTAGGACCTCGTGGGACGACTGGTCTTCCCTCTTGTGGATCAAGATTGAAAGCTTGCCGTCCACAGCCTCTCCCTCCTCCCCGGCGTCCTTATCAGACTTCAGAGTTCCTTTGGAGCTGGCCCGGGACAGGCTGGTGTCTGGCTCCGACGAGCTGGGGGACAGCAGGGTCTGGCAGCCTGGAGGACAGGACACAGTTCTCAGTCCATGACGATAAACTCTCTATGTTTATCGTCTCTACACCAGAAATGTATGAATATTTGATTAAAGTAGATACTAAATAATTGAAAATAAAATCATAGAAATCATCTTGCAGTGGCATTTTCTCTCCATATTTTTTCTCTAGGAGAGTTCTTTAGGAGCTGAGAGCTTAAAGTACAATTCATAACCACAGAAGAACACTTTAAACTGGAACTTAGCAACAACCAGTGCCAAGACTACCCCTCTTATATCTATTGAGTGCTACAAGCCCAGACAAAGACCTGCCTGCTGGAAACGGAGGTGGGCCTGCCAGAGCAGAGGAACCTACCAGGTACCACGTAGTCTGCCAGCTTGGCTAGCAGCAAGGCAGCGATACGTGACGCGGGGTCATTGGCATCCAGCTGCTCGGCGTCCAGGGTGTTGATGGAGTAGCTCCAGGAGGGCAGAGCCACATTCCCACAGTCCTCCACGCTCATAAGTGGCAGGGCCGCCCGACACAGTTGGAGGATGATTAACACCAGCTTAGGAGAGGGCCTCTGATCCAGCAACAGAGACAGCAGCTTAGATACACAGGCCGGCTGGCTCAGGATAGCCTTCCCTATGTGGCTTCTGGAGAACAGAGCAAGGCAAAGAGGTGGTTACTGTCTCACAGACTTGTAAAGCAGCGTAATGCTAACTATAAAACAACCATTTAAATCCCAATACCAATGTTTTTTTTACCTGGACAGGTCATTGAGCAGGCTGAGGACGTCCTGTAGGGCATCATTGCCTGCTGCCTGGTTCCCACAGCACTCTGTGGCACGGGCCAGGTGGTTGGTTAGCAGGCTGGACACCTGCCGCGCTAGACCAGAGTGCACTGCGTCGGTAGAGCCACCTTTAAAGAGCAAGAGTGCAGATTATGGCACTAGCACCAAACATGTAAAAGTGTAATCTGAATGAAGATTGTTAGAATTTTTAGAATGGAAAACAATCTCCAAAGCTGTGTCCAAAACAGGTCTCTTGTTCACTCATTCACTATCCCCTTCATAGACACGATCCCCTTCATAAACACTAGTTAAGTTGAGAATTTGGACACTATTGAAGCACCATCATTGGCAGATACAGCTATGCATAAACAAATGTAGTATATTTTTGGATCTATTGAACTGTGGTTATCTGTTTGCTTGAGCGCGACCTCAAAAAAAATGTTGCAACTTGAATTCAGATGCTGTTATATTGGGGCAAATAATTCACTAGAGAAACATGAGGAGACAGACATTTCTGGGGGAAGTGTGTACGAGTGGAGGCAAAGTGGTGTATTTATGAATCACAATATAGCGTACAGTACAGGCGTTGCACTACACTACATTTTTCGTTACCTTGTGGGGATTTATGAGGGCACTATCTGGTGTATAAATAGAATTCTGAGACATAAATACAATGACGGAACATCAGTTTAGTGCACTAAATAGCAAACAGTTTTGGACAAAGCTCAGGTGTTTTCTAGCTTACAAATTGCCAAAACTTTGACCTTGCCTTTACCTCACATTGGTGGTAGGATTACATTTAACAGAGTAGCTAGCACTATGATTGTGCCTAGCAGACTGTATTCTGCTTATTTATTTAATCCCATCCATTTTGAGCAACTACCATGAGTCATCACCGTCAAAGCCTCTCGTACCTTCCACTTTCTCCCACTCAATGCAGCGGTTAGCCAGCACCTGGAAGGCTGCCCAGGCCATGGTGGCCACCTTCTGTTTCTTGGTTTGCTTCTCATTGGAGCTGCACTCCCTCTGGCCACTGAGGCTACACAGGCGGTCCATGAGCTGGACCAGACCGCTCCGTACAAGGCACTGCTCCTCACTCCTGTAAGGCAACACACACAGATATGAGAGATAGAGAAAAACTGAGGTCAAGGCACATTACCATACATTAAACTGGGTAAACTGCCGTCTTGCCTGGTGTAGGGAATTGTGCAAAGCATGCCAATGCTATTGGCACAAGCGATGGGATAGCGAGCACACAGCGACACCACAGACGTCATGGTCTCTCCGAAGGCCTCTTGCACCTGCTCCACCATTCCACCGCAGGTGAGCTCCTCAATCCTGTATGCATGCCACAGATATTAGCACGTCTTTCAGAGATAGATATCCATCTATTTGTATTCGTGCATTTGTGTATAATTATTTTGCAGATGTGGAAGAGTGTATATAAAACTCAATGGGTTTTCTGTTTAATGCTGTACAAGCAGCTGCTTAATATAAAAAAAAAGTGCCTAGGCGTCACAGCTGACTCAGTGTAGAAACCCACTACAGATCTCTGTGTTCAGTAAACATCAATGTCTGTTGCCGTGCTGCTCTAACCTTGGGCCGCCCTGCAGCACCATGGTGACGGGCCCCACCAGGTGTGTGACTCCGCCTACTCTGACAGCAGCGGTGAGCAACTCCCGCATGTGAACGAGCGCCTGTTTCCTCGTGCTGCCCCGCTTCCAGCGCGTCTGCGCAGCTGACAGGAAACTGCTACTGGATACCTGGGGGAAATGGCACCCTCAGAGGTCATTGTGAGGTGGGAGAAACAGGCTAGGGAAGTATGGAGAAGAAAGCACTGGGGAAAGCTCTCACTCACAGCCTGATCAGGTGTCGTCCCGATGAACGCGAAGAGCTGTCCCAGCAGGACGCTGTACGTGGGCTTGTCACGGCTGTCCTCGATGGCCAGCGACTGCAACAGGGTGAAGGAGCTACTGCGGTGGCTGGTTGGGTGATGGCGCCTCCTAGAGGCAAAAAAAACAACCAAATATTTGTCAAGTTTAAATCACCTTGCATTCACCGATATGCGTCTGTATTATGACTAAACGTAGCGAACAATAAATACCGTTGAGGAGCGTGTGTGAACTCCAGGTCCTGGTTGGCAATCATCTCCAAGTCAGAGGGAGCGGACATACTACGTAGAAAGACTGGCTGCTTTACCATGGGGACCACCGTCTTGGCATCTGATACCGACTTACAGGCTGCAACAAAAGACATTGATGAGCTCACATGGAAGACATGGTTACAGTGACTAAAACTATGTGTTGAAGTTAGTACGGTCTCAGTTGAGGAGGAGTTTGATGTGTCGTGTACCTGGTCCCGGGGTGCCAGCGGGGGTGGAGGTCAGGCTTCTGCAGTGTGGAGCGATGGTGACGTGCAGCAGTAGCTCAGTGCGATTCATCAGGCTCTTCACCAGGGCTTTGGTTTTGGACAGTGGGGTGCAAATCTTCAGGTGCATGGAGTTCACCTCCTGGAAGAACTTCTCCCTGCAGACATGCATGAGCTTCCAGCAGTCAGTTTCAAACGGTGTGACCCATGCCCCCCCCTAAAGGATGCAGTTCATAACTGGCTATGAATGACTTCTTTCCATATCAAGCAGGAGAGGTCATCCCCAGACTTTTTTGCTGCGCTAGCGGGAGAAGGCCGTTACCAAAGTAACTACCCGGTTTGCTGCTCATCTGTGTGACAGAGTCACGCACTCGTGTGGATTCATGTATGCTGTGGCAAACGATCAGTGACGGGTTAGACTTAAACCAACTCAAAGGGTGGTGCAAAAATGTGGGATTTTTATTACTTGTTTTTGTAAGTCGCTGAAAATAGTAAAGTTGATCATTGATATAAGCTGCTTAAATGTAATCACCTGATTGCAGGGACTGTATGATGATGTTTATTTTTAGAAAAAAAGTGGGGTAGCAAAACCATAACTGTGCCCCTAATGGAATAATGGGAGTGCATTTGCTCCACTTGCACCATTGCTCCATTGCTCAGGCGCCTATGGTCGTACCCATCCCGTGGCATCTCTGTGAATTATTCCAGGAGTATAGGCAATTAACTTTAATTACCTCAGTGCAAGAACAACATTCTCCAAATCACCGAAATCAAGTGGGACCTCCTTCAAAGAGCAAAGCAACTCCAGCTCCTTAATTTTGTTCTGGTAAATAAAAACAATTATGCATGAGTCTCACAGCGCACAATTAAATAACATCCTGAGAGGTATTTATAAAAGGCACGTGTGTGGACATGCTTGGTTGTACCTCAAAGAAATGGTAGTCATGAAAGAAAGGTGCATTGTTTTCCAGCTTTCCCTGCTGGGCCTCCTCTACCTCATTCTGCCACTTCTGCTCCAGTTCTGCAACACTCTGAGACACAGTAGAGCAGAGAGAAACAAGAACCTTTTTAACTGACTTAACTAATTCCACTCTAGTAAACCCTAATATAGTGTGCATGTGGTAGATATTGTTTTTCTAACAGACTTCAAATTCCAAATGAATCGTTATTAACTGTGAACCAATAAGATAATAAATTTGCTATGAACCAATAGATGCAATTCCTTGATAATTTCTAGCAGACCAAGAACATTACTTTGCCCAGGCGGTTGTTTCAATTTAATGCGTTTCCAGTCGAGCAGTTTTGGTCTCGAGGGAAAATGCCCTCAGCAACAGATCCGGTGAGAATGTCCCTTGAGCATGAGTCAAGGAGAGTTGTAGATAATGATTAATTTTTAACCATGAACCTATTAACCATTTAAATATTAAGATCCCTAATAGGTAGATAGATCCCAGACACTTACTTGTTGGCTACAGCTTAAGAACATCCCGTAATATGAATGCAACTTAATAGGTCCAGTACATAAATCATCAGAATAACGGCGCTATGAAACATCCACTGTATTAAAGCATTCCCTATTAGCTGTGATCTGGTGGGTTTCTATTGGTAATGGGAGATATTTTATTGAGGCAAAACTTTTTATTTAATGACTGTCCTACATTCTTCAGCTACTACGTTCACCTGGGACTACAAATCTGAAAATAGCAAGACACACATGCTCATAGTCCTAATAGCCTAACAGAGCATGCCATGCCTAGATTACCGTTACCGTATAATGTATTTGGACTGTTTATTAATGAAACAAGCTACCCAACACAGCTCTGGTTTACTTCCTTGGTGAGCAGTTTACCTGAAGCTGGCGTTCCATGGCATTTATCTTCTTGAAGGTCTCTGCCATGATCTTGCAGACCAGGTCGTACTCTTCTGCGTGCTCCTCGCGGTACTGGTAGTTGACCAGAGATTGTAGGGCGTCCACCAGGGTTAAATGTTTGATGACACATGAGACTATGACCTCTTCCATCACGTCCGGTCTGATCACCTCTCTAACCGCCAAGAGAGAGAATAGGTTGAGGACAAAAAGACAAAAAAACACACATTTATAACTATTTTATAAATGTGTGCTAAACATTTATAAAATGTGCGCATGAGCAAAACGTTGCCTTCTTACTTGATGCTAGGACGGAACTGTGGCCGTGCCCTTCCAGAGACCTCTCTGAGCCTACCCATGATGCCTGGGGGCAAGCGGATACGGGGCAGGTCAAAGTAGGTCCCGGGCATGAGGCCTTGGGGTGGAATAAGGATGTCTGAGGGGTACGTGAACTCTCTGTCCTCCTCAATGGTGAGGGGTATGGGCGAGGGGCTGGGGGTCAGAGCGGGGGAGATAGCACCATTTGCCTCCACCTGCCATTGACATCTGTGGAAATGGGGAAAACATAATGAGTCTGCCATCCTAACAACATTGGGTTCCTGCTAAACTCATGTCACACAGCAGATAATGGCATGAAAATTAAAGTATATAAAAACTATAAACACATAATTGAACAAATGCACACTGAGAAGAACGGATACAAAATTCTAACATTAAAATCAATATGTGCTCTAGAGGATTCCTTGCTCCATGGTTTCATTTTAGCTGTGTCACCTTTGGAGCAGTTTTGAGCAGAGTAAATCATGGCAGGCTTCCTCTTCCCGTGTCACCTCTGGCCCATTATACAAGATGCGCAGCATTGAGCAGGCCAGCACTGACAGTCCCAGTGCCAAGTCTGCCAGGAAGGGAAGGCCCCCAGAGACATCTTCGGATGACTCCTGAAAAAAAAAAAAAAAATAACACAAAGAGCCCATGCAGGATTAGCCACTGAATATCCAATTCCAAAACGCTGCTATGGTTGAAGCCAGCTGCCGATGCGTGGCGCATGCCAAAGTCTAAACATTTGACCTGGGCTCTGACAGTGCAGGAGAATCCCCACATGGCTTTGTCAGGGGTGTTGTGTTCACGCCCACTTCTCATCTCAAAGGAGAAGGTCACAGTGTCACCCTCGACCTGTAGCAGGACATGGAACAAGTTGAAGCACTGTAACAATGCGCTTGTGTGTGCTGGAGCGGCATCTTTCCAAGTGCTTCCTTTACCTTGACAAGGTCTTTTGGCCAACCCGTCCCCAGGACACTGCGACTGCCGTATCCCAGTGTGTTTCCTCCATACTCCGTCACTTTTCTGCTATTGGTGTTGGGGCCAGCATAGATGACCAACTGAAATAACAGGCACCACAATAAGTGGGTAATCCCCCCCCAAAAACACACATTTCACACTACATATGACTATTGGACACACTCCTATAGGAGGGGAAGGCACTGTAGACTGTACACATTGTATTGTGCATTGCGAGGGGGAATACCTTGTCGTAGTCGTACTGTGAGGAGCAGCGGGAGTCGAAGCGGAGGTATAGGCAGCGAGCTCCTGGGATGTGCACGGTCTCTTTGAACTTATAATTGTCTCGCACCGGGTGTACCGTCTCCACCGTCTTCCCAGCAGCCCATGGGGCAGGGATCTTCAGCCCAGTCAGGAAACCCGGCTCCTCCCGTTCGTCAAGGATTCTGAAACTGAAACAGGGATGAAGATAAAACACATGAAAGATTTTACAAAGCTGGGCTCCAGGCGTAAAGGCAACTCCTCCATAATGGACCCTTGGCTTAAACATACTTGTCTTCAGATGCGGATGTCTTTGTGGACTGGCCCAAGGAGCCACATATAGGTGGAGGTCCCTCAGTGAACAGTGGCGACTGGGTCTTCAGCAACAAGGCCGTCTGAAAACCAGAAGGTGAAAAGCATAAATGCTGACCGCTTTTAGAGACTAGAGACAAGCTTCAAAGGGAGAAATCCACTTGTCTGTCCCACCTGGCTGGTGTAGAGTACCAGCTGGACCAGCTGAGGCATGAGGGCATCAGCCAGCGTGAGGGTCTGCAGGTTGGGGTGCATCAGAGACGTGAGCAGTACTGGCAGCAGGTGCCCCAACATGGTGGCCTTGGTTACCTGCTCCAGGCCTTTCAACCTGGGAAGGGACAATGACCAAGATACCGAGGAAATACAGAACATTAAAGTGTTTGTTGTATAGCATATATACAGTATGTGTAGGTGAACACTGCAAAATGTCTGCAGGAGAACCTAATACTGAAGTAGGCAAGCTACAGGTGATAGAAAAGGCTCCCACCTGTTTTCTCGGTCAGAAATGTCACTGTTGATGAGAGCGGTGGTCACCTGCTGCAGGGTCTCCAGGACCTCATCACACCCCACCAATATCTTGGTGGCCAGGGACAGGATGCTGCTCTGCAGCTCCTGGGAACAACACCCAGAACAGGCCCACACTTTTCTCTTACATCCAGATGTGTACAGACAAACACTGTTTATCTACAGAGGACCATGCACTTATTGAATCTCATCAATAACCCTGATAACCAATACTTTGATACAACACATGCCTGATTGGGAGACAAGTATTGTGGGCGGCTATTGATAAAACTGATGCAAAAAACGATGTTCATGCCAACAACACCAATGTCCCATTAAGAAAGAGAAAGGGCGAAAGAGAAAGAGAGAGAGAGAGAGAGAGAGAGAGAGAGAGACTCCACATGGACTGACATCGGTAGGGGTACTTAAAAGGGGTGTTTACCTGTACCTTCATTGTTTCCCCTTGTAGGGAGTTGTCACTGTCGTCGTTGTCATCTGGCCGGATAAGAACCGTGTTACTGAGCAGGTGATTCTGAACGGCCATGAGGTAGCGCAGACTTGGTGAGACCACCTAACAGCAAAAAGGGAGAAAACAAAACAGTGTGGAGTCAGTGTGACAGCATGGTGGGTGTTGTTAATCAGCGTGCGTGACATTTAGCGGGGATGAAATGATGTGCATACTGGCACAGTGGAGAGCAGCTTCTGGAAGTCGTCCCTGGCGACGGTCTGACATTTGGTGATAAGGAGGCAGGATTCCCTGACAACAGTCTTCAGGATACAGTGCAGCAGTTCATCATTTAGTCTGGAAGCGTGAGACAATCAGATTACACCACAGGCAGGAAATGGAAGATATCAACTCATGACACAGTAAGTAATTTATGCCTGTTTAGTTATTGGAGCTTATATTAATTCAGGGTGACCCTGCCCCCTCTTGCACTGTGCAAATGTAGTCACACACAAACAGGAGGATCATTTTATTGAAGACAATAAGACCTGATTAAAATAATAATCTCGACATCTGTCAGAATATTATGGCGACCCCTCTGGGCGTCCTGACTCCCACTATTTTAGGAGATAAATGGAGGGAGCTTGCCTGTAGTGGTCGTCCTCTTCGCTTCCAAATCGGTTCTTCTGTAGCTGGTCCGCCAGGTTGGTAAGGATGACGTCACGCAGCTGGGACAGGCCGGTGTTTCTTTCTCCTGAAAATAATCAAGACACTTAGGCCTAACCTCCACATAACACTGGGACGTGCAGTTGTAAATGAGTAAGTTCCTTGCCCACCTTCTGTTAGAACCAGTTTGAGCAGTTTGTTTAGTTCGGCCTCCCCCTGATACAGTGTATTTAGACCCGAGCTTTGGAGACGACATGTCAAACAAAGAAAGAAATGATTACGGACTGCCAGTAGATAAACGTTCATCTCCTGTATTAATAGCATGGGTTAACCTGGGCCGGTGGTCTACGGGTATGTACAAAGACGTGTTGGGACATACCTGATAGCCAGGCACACCTCTCGTTGGATCTCTGCTCCTATCTGATCCACAGGAGCCATTAACAGCTGCCAGAGCAGCAGGCTTGAACGACGCACGCTTTCCCTGTTCTGCTCCGACTGGGGGTTGAAAAACCTGAACACCACCTGGGGAGGCAAAGCAAAATAGTATGGAAATGAGGAGAAAACTGAAACGACTAGAGTCATTTTGGTAATGAAATAAATTGAATCAAATAGTCTTTGGCATTGTCTATAACCTTTTTGAGACCTACTAACTGGCAAACCAGGGTGAAGCAGGGAAAAGGAAAATGGGAAACAGAAACTCGCAGGTCCGGTTTGGGTGCCCTGTTGCCAGCTAACCTGAAACACCACCAGAATGCAGCGGATGATGCAGGTGTCTCCGTTGACCATGGCCTTCTCCATGATGTCACAGATGCTGCTGAAGTGGCGAGCCTCGATGGGGTGCTGCTTGCCCAGCAGCGCTCCCAGGGGCAGGCTGCTGCTGCTGGCTGCCAGCAGGTTAAGCTGGTGGATACACATGGCACCTACATGATGGAGCAGCTGGTTGATCACCTCCCCAGTAGCCACCGTCTCCTCTGGACAAGGAGGACAAGGCTGGTGGGTTAACAGCTCTCTGATGCAAGCTCACACGTAAATATTTTCTTCCTGGCTGTGTACCTTTGGGTTCTTTAATGATATGGCTGACACCAAGCCTATGGCACACGTGATGAAATGCTTGGTTGCCGGGATTGCACCACTGGTCCATGTAATCACTGGAGCAGGTCCAGATTAAATTGTTCAGGGCATCGTAACAGGCGCCTATAGAACCACAGAATACAGGAGCAAAGCTCAGATACAGGGGCCATGTGTCTTGATTCTCAATTCCTCTGTAAGTTCAATGTAAAAATAGCAAGCTGTGATTAAACCTGAGCTTACCCAGCCCTGCCACTTGGGCACCCCTGCCTAGAGAGCTAGCAGGAGCATCGATGAGGTCTGCACGGCTGCTGAACTGACCGTCAACGAGGTTAAAGACCAGACTGGAGGCTAGAACTAGCCAAAACAAAATAAATTAATAAATTAACTAATTAGTTCACAGTCAACAAAGCAAAACCTCTACAAATGCTATGACTGTTCCAAGGCCTATGCTTTTATTGTTGACATGTTTTACTGTTGTTTACCACAATCATGACCTAAAATAATGTCTTAAACAGTTATTCAGTTTATGGTAATCTACTTGCAGCTAGAAGAAATATTTATAATTCTTTTTGGACATCATTTACTACTTGGTAAAGCCAGAAACGATACATTTAGCCATGTTATGATGTTAAACCTGGATTCTCTTACTTTTGAGAGAGGACAGGCTGCTGGTGCCACCAAACAGGGAGCGTGTGGCAGAGCTCCCTGAAACACCAGGAGGCGAGGCCAGCATCACCAGATAGGTACCGCACACATACATAGGAGTCTTCCTCAGAGTCTTCAGAGGGAGTCCACAGCTAGTGTTGACAACTAAGGACCAAAACCCAGAGATATTTCATTAGAAGGGATGTCATAGCGCTGACCAATTTCTGTGTCCCCCCCCCTCCTCCTCCCCCCGAAGCATCTTGCAGCCCCTTGTAGGAGGGAGGGGGGGGGGGGGGGGTCTCACGCCGTGAACCACCCTACCGACATACCAGACTGCTCCTCCTTGACAGTGTTGGTGATGGCGGAGCCTGTGAGGGCAGCCAGCGTGGCAGAATGCGAGGCTCGGAAACGCGACATGCGGCTCAACAGAAGCTCATTCAGACACTTGGAAGACTCGCCCTCCTTCCGAGTGAGGATCACCCTCTCCTGCAACACGTCTGCCACGCACAGCCCCATCTGCGTCTGTGTGGGCGAGAGGATCTTTCAGAGAAGGGCTGCACACAGACACACACACCAGGGCTCCTAGGTAATAGGCAGCATACCCACCGACAGGTGAAAGACATCCATGAAGACAGAATGGCCTTTCTGGGTCTTCTCATTGAGACTGGCGGGGGACCAGACCCAGTACAGGTAGGTTCCATCTGAGCAGAGGTGCAGTGTGGTCATGCTGCTGCCCACGGGGAAGTGGTGAGCCGGCATGGGTACAATCTGGCACACCTGCAAAGGGGGCAAGCGCAGCGGTAAAGTGGTATGGTTGATGAGATTTAGTAACGGCAAAGGAAAGCAAGCGGCAGTGTGGAATGAGAGAGTACTGTACCTGGAGAGTGAAGGGGTCGATGACCTGGCACAGCTGATGGGGCTTGGCATCGAAGGAGGCAGGGCGGTGTAAGAGACGCCCACTGTTGAATACAACCCAGCCAGGCTCTAGCTCCTCATTGCGACAATACACAAAACCCCTGGGCAAACACGGAGAAGTTATATTTAGTCTAAATTAATATTTCATTGAAATTGGTTGAAAGATAGGTTGGTCTGTCAAAAAAAATTACTTGTGTGAGCTTGTGTATAGAACATGCATCTAGAAGTACAAACAGTTTTGGGCGTGGGGTATTTGTCTTTGTTTGAAATTATGTGTTCCTTATTAGACAAGAGACAGGCTGTCCTAGAAAACATATGCTGCAAAGCCTGAATCTCCAGCGGTTTATGCTGGCAAGCCATTGTGTGAATCTGGGCATTTTACATTCTTAACGCACTTTGCCCTATGTCCAGCCTGAGGGCAGTTTTCATCCACTGTGTTCCTCAGTGTGCATTATGAATGCAGGACACACCAGGGCCCCACTGTCACGGTTAAACATAAAACTTTCCATCACAGGCCCAATCAGCAGAGAGGAAGGATGCGATTATAGACTTGGGGTAAGGAAGGTACCAGCTCACGGTAGCTTTATGCTTCCCTTGGGAGGGTCAAGTATTTATAGTGTCTCTCTCACACAAACCGTCTGTCTCTAGCTGTCGCTGTCTCTCTTTTCTCCCCCGAGTGCTGCAGATATAGACGTAGAAGGTAGAGAGGCAGGGTGTCATCTTACCTCAGGGTCCCATGTAAACCAGAGCCCAGCTTGCTGAGTCCTCTCCCGAAGGAATTAGTGGTATACAGATAGAGTCCATCTGTGGCCAGGCAGCGCCCCAGGTCTGTGTCTGCATGACACACACAGAGAGAGAGAGAGGGGAAGTGCACAGGACGGTAATGACAGACAGACGGGACAGTTTTTTGATAAGTGTGAATGGAGGCATTAGCATGGGAACTAATAGGGGACTACAGTAGAAATGCAGTTGTTGCCGAGTCGACAGTCAGTAGTCCAGTCAGTCACAACGACTTTTAATATTTTTTGTTAACAATTTATGAATACAGATTGGATATTTGTATTTTGTGTTAAGATCTGTTAGAGAATCATTAGGCAATGACATAACACAATATCCACCGGAAAAATTTGGGGAAGTTACTGGTAGGTAGTGTGTGTCCATTGTTATTGGCCTGTTGAAAAATTAGATCTCCTACAGCACAAGAAGTTCTGAGTAAGAGTACTTGTAAATGGGTGTATGGTTAAAGCATGTAAAAGTACTGACCTAGCATTATCGGTCACAAACCTTTAGCACGCAAACTGTACTGCCCTCATATAGGCACCGGTCTCCAATGCTACTGAATGTACATATGCATAGCTCTGCAAGGTCAGCTGATCGATTGCTGGAAAGAGTGAGACCTCTTCCCTGCACTGTCCCCTAAACCTCACAGTCGCCAGGCTTCTCTCCGGTTTCAGCAAAAACCCTTCGGTCTTCACCATGCTCCAAGCACGTTAAATGAGCACTGCACATGCCAATTCGCTCTCCTCCCAGCCTCTTAACTGGAACTCATGCTGGATGCATTCCAGACAAAGGGAAATTATAAATTATCTAAAAGGTGGATAAATAAATCATTGAGCAGGCAGTTTTATGGAGGGCAAAAAGGACAGACCACAGTCCAACCCTCTGCCCAAGCAACATGAATAGAATATAGTTTTAGATAATGTACTGTACATCATAACATTCTGAGATGAAAATATATCGTATGATTGCGCAAATGTACAGAGAAACTGTACCCAATAACATACAATACAACAGAACCCAGAAATGAGCCTCGCGATACCATCCTGATCCAGGCTAGTTAGTTATGCACAACTATTGGTGCAGGCCAATCAGTGTCCTAGGAGGAACTACTGGCAGTTACGGCTGTGGTTTGCTGGAAAAAACAATGGCGGCTCCTAAAGAGGTTAAAGGTTAAAGTGCCGCTATAGGGTCAGCTATACATGAACAGCCCGTGATAAAAGGCGTTAGATGGATTGTTCATCCAATCACCTGCCACATATTCTTTTGAAACCGCCTGCCTTTTCAAAACTGTTTCCACGGAAGCCTTCCCAGATGGTTCCGTGTAACAAATAATCTGGCAGAGTCAGGTTACCCAGAAATACCAAGTCATCATTTAAACTATAATACATTTTCCTATTAGCTCAAACTGGGTGAATGAGGCTACTGATGAAATGCAATTACCTTTGCTCTCCGCTCCACCTGCAGTACTGTCAGGCGTGGGAAGCATGTCCTCAAATCCCCAAGACACACTGTGTTTTCCACCCAACAAGCAGGACGGCGAGCCTGGCCCTCCCTCTAGGACCAGGAGTCTGAAGCGTGAGAGATCCAGAGAGTTCACGCATTCAGAGACCTACTGGGAAACCAGTGTTCTCACAGAAAAGTCAAGGAACATAGACTCACCTGTACAATACATCCGCCACAGGGAGTTGTCCCAGGTCTGACTGTTTCTGCAGCAGGTGAACAGTGTGGATAAAAGTCTTGAGGGATCCCCTAAAACACAGTTCAGGTTTTGAGTGAGGAGGCTTAATATTTATTTAAAGAAAAACCGCATTGTAGCGTGTCAATGACAATGTAAACTATTTGAGAACTTACTTGTTTATGAATTGAGAAAACATACAGTAGGCTATACGATGCTTTATAGTAAAATAAAGAGATTCACGGGGGTCCAGACCATATTTCCACTAGATGTACATTACAATATCATTTTTCTAAAATGATTCACTGAAAGAAAATGGGCCACAGATAGCAATGTATGCTATGGTGTCTGGTGCTCGTGTAAGTCATGAATCACATGCAGCTATACAACACAGAAATTAATCGGCCTTGAGCCACAAGCCCCCACTCCACCTCAGCATTTCAACAGGTCAATAGCAAGTTATATCACAGCCCACCACCGGACAATCCTTACGCTCACTCTGGCCCGCCACATAGTGAGCTGACTAACGCAGACCACTGGAGAGAGACGTACAGCACAGCAGATAGCTCGTTAATTAGCTACCAGGTGAATAGGCAGCAGAGCTGGATGGTTCCCTGCAACAATGGGCTCCTACAGTAGCCTCTACAGAGGCCACACAAAGACTGGGGAGTTATGATTTTGACAAGTCAACATCGGCAACATCCCCTGTGATAACTTGACATCTAATGCCCCACAGAAGATACTTACAGTACATACAGTATATGTTAGTCACAATAGTAAATATTGGATTGTGAATTGCAAAACGAACTAATGATCACAAGATACACGGACAGACAGTGTTTCTGTTTAATCTGTTGTGTGTATTTTCTGCTGTCAATAATCCAGCTCTTTGTCCCTGCAAGCCTTTTTGGAGGATTCACTGATGTGAATTTAAAACTACAATGCAGAGCAGTTTTCATTAGGGCTGCAAAACTTTCCATGGTAAATTTGGGGAATTGATGGTAGGCACTGTCCATGAAGGTTAAGGTGAAGGATGGGTGTGGGTGAGGTTCAAACAGCCTCAGGTTTGCCCGAAGAGCCACCAGCAGGGATGGGCAATATGGACTTTAAACTATATCACGATATTTCAGGGTCACATCAGCAGTCTTGAGAGCCATGCAAACACAAACATTGATCCAAAAAAGTAAAAACATCAAATACTAAACTATACCAATTAAGTAGGCTAAAATTATAATATAAATTTTGTTCATACATTAAAATTACATTGAAAATGCAAAACACCAATACTCGCAGGATCACGTCACACATAATCAACTATATCGTCAATATCGTGGGAGGACAAATTCATATCATGGGGAGGAATTGTACCGGTATATCATGGACAATACGATATGGCACAGCCCTAGCCACCAGGTTCTCCACTCGTGCATTTGTGAGCCTGTTGCGGACTTTTGTGTGTAAATATAAATAATAAATTCCTGAAGTTACCATTTCAAAAATACCATGGAAACTTTCCGGTAATTTACCGGAAAATTTTACCTTTGCAACCCTGCAATACCAAGGGATCTGATACTATACAGTATGTGCTTAAAAAAATAAATAAATACAATAATGATCTCACTTTGGATTGGTGAGGTTGGGGGAGTAGAGGGAAGGTTCCAGACTCACCTGGCACAGGCAAGGGCTACGAGGGCAGCAGCAGCGTTCTCTCTCTGTCTGTGTGCTTGGAGAACTATTGTCTGGGATTCAGAGGCTGTCTGCTGGGTGCCGTCCTCCAGCCAGGAGCAGAGCAGCCCCTCCAGGCCATTAAGGCAGTCAGCAGGCTCTTTGCTGAGGCTGAGGGGCTGGCAGTCGCGCAGGCATGCCAGCAGTACTTCCGCTGTGACCCCGCACAGAGCCGGGTCGCTGCGGGTCTGGGACTGGAGCAGGGGGAAGACGAGCAGCAGACCCACGCGGGAGGTGAAGGGCGCCTGCTCAGGTTGCTGTAGCAGGCCTTGCCGCTTGAGCAGGGTCAGGGCCTCCTCATCAGCACCACCGGCGCCCTCACGTTCCTGCTGCTCCTCCAGGGCGAGCTGTCGCTGCGCCCCCCACAGGCCACGCAGAGCATTGAGGCGGTACTCTAGCAGGCGCGCATATGCGTTGCTCTGGTTGCCACAGACCGTGCGCAGACGCTCAGCCAACTCTACTGGGTTCTTTGTCTCAAACGTTAGGATCTAACGGGCAGGGGAGAGGGGACAACAGATAGCCTTTAGAAAAATCACTGATAGAAAAATATCTCATAACAGCATCCCTTGCATTCAGTCACTACTGACCAATTGATCTGGTCTGGCTGCACACAAATCAAATTTGCCACGTGAGAGGGCAGATTCACTCAGATAATATCCTGCTAAAATCAAATATGAATGTGTTTGGGGTTTGTCAAAGTGAACAGGAACGCATTAGCATGTAATTTTAGATTTGAGCTCAATACATTGAAATCACTTATCAGTTTAAAAAAAATATAGTGTGTACACTACTATAAAGTAGTGTTCAGTCATATTAAAAACACATATGGGCTAGCCTAACACAGACAGAACAAGCTGCATTAACACAGCACCTGAGATATTGATTACACTATGTGGCCAAATAAATGTGGACTGGGAAAAAAAATCCATTATGCCATTTAGTAGGCCCAATCTGTATGGATTTGATTTCAGAAATGCTACTAATATTACATTAACACCCCATAATTGGACACTAGGCCTTCTCCACCTTGCGCTACAAAAATATTTGCCCACATATGAAAATGTGTTTTCTGGTTAAGACTAGTTTCTTCCAGGTTAACTTCTCTTTCATTAGATCCTACCGTTTAAAAAAAAAAAATGAATTAAAGAGAAACAGAAATATGGCATCTCGAAATTAAAGGCCTGGCTTTCTAAAAGACTGATAATATATCAATTAACCATTTTTATTTGAGTAATGAAACCACACAGCCATAAACTGAGGGTAAGGTAACTACACTTTTAGGTGTTTACCTAAAAATGAACCAGATGTACATACAGTATTAAAACATACACAGGATAAAATGATTTGGACAAAAGGATAAGTGTGAAATGCATGCAAAATTCATGCTTAAATATATTTAAGATTTCAAGCCTTTGTTCTTGGGGGGTAGAGAAAGGAGGATTTATAACCTCTTCTCTAACCCCAAATTCAATCCATTGTGCTTGTCTAGTCACGTGCATAGCTCTGTACATGACTATCTGCTACACTAGCTTTACATTAATGACAAAATAAATAAATACACATCCCAAAATTGGTAACATATCCTTTTTTCCATTTTATGCAAAGACTATATCTTAATAGTAAATACAGTAGCATACAAGCCATTTTATGGAACAGAGGGCTCTGGTGTTGAAGCAAGTTGAAACAAAACAGACATCTTTATTATACAGTTAAAAAAAAAACAACACTACTACACTACATAAATTGAGCAATAAGTGGGAACCTTCTGGATGCAAAGAGGCCCAAACAGTTCCTTGAGAGGATAAGATCAGATATGACAGACAGGGAGACAGAAGAAGGTTGAATGTTCTCACAGTAACCTTGGCTAACTTAAGCAACTGTGGCAGGCAGGGTATTGGTCCTGTCTGCTTTTTATTTCCTCTTAAAGGCTAATGCTAGCTGTTGGGTGTGAGGTGCAATGCTAGCAAGAATACCTGGCTACGGTGCATTAGCTGTAGCTAAAACTCCCCTGTCACTTCTGTGAGTGTTCTGTATTTGATAAACATGACATAAGCTTTCGTTTTTGGATCTGAATATGTGGACAATGTCAAAAGGTATAGTACAAAGTAAACAACCTAACGTATTACATACTTCTTCAAAGAAGACTTGAAATGACAGCTAATTTAGATGCTTTATGAAAGCGAAATATCTTTAAATATTACTAATATAATTTGGGCCTTTACTGTAGGATATACCTTTACCAAAACCAAGTAGACAGTAAGTAGCTATTGTAGGAAGTACAACATTATACAAGTAATGACAACATTGATGGCCTTAACTGTTTTTTGTACCTCTAAATATGCTGTACTGTAGGTCTATGATTTACCAAGATATGTTATCAATGCAAACACAAACACAATACCTAATACCTATAAGACATACAACTACATAGGTCTACATGTACATATACAATTTGTACATGGTGTATGTAAGGGGTAGCCGGTAATTTACAGGAGGTCGGCACTAAATTAACAACGTAGAGTATAATGGCGTGCAATTTATCAGTTTAACAAAGAGCACACTGAGTTTACGTTAAACCAATCTAGTATTCATTTTTAATAGTCATTTTTGCCTTTGTCGTCAAGCTCTGCTTTGAGCAAGACAATAGCTCATTGGGCAGCTGTCAAACGTTGCTGACTGTATGAGAGCCTGTCTTAACCGTGAAGGAATCGGTCAACTGCAAGAAGCTACAGTACGTGTGCGGTGTTGTTCTCGTTCACCCACCTCTTGCTCAGTGTCCCCCTGTTCAGACACTCCAATTTCACTGGGTAATTCAGCCAGATCTGTGACCCGAATAAGTCCATCATGAAGGAATATCGTCTCCTCCTTCACTGAGAGCCACTGGGACGAATCCACGGCCCCGGACCCCATCGCTCTCTCCTCCGACAAATAAGGGGTCGAACATTAAAAATTCAGTGACTGAAAATGACAGAAACGCCCTTAGCTAGCCTAGCTAGCTACAATAACATAACGCAGCCGCTGATTTAAAACATTATGTCTGAGAAGATTAACTCTATTGCTGTAGACAAATGGTTGTTACAACTGACCGACAGCAGAAGGCAGTTGATAGGGCTGGTCTTCTTCATACAATACAGGTGCTCATGTCGTACAAACGGCGGATGCTAGCAGGCTGCATAACTGCTTATCTAGTAGCGTAGCCAGCTAACGGTAGCTAACAGGTACGCTAATATTACCGATCAGAGTGGGCGTGACACTCGTAATGAATCCGTTATTACGTTGTATCTTACGCAGTGTCTTCCCTTTCTAGTTAAAGGTGTTTCGATTGAACACATTTAGTTTAAATGTGAAGACCAGACAGCCCCGTAAACGCCCCAACCCTTGTATCAGCGGTTGGACAAAATAATGAGAACCTCCCAGCTGTCAGTGCGACGCCATGTTTCCAAGGCCAACTAGCTGTTCCCAGCATACACTGCGGTCTAAATAAGATGTCAAATATGCATGAGGTGGTTTTGACACAAATAGCTAAAGAACTATACAGAAGGGAGAAATCATTATTAGTAATCCAGTTTATGCTAAAGACGTCTGGTTCAAACGTTTTTATTCAGTATTTTGATTCGATGCAGACTAGCTGTAGCCAAAATTATTTTTGAAGCAATACAAAATATGGAATTAAATGCAATTCAATTAAATTAAGATACTAGGGCGCTACCTAACGAATATTTGAGAATGCTCATATTATTTTCAAATGAGGTCCAATGGAAAAAAAATACTTTATTACATTTTGAGTGTTGATTAGTACGGAAGAGGATTAGGGCCATTGCGAAAAATGTATTACATTTACATTTACAGCATTTAGCAGACGCTTTTATCCAAATCGACTTACAATTAGTACATTTGTCAACAGTTG
>JAOEHI010000024.1:4443309-4482275 GCA_025447815.1 Percopsis transmontana
TCTCTCTCTCTGTGTGTGTGTGTGTGTGTGTGTGTGTGTGTGTGTGTGTGTGTGTGTGTGTGTGTGTGTGTGTGTGAAGGCTGTGAGACTCGGCTGCCTCTAAAACTCATGGGTCAGGGTTTAGGACCCCAACTGCGACTTGATTATAATTTGTTTGATTTGGGCGAGATAACCATGAAAACAACACAATTTTGGAAGGTAAGAGATCTGTGTTCATATCTGCAGATATTTTATCTTATTATTATGCTGTTGGTTTCTGTAATGTCAGTTTTTAGAACATCCAACTCTGCATCACCAGATGGCGAAATAGGTTCCAGGATCAGTTGTTCTCAGCACTCAATATTAACTATACTTGTCCAGCCGCAGCTTTCCAACATAGGACAGATCGATGCCCACTTCATATGGTCTAGGCCAGACACAACCTATGGACGCTGTTTCTCCTTCTACCCTGAGGAGGGCGACATTTCCATGGGGGACAGCCAGGTCATGTACATCTCATTCATCAGCGACACTGTGGGAGTATTCTCTGAGGACTTGCTTCTAACTGTTAAAGGACAGCCTCAACCTCTCACCTTGACTGTTAGGTAAATTAGCTACTGTGGTAACAATCCCACTGTTCATTTTCAAGAAGTATTTGATAGCTTGATATTCTGTATGAACCAGTCCTGATATTAGCTGAACCTTCACATCTGGTTGACAGTGAGTAAACCAATGTATTGGCTGTATTATTATAGCATTCAACTGGCTGATCTATTTGTTTACACATTTTTAGGGGTATTGTCATCGGGCCCACTTTCCACTTTAATGTTTCAGAACTTAATTTTGGAGATGTGGCATTTGGTGAGTGGCTGTTCCATCTATTTGTACATATTTTGACATTACACTACATGATTTTAATCTATAAACATGCTTTTAGTAGCCACTATCATTTCAGCCACTATCAGTGGATAAGGCTACTGAAACCGATGGCTTAATAAGTCAATATATGGTAGAACCTGAGGTTAAATTGGATGAAATACTAAGAAACGTATCCTAACTTGCAGACCTGAAGTTCACCTGTTTCTGAGATAATCTGACAGTCTCTCTCTTCCTCCCTCCCTCCTTCCAGGCTTTCCTCACACATTAACTTTTGATCTTGTGAACACATCTAACATTAAAATGACGTACACCCTGCATGTGCTGGGAGATGGGCAGGGTCCTGCCAGTGTCGCCTGTGACAAACAGCTGTCTGAGCTGTCTCACATGCACCCAGACCAGTGGCAAGGCAGCAGAGAGCCTACTGCACGGCCCGTGGAGTTCGATGTGTGCTCTCCTTCTGGCACGTTGGGCAGATTTTCTACTGTCCCTGTGGAGGTAAAACACTCCAGCAGTCTTGTAAGCCTGTAGCTGAAACAAAAACTACCTCTTTTATGATACTTTTATAAACATTAGGCTAGTAGGCCTATTAAAGTAACAGCATAATATTGTTGCCTACTCTTAATAGCAACTAAAACCATTCTTCCGAATACTCACTACATGCCGATTTAGAAGAATGTGCCACATGAATCTGTTCCAGAAATATTGTCAATTCAATTAATTAAAGAGATTTAACATGGCTTCAAGAAAGACTCCTAACTTCATGTTTATTCTTTTTTGTCTGCTCTCCTATATGTGTGAATAAAATGCACCCATCATGTTCCTTTTTGGAAGAATACATTTCATGAAAAATATGACTTGATATGAATTTTGCATTAACTAAAGGGGACTGTTGGCCTCCAGTGATTGCATTTCATGACAGCCATCATGTTTAAATGTGAGACAAATGACTCTTATTGTGTTGTGTTGAAAGCGGATGTTTCTGTTTTGTGTGTGTGTGTGTGTGTGTGTGTGTGTTTATGTAGGTGACACTTTGTTCCAATACAGTGAAGAACTACAATCTGGCAGTTGCAATAGATGTCGAAGGCGTTGGAAAGGAAGTGATTACTTTGCCTATCACTGCCAGGTGAGCTCACGTATGAGGAACAAAGGTATTCACACTCACCATTACACTGGTTCAAGTTCCATATAAGTTTGCCTGTCAAAGAAAGGGAGTGTGGTTGTCACACCACTGCAATTTTAATATGAATATGAGTTTGAGGTATTTAGGTTTAGGAATAAACTGCTGGTTTCTGCATTCCGGACTGCAGCTAGCACTGTAATGTTATAGAAGGCAATACTCCGTAGCTCTCTGTTTATTTCAGTTTTTATTTTAGCTCTTTTCCTGCTCTTTCTTTCTTTGTCTGTCACTAGGTGTGTGGTACCAGAGCTCATAGTGGAGACTCCGCTGTTGAACTACCGCAGGTGTTTCTTGAATCAATGGTACACCCAGACTGCCCGGATTACCAACAAAGGCTGCCTTCCGGCCTGCTATGGCCTGCTTGATGAGATTAAGGTGGGCTTTGATAGAACACTCCCGCTTATATTACCATACTTTAGTAATATCATGAAGAAAGAAAGAAATACACTTTGTAACCCAATAAACATTAACAGGAAGTTGGCTTTAGTATTTTCTTCCTGAAAATAAAAACAAAAAGACAATGAATGTTATTGGATTCGATATTACAGAATCTGTGGTGTCTATAGTCAAGTTACTGTCTATGAGTATGTGTCTGTTTGTGTGTATGCACAGGGTTCTGAGGAGTCTCCAATGCTGTTAGGTGGCTCTCAGGCATGTGGAGTGGTCCCAGCCAATAGCTCAGTGACTGTCCCTATCTGTGTACTGGTTCAGGCCATCGGCAAACAGCAACGCACAGCAACCATCGCTGTATTTGGCAGCACACAAGCACCGCTGGTCAGTGTTAATATCTGTGGGTTTTAAAGCCATAACTGTGTTATGCACTTACTGTCATCATATTGATAATGTAACGTGTACATATTTCTTACGCTTTACACTTTATCCTTTATGGTGTGTTCTCTTCTTACTGCATGATTATTAAACATGCGTTGTGAATGTCACGACCTGGTCTAGGATCTCCTTATCCAAGTCAATATTTTATAGGGTCTGGTATGGGTGCTGTGTCTGCCTTGTCCCCTAGTGTTCTGCTTTTTAGTCCTCTTCCTTCTCCCAGTCCTTCCCCTTTACCAGTTACCTACCTCACCTGTTTCCCATGTCCCAACCTGTTTCCCATGTCCCTAGTGTAGTTAGTCTCTGTTCTCCCCTTTGTCTGGGCTGTTATGCCACTAAACATGGTCTACCTGCCTGTCTACCCGATGTTGTGTTGCCTGCCTGTACTGTCGCCGCTGCCTGCCTGTTCTGTCGCCTTCTCCTAACAAAACAAACACTTGACTTCAATGTCATTGCACCTAGCCACCCCCACTGGTCACTGATTGGTCCGCCCTTCAGAGTGGCTGAGCAAACCTTCATGCGAACAGGGTTTCTAGACTATAAACTCAAAACCTGATCTGAGAGCAATAGTCGGATGGCTAATAGGGCCCCACTTGAATGAAGGAATACATTTCTCCTCTTTTCTCTTCTTCTGCAGGAGGTGGCCCTGGCCTGTATTGGACAGGGTCCCGTAGTCTATATTCGGGACACTAAAATGGACTTTGGTGATGTCCCAGTATTTACAGAAATTTCTAGAAGTCTGAAACTGCAAAATCAGTCACCCATCCCAGCCCAGTTCACTGCCTGTGTGGTAGGTCTCTCTCTCTCTTTCTCTCTCTCTCTCTCTCTCTCTCTCTCTCTCTCTCTCTCTCTCTCTCTCTCTCTCTCTCTCTCACACACACACACACGCACACACAGAGTGTGTTAAGAGTCCTTAGGGCAGATAGTTTTGCTTTCTCTGTGTCTGTTTCCCTAGGCTAAATGCCAGTCTGTATGGCGGGTAGAGCCTAGTCAAGGTGAAGTGCCCCCAGAAGCTCAGCTGGAGCTTAGGATCATAGCTAACCTGAACGACACACTGGTCTACCAGGGCAGGCTAGATCTAGCCATCCATAACAGCAAGACAAACACTTTACCTCTGTTGGCTAAAGGCATCGGCACCACCATTTTGTCGAACCCGCCCTTACAACCCTCCCTGGACCTGGGGGTGCATATCAGGTATGAAGGTATAAACGGTTAGGGTTAGGGTTAGCTAACCCAGTTTAAAAGGAATGAAAATTCAGTAGATAACAGATACCCATCTGTTTCAGTTAAGATGTTCAGGAGAATGTTGTCAGAGTTTGAGACTATCCCTATGTTTCCTAAGGCAATGTCAGTACCACTTTACGCTAACCAACCACGGCAAGCGTCAGCAGCACATCAAATGGGTGACCGAAGACTCGCAACCTTCCTCTTACCTCAGCAAGAAAACAAACAAGAAAAATGCATCTAAGCACATCACCTTGCCACCCACCGCTTTGTCCAGGAATGGACGTCAGCCTGGAAAAGGATGCCAGTTACAGCCCATCACAAAGGAGCTTCTGTTCAGCATCAAACCCTTGTTCCTCAGCCTTTCGCCTGGCGCCTCGGCCGATATAGTGTTGTCAGCATGTTCTGACTCCACCAGGGTGCGACTTTGGATTACATACCTTGTGGGAGGCAATGAATAGGGCAATAGTGCATGTATTGCCAAATTGGGAATAGCCTATTTTAGGCAAGAACAGGAGGATTGTTAGATTAGATGGATTTGATCATGTAGATTAGATCAACGGTTAGATTAGATTAGATTGATTTGAAGTTATCTAAATGAGACTTGTCATAGTACCGAAGAATTATTAGTAAATAGGCCTGCAAATAAACCAGTAGAGGGGGGAAAGGTACTGTAGTACAAGTGAGGTAATTAAGAAGATGCAATTCACTGTATTGGAACTGCTATAACAAATAATCATCAATCAAAGATCATCTGTTCATGCCTAGGTGATCCATGAGCGCTTGGAATGTTTTTCCATGATTGAAAACTGCCGCTATGAACGAATAATGACTGTAAACATCACCTGTCAGTTAATCACTCCTGTGATTACAATATCACCAGAGCAGCTCAGTTTTCACGCAACAAAGGTTAGTTGATATACAACAGGAAAACCTGTCAGGACAGATTAAGTATCATCCTCTGGAAAAGACCAGTTGCTGTACCTTTGTGGTCTTTACGTGGCTCATTTTTTGTAACTACAATGGCAATGAGTGAAATGTGTCTCGCAGGTCCCAGGGCAGAGTCTTGTGCCCCTGTATCACAAGCTGGTTCTGAAGAATGCTTCCTGCATAGCTCTGTATATATACCTGTCTCTGCCAGAGCCCTTCTCTCTGTGTGATGCTGCAGGGGAGTACAGGACATGTGCCACCAAGGTATACCATTAGGTCCTTAGAAGATTTTTATTTTTTTACTTAGTGAGTACAGTTAAAAGTATTAAGGAGCAGACCGGAATTAGTCTTAAGGATGCTTACATCCCACATTACAAGGATGTAAGTCAACCCCCCTAACCCCTAGGCTATCCTGCCCCTCTGTATACACATATATAATAAAGTTTTTGTGAAATTACTGTGAAAATCAAATCTCCAATCTTACCCATTAACCAACAAAATTTGACATTACTATATTATACAGAATCTAATAAAAATGTAATGTGATGCAATAATCCATCAAATGCAAGTTATATAAATAGACACTTAAATACAATTTCTCATTTCAGTAAGTTATTTACGTTCCAGGCAGCATGACAAGACTAAACATTTACTATTATCTGACATAATAGTAAATGTTGGTCCAGGGAACACGACTGAATACTCATCCCCATTTATCTACACTGTCTTGCTCCATCAGGCCCTGGTCCTAGATAGGGACAAAGAGACTTATGTGTGGGTGTGCTTCAACCCAGGCCACTATCAAGATCAGATGTCCCATGAAATCCATGAGGTTTGTAAAGCTCTTCTCTCTCTCTTCTCTCTCCCCTCCTCTGAGTAAATGACTGGCTTCACTAAGAAACCCAGTTGAGTGTAAAAATAACTTCATGTGTATTGAATACAGATAAGAAATTAAGGTGGAGCTGGGCTGGTGGTAGGCTATGTGTTGGATTGGTTGATGTGTCTTCTCTTTTTATTTTGTACTCCTTTTTGTGATCATCCGTTCTCAATGTTAACTTATTTCAACTATACTATAACCACACTGAAACTAGCAACAGTTAATATGGGCTATTTTTGTCCAGATGCTTCAGGTGTGTTTCAGGCACCACCCTATCAAGCAGAGAGTGGTTCTAAACGCTGAAGTCCATTTTCCTAACCTCCAACTGTCCGCCACCAGCCTGGACTTTGGCTGTGTCATAAATAGCACTCAGACTCAAAGGTCTCTGACCATTACAAACTGTTCCATGCTGCCTGTGGCATACTGGTGGAACTTTCTGCTTGACTACAACCTCTACAATATAAGGTACACTGAACACACCCAGGGCATCCAGGCGAAACACGCCCATAACCCATCACAACACACCTTATTCTGAAACACACTGAATAGTATAGTAGTTTGTCTCTGCTCCACCCAGGGACTGCTAGTAACAGTAAATACGGCTCTTTCTATCACATCTTTACCAACAGAGGTTCAGAACTGCAGAACCTATTCCAGTGTCACATAAACAGGAAGACATTTCTGGGGAATTTTACTGATAGAACAATTGTACTTGTGATCTGGTGTGGATATATAAATAGAGAATTCCTGTAAAGGTTTACCTCTAATAGATATCAAGATGTACTAGAGTACCTAGAGGAGGACGACAAGAGAGATCCAGAAAATAAGACAGAGGCTGTGGAAAATGTAGGGACACACACACAGAAATTAACATTAATACCAAAGAAACATTTAAACAACACCTGTTTCATTTGTAAAAATGTACACTTGTCACTGTCTGAAAACCAATGAATTACCACTAGGTGTTTGACATCGACCCACTCTATGGGAAGCTGCTACCTGAAAAAAGCCAGGTGGTCACTTTCACTTTCTTTGGCCATGCCAACATCAGTGGGTGTGTGTTGGCCCAGTGCCATGTGAAGGAGGGGCCAACGTACCAAGTGGTGCTGAGAGGCGAGGCCTCCCAAATCCTTTACGATGTAGGCCCCACTCACATCGACTTTGGACTGCAGGTACTGTCAGCACTGCCAAACTAGTTTTATTAGATGAACTTTGATGAGGGCCAATTTTGAGCCATGACTGGAAAAGAAATTCAGCAGAGGAGCATAGAAAATATTATAATTATAATAATATGATATAAATAAATGGTCTACCATCAAGGTCAGTAAAATGTCTTAAATAAAAATGGGGGGTTGGTCCTTCTGCTCACACCCTGGCTCCTCTCTCTATGGGCCCTATTTCAACCATCAAGCGCACGTTCTAAAGCGCAAGTGAATTTAGGGTGCGTCCAAATCCACTTTTGCTAGTTCAGCGAAAAAAGTGGTTGCATGTAAGGTGTGAGTGTGGTGAGTGCAGGCACAGATCAAGCAGCACACGAGAGACGAAGGTACAGAGTAACACGAGCGTAGCTCAGTGTTCAATAATACAAATAGGTTTGGATTATTGAACTGTGTTTGTCTAGCAAAGATGCAAAAGACACGTTTTGTGCCGCTTTTTGCCAGGTGTAAGATGTCTCTCTCTCTTGGTCTCCCCCAGGTGTTTAACCTTGTGGCCCAGGCTCAGCTGATCCTGAGGAACCAAGGGAAGCTGGGGTTCACATTCAATGCCATCCTGGCGAAGAAGGAAGAGGAGGAGTGTGATAATGACAGGAAGGAAGATCTTAGACCAGGTCGACCTGTTGTCATCCCAGCTACGGTACAGCAGTATAGGCCTCGCCCAGCAGGGGACTGTCAAGTACTAAACCTTCAGAATCTTGACTTACGTGCTCCGTTCAGTCAAAGATGTAAGAGGTGTGTGTGTGTGTGTGTGTTAGGGCTATGTGGAGGCTGGTCAGGAGTGTTTGTTGCGTGTTCACTACCTGCATGGCATCCCTGAGGTGTTCAACAGCAGCTTCCAGTTGCAGGTTGCTCACCTGCCAGCCCAAAACATCTCATTGACTGGCGAGGGCATTTTCCCCAGGATTCTACTGGACCTGCCGCCACAACTCTGTATAAACACATACTACACTCACTCACTCACACAAACACACATGCAGTGCAGTTGGTGCTGGAAAGTGAGTCTGTGGTTTACCTACAGTGGAGGAGGGCTACACTGACCTGATAGAGCAGGCGAAGGCGGTCATAGAGGAGAGCCAAGGCAGAGAGACGGCCATCAGTGTATCGTCCACCCACCATGGAGTAAGCAAAATCCCAGTATTTCAAATATTTCTGATAATTACTGAAGGATTCAGAGCAAGGCAAGGCAAGACCTCTTCATTGACCACCTCCTTTTACCTTGCTGTACTGTCCATCAACCTAATAGTGGTGGTTGACTTAGGGCCCTAGTTTCCCGGTGAAGGCGCAAGCGGAGGCTCATGGCGCAAGTCCACGGTGCAAGTCGATCTAATATGTGGTCAATACTTTTTTCTAATTTTGGGACATGTGGTGGTGGCAGAATAAATTATCAGTAGGACTGGTGGGGGCTGTTTTCAATTACAGCCAATAAAATCAGCTTCTCTCATTCCCTTTAACAGCAGCACGCTCTCTGTCATGGTGAACTGCCAATTTCGTAGTAGACGCGAAAGTTTAGACTGGCAAAAAAGCTTCTCCTTGTTCGGGAGGTGCACAGTCGCCACGTGTGCAAAACTTCAAATAAAAACTCTATTACTTTTATAAAAATTAGAACAATATTAAGAACTTGAATAAACATTTTGATTATTTTGATCGGTGGACACTTAAGGACTAGAGAAACACCATCTTGCTCCCCACGGAATTACGTCTGCGTTAACGTTACCGCCAGCTTTGCGCCTTCCGGAAGCTAGAGCCCTTAGTCGTAATTTAGCAATCCCTCACAGAGGTTATGTTGAATCAAAGGTGGAGTTTAAAAAAGCATATTAATTTACTCTGTGTTCAAATACACACTCCTCAATTTGTGTGCAGTATTACAGAAACATTTGCTGTTTTGGTTTGAAACTCTTAAGAAATTTGTGGTTCTGTGAGTCCTATAATGCAATCAAGAAATGTACCTTTAATACATGTGTCCTGTCTGTGGCCTGCTGTGCACAGTATGATGAACTACTTCACATGGAAATGGAGAGAAGGCTGGTCAGTCAGAATGCTTTAGCTGTGATGAGCACTCTACTGGAAACAGCAGACAGAAGCAATATGTTCAGCAAGTGGCGCAGGCTCAGCAGGTACTGTATGATTTCATAGTAACTGTTAAATAATGGTTATAAATCATGTTAAAGTACTTTGAAAGTAACTAGGGACTCTCACCCACCCAGGGTCGAGATCCTGGAGTATGTTTTGGACTTTGGTGATGTCACAACCAATAACGTTTATAGCCACACTGTCAAGATCAGCAACCCTGGACCCAAGGCTGTGTCTTTCAGGCCCAACAGAAACGCGCTGGTTGGCACAGGTAGCGTCTTGCACTTCCAAAGTGGTTTCTGGTCTTCTAGAGTAAAATACAAAGATTGGTACTAAAGTTTTATACGAATAATAATGAATGAATCTCTCGAATGCTTTAAGAAATTATTAAATGTACATATTATTTATATAGCCTCCTTACTTCATATAAGTTCACACACTGATGTTCAGGTTGTAATATTCCATTTGGTAACTGTATTTAATACAGCTATAAAAATCATTACATTAATCAGCATTAGGTTCTATTGTTTATCCTGAATGTCAGCATCTCGGCTTGTCTATAAATACTGTAAGTAAGCTATATAGTCAGGGGTTTTACAGGGGTACAATTATGGAAATGTATCTTGTTGCAAATGTGTTGGTTCATCACGGATGGGGAGTTACAATTACTGTAGTTTGTGGTCTGTCTTTGTTGTGGTCTGACTAAAACCCTGCCTTTTAGCTTTTGCTACAGAGTTTGACAAAGTGAGGAACCTACCCTGTGGGGAGACACACACCTTCACAGTGACATTTGAATATCGAGAAGCCTGCCATGTTACGCAGAATATCAACGTTATCCTGCCTATCCAGGTATACATGCACACACACACACACACACACACACACACGCAAACACACACTATATTGCAGGCCTACTATATTATGGTGGTAATGTTTTAAACATATAAAAAGGCACATTGATAGACACAATGAAGAAAACAGAAATGTACAAACAACACAGTAACACAGGGTTTAAAGAACTTAAAGTCAGTAATTTGTACTTGTATTAACCAGTGATTGGTGGTCTTATTTTGAATGACAGGTGTCAGGAGGCCCTACGGTGCAGGTAAAACTCTGTGCGGCGCTAACCGTGCCCGCTCTTACTCTTTCCACGGACACGCTGGAGTTTGACTGTGTGCAGTGTGTGTCAGGTGATAAAATGGTTACATACAGTATATATTATATAAGTATGCAGGCCATTATTATGTAAGTGCTTCAATGCTTCCTAAAATGAATAAAGATGACTGCACTGATCACATAAACGCTGAGCCATTTGTGTGGTTTAATGCTGTGTTCCTTTAGTGTGCTTACTTTAAACCTGTTATATTTAAGATACCAAATGTTATACATACAGTATTTACTTCCTATACCTGAGTTGCAGATCATATTTAAACTTACCGTGTGTCGTGTCCTGTGTGTCAGGTGATGGCAATACAACTGTGGAATCATGTGAATGTTCCCGGTCAATGAATTATAGCTGACAAGGCCAGGCCCCATAAGAAGGTAACTGCCCCTGATAGAGTTAGGGTTAGGGTCCAGGGATGCTGTTTATGTCATCATGTCATCATTTGGTAGCCTTAGAATGTGATACATATTTTCATTAGGATAGACCTTTATCAGAGAAATCGGATTTAAAATATTATCTTAATAATGTATGTGTGGGGCCAAATGTAGAATGTGTTTATAATTTGTCAACCACAGGCGTTTTTCAGACAAAAAAGTTTCTTAGAGGATCATTGTGTAAAATGTAGACTATTCTACTGAAATTACCATAAATGTCTGTATAGTTTGACACTGACTGTGTATGCTTGTGCTTAACGGATACATCGATGTTTGTTTGTACTAGAAGTCACTCATGCTGTAGAAAGTTTTCTTTTTATTGAGATTTTGAAATGTCATGGTATTTCACACAGCGCTCCTTCAATATTGCTCAAAGGAAAGGGCTTCTCGTTCAACTGTGTTTAGATCTTACTATGCTTCAGTTTCACCTAAAGATCTGTACATCTTCCTTTGGGCTTTTTGGTCTCGCTGCAGAAGCTGTGTTTGATATGGAGCCATTATCTGGCCGTCTGCACCCAGGAGAATTAACGTCTAGGTCCAGTTCAGTCCCACTGAGGCGGTAAGAGCATGTTCTATAATGCCCTCACCAATTTCTTGATATTTTGAATTTACTTCTATGCCCGACCTGTTGTATGATTCATTACAATTAAACTGTGTTTGCATGAGCCTTTATGATGCGGATGACAAGGTCACAGCGTTCTACGTGCCACTTTCTGTTAACTTAAACTGATGTGTCTGCGAGTCTACAGCAGCCAGCTGGAGGTGTGTATCCCAGAGCACTCAGAGGCTGCTGGCTACAGTCCAGGGTTAAGGTGAGGAGCCCCAGCTGACCTGTCCCTCTTTGGTGGAGCTGGGCCCCTGCCTGCCTTTAAAACACTAGAACTACCAAGGTAGTCATTTTGACTGTATTTAGAATTTGTAATGTAATAACTTTGAAATAGGACCCTTTTCCTAAATGTGTATATTGTATTCTAACATTATTTTATTAAAATTACAAAACACAAACGAGTTCTGAGTATTTCTACCTTGAATGACCATAACAGTCATATTGATGTATGACTGTGTAGCATTTCAGTGTTTACTCCTTTTTGCAGCTCTTGAATATGCAGGTAACCATTGCTTAGCAACAATTTATTTCTAGTTGTTTGTTTATCCTATTGCAAAGCTAAAACCTGGCTTTAGATTAGAGTTAAAACCAAGGAGGGAAGAAAGCTTTCTAGCCTAAAACCAAAATGAAATAATTGAAGACAATACATTTGATCAATCAAAAAGGATATACTTGAGATGACAATCTTAGGAGAGGTGTGTGTATTAATGATTTTTCTCAGGCTTCTGGTCTATGTTTGAATATAAATGTTAGCTGTTAATCAATTCAAGTATTAACAAGGGCATATTTCCAAAAATCTTTATTTTTTTGGTTCCAAAACAAGTCTCTAGACCAGCCCAAGAATTACGTTTCATAACGGCTCAGTGGAATTTAACTTTTCTTTATGACATAAGTACTTAAAACGTATGTGGTCCTCAAACTCACACTAAAATTGGGTTTAAAGAGGGAATGCTTATCCTTTTTTAATGTACAAATCTTCAATAATTGGTTCTACATTGTGAGTTCCACTTTAAATATGGCTTTCAAATTTTTACTATCCAAACTCAAAATCAAAGTGGCACACTAATGCCAGGTCACTACATTTAGTCTGTACCTGACATTTTATACCAACTACACAATAGTTGCTGTACATCATAATTCTGGGCTGGTGTACATCAAACACGTGATTCTAAACTACAAACAATTAATTTTAAAATCAAAAAGACTAATAAATTCGAGACTGATAGGTGAAGTGTACGTTGTTGAGTATCTACAGTTAACACCAGATTATCTTCTGGCGTGCATAAGGTCATTTATTAGTCTGAGTCGCTGTCTCCGTCGCTGTCGGCTTCTTTAACATCCACGCTGAACTTATACTCCTGGTCACAGCCCATGTAGGCATCACTCATGAAGTACAGTGTGTAGTTGTGAACACCCATCACTGGTGCCACAAAGTCCAGCTTGACCTGCAGGCAGTAGGGAGGATAAACTTAAACATGATCACGCTGGTTATTTCATAACAACATATTGTATGGCCACAAATACCGGCACATAATGGGAGTCTCATTTACCGGGACCCGCATAACCTCATCCCTGCCCCTTGGGACCAAAACACAATTCTAGACTCCTGCATTAGTCATTTCACCCTTGGAGTGAGTCACTGACCTTTGCTTTCTGCTGCAGCGTTAGCCTCTTGATAGAGATGAGGCTGTTGGATTTGGGGTCGCCGATCACCACCCACCAGCCCTCCTCACGTTTCTAAAAAAAACCACACGGGTGTTATCAAATGTAATTACAGACAACGGCTATATAGAAACACCAGGTGAAGCGCAGATACCTATACGTATATACATACCTGGGGGAAGAGAGGAGCAATCACAGGACCAGTCACTTCTTCCTCTCTTTCTAGTTGAACCAAGACCAGAACTGGACCACCACTAAAAATAAACAAAACAGGTTATACATAATGCCTTAATTGCTAGATTATAAATATTCATTGTAAATTAGTGTGCACAAAGAGATCAAAAAAGTCTAAATAGGGTTTAACTTTTTAATGCCTGCTGTAGAACGGTCCCTTCGCTGTCCCCTAGCTAGCTGATCACCAGCCATCACAGTACCTTTTGATGCAGTCCTTCTCTGCCAACTCATAGGACAGTTCAATGTTGGGGTAACGGTTACAGAAGCGAGCCACGTCTGCCATCTGCATGTCAGAGAGCTGCAAAAGGCTACTGCGATCTTCGTCCTCCATCTCCATGATGTCAAAGATGCTCTCCACACCCTAATATAAGACAGACAATAAGGAGGGTCAAGTTAGGGATGAAAGAACAGCTAATGGATAGTCTAGCTGTGGCAGGGGGCTGGATAGTCTAGTGGCCTAGGCGTTGGACTCCCAGCCGGAAGGTCGTGGGTTCGATCCCCAGAGGTGGCCTACCTGTAAGCATCCTTGAGCAAGATGCCTAACCCCTATCTGCTCCATGTAATTGTAAGTCGCTTTGGATAAAAGCGTCTGCTAAATGATCAAATTGTAAATTGATGATTGTAAAATGAGATTCCACTTTCATAGACAGTTGCTAAATAAAATGAAAACATGTCTGTATCATGATATTTTTTTGTAACCTTATCAGTGCAGCGCTTGATGTGCTCAGAGGTGAAGAAGGGCAGCTGTTTGAGGTACGAGTCCTTGGACCACATGGCCTGGGTGACCATCTGGGCCAATTCCATGGCAGCCAGCGCAGGACTCAGCCAGCCGTTACTGGACAGCACGTCCACGCAGGCCTGGATTAGACGCACCGCCTACAGAAAGGAACACCACAAGATTAACCACAAGAGCCAGGATTTATTCTATCAGCATAATGCATTTCTGGGGGGGGATACTGGTTGCCCAGGTAACCCACCTTGCTGAGAATGTCCTCAGTGTCAGACTGGAGCTCAGCGCTCAGCTGCATCCTGGACAGGTGAGCCTGGAGAAGCAGGTTTGTCTTCACATGGGGGTCATTGAACTTGGGGTTGTTCAGTTTATGGGGCACCTTCTGGGCAAGCTGTAACACAAAGCAGATATTCCAACTTAGATTCCTCTTAATTGAACGTTATCTGCAGAAGAAGGCATTTTATTTGATTTATGTGAACGTAACAGACGGATATGATATTTCTAAGGGTTTAATAACAATCAATCCTATACTTATTTGAGTAATGTCTTGGCAGGGTGTTGGTACCTGTCGGAGCAGCGCATCCTCATGGTGTCTGATGGGAATGTTCTTGTACTCGGCAGCGTTCGAGATGATCTCTATCAACCCACGTATCTTTGTCTTGGCGTTCAGGGACATGCTGAACAACTCTGTCACATACAAGTAAACTAAATTAGTTTCACGTGTTACAAGTGAAGCACTGGTCACGTCCAGAAAGCATTGTCCTACAGCCCTGATAGTAATTCAGAATGAATGCGACTCATTAGAAAACAAATGGTACATTAATAAGTTAATTATGGTCAAATGGATGTTGGGACAAACCAATGGTGGTGTAGTTGATGTAATAGTAGGCAGCGATCATGCCCAAGTTAAGAGGAGCCACGTCCATCTCGTCCTCGATGCTGATGCACTTGGACTGCTCCAGGTCGTGTAGCGTGTTCTCCACCAACTCAGACAGGTGGTCAGAGAGATGGCGATGGGACATGCCTGAAGGGGGGGGGGGGTAAGATGAGAGGCAACACAAATTAGAGGAAGTATAAACACGCAAAACTCATGTAATGCATCTCTGACTGGACCGACGGTCCAGTTTTCAGCGTAACTAACAGCAGATGCGACTCACCCTGCAGGTTGTAGTAGTTGGGGTTCTGGGTCATGCGGCGGTAGAGGAACGTCCAGGTCAGGTAGTCCACGGCGTCCTGCTTGTTCTCCACAGTCTTGGTCACAATCTCAGCGTTGAAGTGGTCGTGGAGACAGTGGTCGAGGTGAGACTCCACTGGCAGAGGCTCGTACAGGAACTTCTTGAAGAAGTCCTGTAAAGAGGGGAGGATAATGCATGTTAACAGAAGATCCCATTTGAAATTGGGAAGAAAGGTGCCACTGAAAGGGACATTGGTTACCTTCTTGGAGCCCTGACACATAATGACGCACCGCCCCTCGTCATCCAGCATGGGCCTGTTGGCCTTCCCCACCATCTGCAGGACATCGTAGATGGGATAGTCCACATAGCTGCACACAAAGAACAAGGAGAGTTTCACCAACACAATACACTACCGCAGTACGCAAAGAGCCACGGTTACATGTTGCAAACTTCTAATGCAGCTGCAGTTTTGTGAACCAATGTTCTAATGACTCCCAGAAGTTAGCACTGCTACACAAGACTCACGCGTGGATTTTGCCATTGTAGTACTGGGTGTCCATGACGATGACCAGGTGTGCGGCGATACTGGTGCCCCAGCAGAGGGAACGTGAGGCTACCACCACCTGAACTGCACCTGTGAAGAGCAACAGGATGTCAGAACATAACCTCCTCGTGTTCAGAGACCACCAAGCCGAGCGTGTAGAGGACTGTTGGGCCTAACCTGAGTTGAAGAGCTGCTCCACTATTTTGCGCTCTGTGACGGACAGGCCCTCATGCAGGTAGCCCACACCGTTGGCCAGAGTCTCCTTCAGGGTGGCATCATTTATCTTCTCCAGGAATGGAGCCAGGTCCTTCTCTGTACAATGCAAAAACCTAGAAGACAACAAATTGTGAGTGACATGTTAGCCATTGGGCATGGAACATTTGAAATGGACACAGATGTTGACAGATATGCAGCAGGTGTCAACTGCTAAATACGAACTTATCGAGGCTGGTCGTTGTTCTACTTTTTTTGGGGAATATGCAATTGTTTTAGCTCAATAATGACGTGCCTTGGTCTCAGACCACGGGAGGCAGCATTGAGCTAAAACCAATGTGCTAAAAACCCAAAACAGAAGAAAAGCTGCCTTCCTTCCCCTGAACAGCAAACATGCTGGTTATTAGGAATTAGAAACATGCACGGTAGGACGGGTATCATTTAAGGCTATCGAATACTGCCTTGCTCTTAAAAGGCGATCTAGGGTGAAGTCAGTGGGTTTTCTGGCATAAAATGATATACTACCACCATTTTCCATTTGTAACCAACCTCTGAGGGACCACATCAGCAGCACAGAATGTGAGGATGTCGATGGCTGTGAGGCGGGTCTGCCGGCGGGATGGTACGAAAACCACAGCTGGTTTGGATGGAGAGTGCTTCATGATGGCATGGTAGACTGGCTTAGCCATGGACAGCAGCCGAGTCTGAGTGTGACTGACATTGAAGCCCTAAAGAGCAGCAGAAGTGTGCCTTAGCAATAATCAACCACAAAACAGGAGAGGTGTTGGTTCTGAATCAGTGAATGTGTATATATCTGATGGATAGACGCGTGTCAGACCTGGATGTGCAGCTCCAGCGGTACAGGCCTGACGTTGGGGTGGAAGTTGAAGGTTGCCGTGGTGCTGCAGCCGAGCCAGTGGGCCACGTCTTTGGCGTTGGACAAAGATGAACTGAGGGCCACGATGCGGATGGGACGCTCGATCTGAGAGGAGATATACCTCATCCTGGAGCAGATGACCTCCAACACAGGCTGTCCAAAGTGAAAGCGTGATTAGACTCCATGCACAGCTGATTTCCGGGGGCACCATTTATCACGTGTTGGAAATCTTACGCCGTTCTCTCCTCCAATCAGGTGCGTCTCGTCCACGATGAAGAGGCTGACGTTCTGGACGTTCTTCCTCTGCTTCCAACGGCGAGACAGGATGTCCCATTTGTCAGGGGTGCTGACGATGATGTCCCCCTTCCCCAGCAGCTTCAGGTCCGTGCTAGTCTCGCCGGTTAACAGGACCACCTTCTTATTCAACACATCCTGAAACTTCTGGTGCCAGTCAACAAACACCTGGACAGAGGGAACAGAGTGTGCGTTAGGACACCAACTGGAAGTGGACAGGGCTGAGCTAGTACTGCGTGCCACATCAGATATGGTCACTACCTGCTCGGCCAGCGCCTCCATGGGGGTGATGTACACACAGCGGCCCTCTGCATTGTGCAGCAGCATCCTCAGAATGGCAAACTCGGCGCAGATGGTCTTGCCACTGCCAGTGGGTGCACCCACAAACACGTTGTCATCACTGTTGTACACGGCATTGAACACTGGAGGGGGGGAGGGAAAAGAAGGAGAGAACAATGTTACAAATGCATTTGCATTTTATTCAACTGGCTTGTTGGGCAGCATGAGACTAGGGTCTCTACCTTGTGTCTGGATGGGGTTAAAGAAGGGGAACTTGTTCTGATAGAGGGCCTCGAAGGCGGAGTTCCTGAGAGCGGTGACGGGCAGGGGCTGGAGGTCCAGCAGCTCAGTGGGCGGGGGGTACTTCTCTGGTAGGATCAGATGACGGAACGATACAGGGAGCTGTGTCTCACAGGCTGAGGGGGAAAATAAAGCATAATACAGTATGTAAACAACCATGAAAAATGGGTGGATATTTTATGAAAATGTATCCTCCCACTGTTGATCTGCATTATGTAAACTACAATACATAGTACAATATACTCTATATAACAATGTTTTTTAACAGGAAACTTACAGAGCCAGCGGTCCGAGGCCACGCGGATGAAGTACTGCGGTGGAAGAGGCTCGAACACAGGCACAAAGAAAGTGACCAGGTGTTCATCCTGGGCGTACTTGGCTTTGAGCAGGAAGTACTCGTGGTGGAGGATGACCTCACTGTCCACGTCCTCGACCAGGATCCAGAAAGCCTCGGATGAGCCGTGAATCTATGTGGGCAACCAAAGGTCAGGGTCAGTGAGAAGTGGGTAAAAAGAGGTACAAGCGCATTCAACTGGATCAAACTGGCTTTTAAACAGACCTTGTCGTCCCACTGAAAGTCTGGAGTGATGGTGAGCTCCACCTTCAGCGTGGAGCGTGTGATAGGCTGCAGGTGGACAGCTAGGTCCAGCTTGGGGAACTGGTGAACATATTTGTGGATGGTCTTGCCCATCTTTGGCATGCGGATCAGCTCACCTGAAGGCAAGGTTGGGAGCACAGATTTACCACCACAAGAACACATACAACACCTGTTTACTTTACACTACAGCTGAAGTCAGATGTAGAGGTATGTGTGATAGAATAAAAACAAACCAATCTCATTGTGGTTGAGGTCATAGAGGCGCTCGAAGGGGAAGTTCTTCTTCTCAATCTTCTTGATCACTTCCTCAGGAAGCTTCTTGAACTGCCTCAGAGGAGACATGGACTGCCACCTGAGAGGATAAACAGTGTTGATAGCCTGGCAATGACAGACACGAATGCTCCTAATTCATGTGGGAAGGTTTTCAAGTGGGAGAGACCACAGTGAATGACTTACATTCTCTTGTCAATCATCTTGCAGAGATTCATGGTCTTGTCTGTGAGCTGAGCCCAGCCCCTGTTCAGCACAATCTCAAATATGGCCCGCATCAGTCTTCCAGCACTCTGGGAGAGGTGAAGGGCATGCCAGTTAAGCCATATGACAACTAAATTGGGCTCCTTTCCTAAACTCATTCCTACGAACTCATTAACAATGTTGGCTTTTAACTAGACCAAAGGCTCCTGCTTTACCTGAGTGACGTAGACCATGTCAGCCATGAGAGCAAAGCCCTCCAGTTTGAGCTGAGAGATGTAGGCTTGGAGCAGAACATTGATCTGAAAATATTACAAGGATTACTACCAAAACTGTTGTCGTCCCTGGAATCAATTGTAGACATTATTTCAATGTAATGCAACGCCTTTGTCTTGGTTGTTAGCACTAAAACACAATGCAAAGTAAAAATCCCTGGATGTGAGCCCTACCTTAGCACTCGGCTCCTCAATGCTTTCCTTCACAGGAATGGGAACCCGTTCCAGCAACTTCTGAAGCTCCAGTTTCTCTTCCTGTACGAGTTACATGTCATCATTAGCATTTTACCGTTCGTCTTTAATCTTTCGCCAATTGAAGTCCAAATAAGAGTCAGCCATACCTCTCTAACTGTGATGTTTCTGAATTCGGAGGAGAGAGAGAACACACGGAAGAGCTCAATCTCACTCAGAGTGGGCTTCAGCAGCTGGTTGTAGGTTTGAATGGAGTCGTGCGTTATGTAGAAGTGACTGGCAATGCGACCCAGGTCTGTAACCTTGAGAGGACATGACATGTTCAGCTGAGGATCATTGACGTAAACACACAAAGTTTTCTGTATTTAAGTGAGAGCAGTGTGTACCTGGAAGGTGCCAGTCCTTTTATCGTATTTGATCAGGTTGTTCTTGTCCAGGACATTGGCTGCCGTGTGCACTAGGTCCATCCTACGCCTTTCCAGCAGGGGGTCTGAGCTGCGGTCGTCATGGGAGACGCCGTAGAGGGTAGGGTTGCGGAGCATACGCACGTAAAGGTAGGTGTACCCGAGCCAATTTACTGCATCCTAAAGCAACATCAAGACCAGATGCGTTGAGGATCTCAGTACTGTGTTCTCAGTGAAGTGCGTCTAGGTTCCAGGCAACTAACCTTTGCATTCTGCACGTTGCCAAGGACTATCTCCGCATTGAGCATGTCAGGCAGCTTGCCCACCATCTGGCTCTCTATGGGCAGCTGCTGGTTGAGCAGAGACAGGTAGTACTGCAGCTCTCCATGGGATGTGATGAGGATGCCCTCTCCCTTGGTGTCGTACTGGGGACGCCCGGCTCGGCCAAGCATCTGGAAGGCACCATAGATGCACAACATGTCAACACCGCTGTCAGACATCCAGCAGCGGTTAACCTCTAGGATTCACACCAACCTGTAGGATGTCCAGGGCACCCAGTTCAGTCCACCTGCCTTTCTCAGGACTGTACACCTGTGTGCCTTTGATGATGACAGTGTGTGCGGGCAGGTTGACACCCCAGGCCAGAGTGGCTGTGGACACCAGAACCTGGATGTGACGATCGGCAAACAGATCCTCCACCAGCGTACGGTCCACTCGGCTCATACCAGCGTGGTGGATGGCGAAGCCGTAGGGCAGCAAGTCTTTCAGCTCTAGGTTCTAGAAGACAGCAACAGCATATCATATAAAGCTCTCAGCGGGTCCTAAACCATGTCATCAGCAGGAGCCTTGCCTGGAGCTTACCTTGCACTGCTCTGCTTCAGTCCTCAACACTTCCGTGGATGCCGAACCTTCTCTGAGGAAAAGACCCAGAGTGTCTTTCTCTAGACACATGTCTCGGATGGCCCTGGCAGTTTTCCCCGTTTCTTTCCGGGAGTGAACAAACACCAGAACCTACGGAAAGGTTACGACTGTCAAGAGGTCCTCTGATAGCTTCAATAGGTAGAGGGTGGTATCCACAGCAATAGGGGTTTAAACATACACACGCTGGTCTTCTATGTAAGCCAATGTTTGATGAATAGTGAAAAGGCTCACCTGGTTTTTGCCAGCGTGCTCCATGATCTTTTCATAGACAATCTCGTTCATGATCTGGAAACGCTTGATTGCCTTCTTCTCTGTGATGCCTACATAGGTCTGCTCCAAGGGCACTGGGCGGAAGCTAAGAAAGACAAAAGCCAATAGATTAGCTCCACCACTGTTGAGGCTGGGGATGAACCCCCAGCTGTACTGTAAAGCTGCTTTGGATAAAGGCATGTGCTACAGTATATCCAGTATGGGTCACCTGTTGTCGAAGTAGAACAGACCCTTGGCAGGGTCCACGCGCAGGCAGGTGGCCACATCCTCGTAGTTGGGCAGTGTGGCGCTGAGGCCGATCAGACGGACGTCCTCCTGGGTCAACTCCACGTTACGGATGGTCCTGGCCACCAGGGATTCCAGCACGGGTCCACGGTCATCGTGCAGAAGATGGATCTCATCCTGAAGGGCACAACAGAGTCTTCTAAGGATCCACAGCACTTGATGGAATATTTCAGCCAGTGCCTTAGCAAGACAGGAGCAGCACTTACAATGATGAGGAGGCGCACTAGCTGGGTGTAGGTGCGCTCGCCACCTTTGCGGGTGATGATGTCCCATTTCTCTGGGGTGCAGACGATAATCTGGGTGGCATTAATCTCCTCTTTACAAAGCTGGTGGTCTCCTGTCAGCTCGGAGACTGTGATGCCATAACTTGCCAAGCGCTGATGGAAGAGGAATATGCATGAAGTCTAAAGCATTGCCTTTTACAGTGATATCATATACTGTGTGTGTCTATATATCTATATAGAGTGCCAAAAACATTGCCTCTTTCTTGCCTCTAGATTTTAATCATTTACTGACCAGGTTTTAAACACTATCCCCTCCCGTCGTGCATTTATGTATCAAACACATTGAATATTCTTATTAGTATTTTCATTAGTCTGTCACAATTGTTGCTGTTTGTTTTCCATCTAACAAGGCCATAAATGATAAGGAATAAATATTCTTAAAAAGGGAACAGGCATGTACCTGGCAGTAATACTAACAAATTAGCTGGCCCTGTGCTCTTCTAAATTAGATATATTATTGGCAAGTACACGTACTAGGACTTTAACCTGACAGTGCACATCTGCATAGTGCGCTCAAAATATAGATGCCAAGTCTCACCTTACTAAAGCTCCCCACCATTTCCTGTACCAACGAGCGCATGGGTGCAATGTAGATGATCTTGAAGTCGTCTATGTTGATGGTTCCATCTAGGTTTATATGCTTGCCAATCTCCCTCAGCATGGCCATTAGGGCCACATTGGTCTTACCCGCTCCCTGGATGCAGACAAAACATTAATATATAACATTATACTTCTAAATGGTATTGGTGCCAATTAAGTCATGGACACTTATGTACTGACACATTTTCCCACAACCACCTAGCTTTTCCAACCAACAAGTGAATTTCAGAAGGGCTACTCACCGTAGGAGCGCACACTAACAGGTTCTCATCCGTCTCCATGGTTGTCTTGAACAGCTTGCTCTGGATGCGGTTAAGGGTTTTGAAGCCTTCAAAGCCAGCCTGGGCATACTTGGGCAACTTCTCAATACCAACAAGCACCTGAAAACATCACCCATAACATTTAGATAACTACTGCATTGCCCATTGTGTTTACAAAGAGGGAGCATTATGAAATACGGACCTCATCTTCAGCGAAGGGCTTTGGTTTGAGAGCAGGGACGTGAACTTCTTCATAGCCTTTGCGCTGCTTGCGGAAGGAGCCATCAGGCAGCTGGCACCTCTTGTTGGCCATGAAATGACTGCCCTGGGTGAACGTCAGGTCCTCTAGGTCCAGCAGCTGCCTGGGAGTCATTGACTACAAAACAAGCAAGGGGATTATCAGCCATCATTTTGTAATCTGACTCTTAATGCAGCCATTCTCTAGGGATTTCAATAAATAAGAGAAAACAGCATATTGCCTTTAACCCATTAAGACACGTTCTAAAACCTAAGGCATTGCGTGTAAACAATCGCCTAAAACCTTTAAATGCAACAGGCTGAGAAATAATCAGTCACGGGTCTTGAAAACGATGATATCTAACACGTGCTCACGTCTCAGCCATTCCTAAAGGGAGATGCACACAAATGTTGCATCCGGTCTTAATGAGTTAAATACTACTGTACAGGTGTGAAAGCAAAATAGTTATTATTAACACAAGCCTCAGTTCAATTCAAAGTCACTATTTTATAATTCTAAATATGTAGGACATCCTTTAAAGGCCTAGCAAATGGATAGTGGACAAAGCCACTGGTAAGTAACCAGCCTGTTTTATCTATAGAGTTTATATAAACACTTACCTCTCCATGGTCAATGTCCATTGATTCCAAGTCATTGTCTACACGAGACTTCCTCACTCTCTCCCTGCGAGATCGCTCCTCCTGCACAATAAAGGGACTCAATTAGAAATGTGACTTACAAAGGCTCTAACTCGGTTAAGAAGAAATAGTCAATTAACTGAACAAACGGGGAAGTATACCCGTATAATATCCTCCTTCTCAGTCTCCTGCAGCTGGTAAAGAATCTTGGACAGTTCCTGGTCTGACTCCATCTTTCCTATGATGCGTTCCTTCTCCACCTCACTCTGAGCACTTGCTAACATGGTACAATATTGGACTGCAAAGAAGAAACAGAAAATGATCAGTGCACAAGATTCAATAGACTATAACAACTATGAAACTTCTAAAAGAAACAACTTACTCATGCGACGATGCTGGCGGAGGATCTTGATGAAATCAAAGGTGTTGAAACCCAGTAATAATACCAGCTGGTTCTCACATTCCCTGTCATCACTGGCAGTCTGATTAATAAAAAAAATAAAAATAATGTAGACAATACAAGGGGTCAACTGGGCTGAGGTCTCAGGCTATGCAGGTTTGCATGCGGAAGAGAAGCAACAAAATAGATAGCAAAACGTCTACAGACTTACCTTGAGGATGTCCAAGACCTCATCTGCTTTCTTTTGGGAAACAATGGCATCATCGTAGAAACGACTGAGCTGTCGCTGAAGCCAGAAGGCATCGATGTCACGAGGGTGTAGGTCCTTTTTTTTGGCCGTCATCACATCACCTGTGACACCAAGCTAGGTAGAAAAGAGTGATAAATAAATTACATGTGTAGTGTCGAATAGGGGTGAGTGATATGACAAAACTTAAGTTCTAAGTCGACAATTAAACAATATTGTACAAAACAACATGTCACCACTCAAATAATTTTTGTCAAGGTAGCTGATGCAAGCGATGATTAGGTGTTGAGATGAATGTCTTGCTGTAAGCAATACCATACTAGTTCATCTAACTTTATTCATTTAGTAGTTTAATTCAACACATATGGATTAGGACTTACGTTGGCTGAGAGAGTGCAGCCGACATTGGCCTCTTCCCCTTCACTGTCTTCATCTGAATGCTCATCTCGTACTTCCCCAAACGGGTCTTCATCCCCCTCCTTTAAAGAAGGTTGGAGAATAAAATCAATTACCAAACATCCCCATAATTCCTGCGCATTGTTAATAGAAACTTGGAATTTGGATGTTTAGAACTAGTTTTGGGTGTTTAAACAGAATAAAACAAACCTCCTCATCAGACTCAAATTGGACATTTACACCATATGTTTCATCAATGTTGTCATCTGCGGACAGAAAAAACAAGATAAATCAGTGCACACAACACACAACCCCTAGGGATGTCCTTATCCGATAAAGATTGGAGCTGATCCAGGCATTTTTTAATTGATCTGTAAGCATGGCCCGATCCATTTCCATGTTTGTAAAATTTGCGTCAGTTGCGCAGATTGTAACGTTCCGCACAGTTTGAAACTACAAACTATCGAGATGTCAGCCGTGTGGAAATTCTCTCATTTGGAAACTCAAAGGAGCCCAACAATTCCCTACAATACTATGTAGTGTATATTTACGACACTCCGAGGTAGCTACTACAGTTTTGCCGTATTCCGGTCGGTGTCTAGTGAGTATGCTGCACAGCCACCTACTTTTATGTTTTTTTTCTTAGAAAGAACTATCCAGTAAGAAGTGAGACGTAGATACAGTATACTAGTATAGTATGGTACAGTTATATTTAAGTTATTAACAGATCGGGATAGGCAGCTATAATTATTGGCAGTAACAAACGCTCTGGTTTCTACCATTGCACATACCCATGTTCTGTAACTCTTTATCGCCCCCGTAATCTGAGATCTTCTTGCCCAGATTGACCAGCACATGATAGCGTGTGTCATCGGCAGGCCCAAGAAGCTGCTCGACTTCACGTCGCCTCTCCTTATCCCTCATCTTGTCGTTTTTTAACACTGCAAGTACTTCATCAGCTGCACCACACAATATATCACGTGGCTGTGAAAACATGAATAAACATGTCAAACAACCAAGCAGAAATGGCCTTCACTGATCAGGAGATGGTAGTGTTTCGTATAGAGAAAGTTGCAGTTCCTCTGACCTGGTCTCCCAGTGCTGCCTGGATGAAGCTGAGCAATACTTCGTAGGTCTCTCTGGTCTCTTTCGTTTTAGGCTTGTATACAATGCCCACCATGTCATCAATGCCTTCAGACAGAAGCGTGAAGCCCTTCATTTTGTTAATATCATGCCTGTCCTCATCCCTTTTCCGTCTCCTGCAGGGATGAATGCGGTGAAACAAAATGTGAGTGTCATTATTGTTACATAACTGAATATATTTGACGAAATAGATGTTTTTAACAAAGGAATAGCATGTTGAAGGCTACTAACTTTGCACGCCTGTCCTCCAACATCTGAGGTTTGGTTCTCTGAGATTTGTCACCCATTTTTGTCCCCTCAAGCTTCCCCACAAGAGACAAAACTTCTCCAGTGGGCTCATCTCGTCGTGTGCGGTCGATCAGAGAGCGATCAGCTTGCAACACCAAGTTTGAGTTCTAAGATATTAGAGAGAGCGGTGGTTAGACGGTGTATTTTTGGCTAGCCGGCCAGGCTAACTACTACTTATCTAATGAAGAATACGCAGCAGTTAAATACAAAATAACTAATATACACATAGCAGGCCTTCCCAAAGCACAAAAAAACTACTTACAGCTTTGTACTCATACTGCAAGCTACGTGCAGTAACATCCGCCATGGCCGAATAGCTTCAGTTCACTATGCCGTACTTTTATTCAAGTCGCCGTCAAGCTAATTCAAAATAGCCACAGAGTTAATTTAACTCTGTCTGTTTTATTATAACGTGGGGAGCATGAGCCCTCAAGTAAAATGCATCTAATTTTTCTCAAGAAACCGATATTTCGTAAATCAATTTGCGTTGTGCATACGTTAAAACGGCACAGCTTAAGCTATACACGAGCGCACAACAAATGTAGCTGCAGTTTCCGTTTCCGTGTCAAGAATCGAGACAAAGGAGAGCGTCGGAAAGATAAGTCAGGTCCATAGCGCCCCTACTGTTGTGGTTATGCATCCCTCCGGTAATTTTCCAATTTTATAGTTTTATGATAATTTCCCTATGACAAATATAACATAACAAACCTGCATCTGACAGTTTGCTTAAAGGAAATTCTAATTTTGTCATGCAGCATAGGTTTTGGAGTCTTTAATACCTAGCGTGAAAGGTATGGTGCCACATCTATGTCACTTTTCATCTTGTGTTTATGCGCCCTCCAGTTTTGGCATTGATGTGGCGCCATAGAATGGGTCCTGCAGGAGTTGAGTACATGCAGGTATGGCTAAATCCATCAGTTAGCACCATTCATTTCTTGCAGGAATTGCAAATTAATTGTATTCCTGTATAAAGTCATGCCAGAATTATTTAGGTCTTCTTTTAGCAGGCTAGGTTAATACATAATATAACTGTTATATAAAGTTGATGTGAGATTATATACAATATATAAAATTAGTAAGACCCTTGGACCTGCTTTGCTGGGTTTTTCAAATATTTTTTATAAATGTCATTGACTTTTGCATTAATTTTACATCATCCTCATTATCTTGAATAATTCGCCTGCCACTGAAAGTTGGTCAGTTTATGACAATAACCTTCTTCAGACAGGTTTTCAGATAACTAATGACTTATCTGGTCCCCACTTATGTAAAACTGATCTACAGTAACTGATTCAGTTCAGTTATGGTTCCTTTAGAGACATACAGTACATAACATTAGCATTAGCCAAGGATATTTCTATACATTAAAAATACAAACACAACATCTGAAGATGTTTCACTGTTAAAAAAAACAATACTAGGAACACACATCATTTTGTTATAAATGTTTATTCAAATTTTTGTAAGTTCTTTCTCACAATTTGTTTTTCTTATTTGATTTGTGATTACATCTTGCCAGATATATTGTAAAGAAATAAAGATCACAAACATCTGCAAGTCAGAAAAGTAGTAATAGAGATAACAAGCTTTATATTGTACAATTCATTATAAATGACAATATCTTAATGACAATTTCTTAATATAATACTTAATGATCATAATGTGATATATAACACGTAATTAGGTAACTTAACAAAAAACTTAAAAAAATAAAAAATGCTTAATCCATTTAGAATACAGCTTTAACAGAATGACCAGACAGAAACACATGTGTGTCACAACAGACCACTGGAAGAGGTCCTCTTATGTTTCCCGTCAGATGAGTAGTGTAAGACAGTGGGAGGCTTACAGTGGGAGGATAACATATATGAAGAGGGCCATGATGGCAGCACTGATGAGACCGGATATGGGAACTGTAACAAACCAGGCAATGAATATGTTCCTAAATAGACGCCAGTCAACTGCCTTCTTAGAGCGCAACCATCCCACAGCAACCACAGAGCCGACCTGCAATATTAGCACACAAACAAATTATAGCATTAAACACGTTTTAAAATAAGGTGAATGTTACTCAACAAATGTGAATTCAGACCACACTGGTTTACATTAGTTCACAAAGTGTCTAAAAACTTTTGTCCATGAAACATGGTAGTGTAACAATGACGTCTATCTTGGGTAGAGGTTTCATCTTGATACACTCCTTGCTTGTGTTATAGGTCCCCCAGAACCCCCCATTTCTGCCCCAGCTCACTGTTTTAGAAGGATGTGTACCCTATAGGGGAGGTGTAGAGGAGTGCCAGCGGGAGTGGGAGAGAGATCTGCTCTTTATGATTCAAATCAAAACTGCAATAAATCAAGGACTGTACCTTTTAATGTAGGTAAATGATTCTGGTTTGTTACCTTGCAGTGGGTTGTGCTGACAGGTAGCCCAATATTGGATGCCACCACTACTGTGAGTGCTGAAGCCAGTTCAATGCTGAAGCCACTAGATTGGAAGAAATAGTTGTAATAGTTTAAGTACTTTGTTCTTTTAACTACAAGTTACATTACTATTTATTACATTATAGTTACATGAGTAGATAGGGCATTTATAACAATAATAACCTTATTCATACAGGCGTAGCTCAGATTAGTATAATAAATTGTCCTCCTTTTTAGTTTACTTGTACTATTCTGTTATAATTTTTGCATTTACTAAACTCTGTTTTCAAATGTGCAGAATATACACAGTAAGCAGTATACCTGGAGGGGGTAATGGGGGTGAGATCTTTTCCCATTGTCTGGATCACTCTTCGGCCCCACACCCAAAGCCCAACACAAATACCCACACCTCCATACAGGAGCAGCCAGATAGGGGTGGGCGCACTGGACACCACCGATCCACTCTCATACAGTAGCCAGAGAGCCACCAGCGGACCTATTGCATTGCTGTTGAAGCAGACAAGACTGTGTAAAGCCTCTGAAAGAGAGGCGCATGGACATGTTCCTCCAACCAAAAATGAATTTGCCGTTTACCTGACATCATTCCCTCCATGGGCGAAGGAGCCGAAGCATGCTGTGAGGATCTGGAGGAACTGGAAGAGCAGGGACACCGCTGGCTGGTCAACCTCCAGCTTGTCTTCCTCAAGAGCGAGATCTCCGGCGACGTCCGGCGCCACACTACCGTCCTTGACTGGCGTCCCGTCGGCCACCGCTGAGCTGTAGCTGCTGTAGCTGTCCACTCTCGATCTTCTCTGGAGTCCGTTGTCCTGCAGGTCTTTGTATTTAGGGTCCCCGTGAATGCCGTAGATGGCCATGGTGTAGGAGGTATAGCTGTTGTTTCTCCGGATGGGCCGCTCCTCCGTGTCGCTGTCGCCGATACAGTCACCGACTTTCGCCTTGTGAAGCTTGTGCAGCAGGTCTTTATAAAGCCCCGAGTCCTTGTGAATTGTGTGAGAACGTCCACTGTGGGGATCGGTTATGGTCATGGGGCCAATATTGCCATTCAGCCCTATGGAAATATCATGTCTATATTCACGCTTAAGCAGTCACAATAACAATAACTTACAGTATGAACACTAGGGGCCCTAGTTTCCTGGTCAAGACACAAGAGGAGGCGCAACTTCACGTTGCAAGGTGTGGCCAATACGTTTTTGCTAATTTTGGGACATGTGGCGATAATCAGGTGTAACAGTGGCTTTTATCTAAAGTGACTTACAATTACATGGTGCAATTACATGGTGCAATTACATGGAGCAGATAGGGCTTAGGCATCTTGCTCAAGGATGCTTACAGATAGGCCAACTCTGGGGCTCTAACCCACGACCTTCTGGCTGGGAGTCCAACACCTAGACCACTAGACTATCCTGTAAATTATCAGTAGAAGTTTTGGGGGCTTCAATTACAACCAATCAAATAGGGTTAGGGTTAGGTCATATTCCCCTAACAGCAGCACGATCTCTGTCATGGCGAACTTCCAATTTCGTGGATTTTGTCTGGACGGCAAAAGTCCAGACTGGCTAAGACAGAAAAGTTTCTCCCGTCACCATGTTGTTTTCCATGCGTAATGACATACATTGACTGTTTTATTTTGGAGGACAATGATAAACATGCATATATTTTGTTTTCTGATTAAAAAGGTTTAGGACAATTATTCACGAAATAGGTCAACATAACATAAACAAAAGTGCCGTGCGTAATTCTGGATAAATCTATTCGTAGTCCACCTTCACCTAGAGCGCAGAATCTACCACAGTGCGTGGTCTGACCAGTCGGAGACACTAGCGCAATATTTGGTTTTATTTGACACCAAGCCAGCACTGTGCCACATGATTTTGACTAAAACATCCTCTACTGCGCCCCCATGCCCATTTCTGCGCAAGCGATGTCATTGCGAGCAGAGATATTGGCAAACGCGCCTAGGCGAGAGAAAAACCGTCTTGCGCCCAACGGAATTGGCATCTGCATTTGTGCTGCCGCCGGCCTTGCACCGTCAGGAAACTAGAGCCCTATCTATCTAAACAAATTTGACATTCACACAATTATGGATTCATACAAAAGGATGAAGGATTCAATTTGATGGAATTTTGAGGCTTGCATACCATTACTGAGATCCAAATCTTTTGTGTCCATGTCATTTCTGTCCAAGTCAGCCTCCTCTGAGTCTCCAAGTTTGAAAGCTACCTTCTGACTGCCTGTTGGTAGGGTGTGGAATTCAGGTTCACAATATTTGGAAGAGCGCTGCTCCACTAGGTCGGGTTTAGTTGAACTTTCCATCAGAGCTGTTTCACCAGGGGTAGCAGCCATTTGACCTAACAGAGGAAAACCAACACATTTTAACAAATCTGTACATCTGTACTATCTGAACTGTACTATCTGAGATATCTTAGGACCTTTCCTCACAGAACATTTTAAATGTACACTCTTGTACTCACGCTTTATCTTTTTCCTGAGGCGTGGACAGACAACAAACCACACAACCAGAGCTGTCACGACGGCACAGCCCAGTGAAAAGCACAGTGTACACCACCATGGCACTCTATCAAACCCCAGCACTAGTCACACAAAAAACAGGGACAAGGGAGAGAAATCCGTTTCAGAGAAGAAAAAAAAAAGAAACTTAAACTGTTCTTTAAAATTCGTTCATTAAAATATCATCCTGTTCTTTGGAACTACTGACTCTAATTACAAATAAAACTTGAAAAGGCTGTGGTGTCATGTTAATTAGATCAGAAATATAACAGGTCACTCTTCCGCACTTCTAGAACATTTGTTTAGCATTCGTTCCAGTTCCAAGAAAAAAAGGATGACATTTTTTTCCAAGATAACCACACCCTCTGCTGCCATGTGCGGTCACATGATAAAACCGAGATTCTGGCTGCACAGTTTTAGCATGTTCTTAGAGACAGCAATATTAGCAAGAGTACACACTCAGATAATAGATAACAAGAACAGATAACAAGACAGAGACAGACACGGCAGTTTAGTGATAACATACACCGTTACAAAATGTCAAGGATAGTTCAAGTTAGATCACCTTCAACTTAATTAACAGCAACCTCGCTGTTGCATTCACTGAACCTGGGAACATATATTTTGTTATAATTAGTTTGTTTGACAGATTAGTATCACTATTTTACTTGTAGGGACAACTTACCTTTTTCCCATGTAGAAAATGGCATTTTAACTACTAACATTAGGGCAAATAGCAAGAGGAACTGTTGTATGGTCATACGTTCAATATGGATATGATGCCAAAAAGGCCATAATAATTAACTCCATAAAGTCTCAGAGATGGTTGTCAAAACAATGTAAGCCTACATCAAGCTGAGTTATGTTTTAAAAGTCCACTTTTATACTGTATATATTTATGGTACAGTATATGTAGCTAATGATGTTTTTCTTCATTGCGGTGTTAAGTTGTGAGCAGAACGTAGAGTGTGGATAAAAATGTGGTTTAGGAGATTGTTTTCGGAGAATCGTGCTCTGTGGATATCAGTGTGAGAAGTGTATTTATTTTGGTAGGGCAGGAGCTATGGTGTGTATAATTCCTTGACCCATATACACACACCGGCCTGCAGCCTATACAGTGAAGGGCCCAGGCCAGTTGACTTCTCGAAAAGTTCAATCCTGCAAATGAAACAAAGAAGGAGTGGAAATTGTCCATTTAATAGCCTTATTCCTCTCAGATGGACATTCAACATTAATTTTACACTCACTTTACTTTTTTATTATATTGACTAATTGTGTGCCTCATTGTTGCATTTGAAGCATAGAGAGTGTCCCTGTGTATTATGGTTTGACTTCACTTATCATTTTTCATTTTATTGACGGTAACAATGAATAGCCTGAAGAGCCAGAGGAACCTTGGTTAACCTGAAAGCGAGGATTGCTCTAGATCAGAGATGCGGAAATATGAAATAGTTCCTAATATTCGTCACGTTCACCTGTCCTAAGAGCACTGTGTCTCCAGTGATAGTTATTCAGACCTCATGCCAGTCAAACTCCTGGTCCAGGAATTTCAACGACTGCTGCCTGACTGCAGTAAGAGAATGCTTTGGACACATTATGGGTGTTGCGTGTGTGTGTGTGTGTCTGTTTGTGTTTGTCCTATACTCACATGGTGCTCCTGTAAGCATGATGGAGAAAAGGTTGATCCCTATAGTGACCGCGTAGAAGATAGGAAGAGCTCTGAGGCCGTTGGGTACAGGGTCAACCTGGGAATGTGTCTCATCATTACCAAGTGGCCTTCACACCACTCCATAATGCTACTGTATACTGGTATATCTCAAGTAGCAGCACTTGAAAGGCAGTATGAATTTGTGTAAAAAATTATAACACAGTAACGCATTTCTTTCTGGCATATTCCATCTTTTTCTTACTTTGTTCAGGATGAATTTGCGGACAAAATAGAAGAGAACCCCTGACATGATGCCTGACAGAAGAGGTGAGAGGAACCATGATGCCACTATTGAAACAGAAATATGAAAAAAAAAACTATTACTTTTACTACTATTATTCTCTAGTAGACAAGCATATTTAATCATATATCATGTTTATGTTCACATTATTGTGCCAGAAATGTGTGGGAAACCCATACATACTGACCGATTCGGAGCAGTTCCATCCATTTGACCCCTTGGTAACCTCTGGCAACCATGGAGAAACCAATTGTGGCTCCAACAATACAGTGGGTACCGGAAATGGGGAGCTTCAGGAACGATGCCCCAAGCTGCCACACAGCAGAGCCTGCAGCACAAAAACACACACTTTTTTTCAACATTCAATCACTTAATTTATAAAAGTCACCAATCAGATGTCTACATCTTTATCTTCGTGCAGACGGACAGCCAAGCTAACAAAGATAATGTGTGCCAAAACAATGTCGTCTAACAGTTAGCTGGGGAATGGTTCCACAGTAAATTCAATGTCTGGCTCAAAGGCATTCTGTATGTAGTTACTGACCCAAGGTTACTTTCTTTCCCACTCTCACCCAGGTGTTGTGCAGACACAAAGAAATGCAACCACTTACCAAACATGGCACTGATGGATCCCGCCATTAGCACATGTTCGGAGCCGTTATACATTCTGGTGTCTATGATGCCCTGTCTAATTGTCTCGCTCACTTTTGCTCCCAGTAAGATGGAGCCCACTGTCTCGAAGATAGTGGCCAGGATGCAGGCCTGTCGCAGGGTCACCACCCCGGAGCCCACAGCTGTGCCAAACGAGTTGGCCACGTCATTGGCGCCCACCGAGAAGGCCAGTATGAAGGCTATGATGAAGCCTACAACTAACAGCCACAGGTACCCTGACATATCTGTCTGAGAAGCCAGAGCCATGGTGGTGGCAGCGGCTATGGTTGCTAAGGTCGTACTATCCATCTTCAAATATCTATCTCAGTATGATAAAGGTTGACTGACTCAAACTTCAGTGGGGCTTGACAGCGACTTATGAGGTAGTGTTTTTTTTATAAATAGGCTATTTTCCTACCTGTACTTCAAAAGATTAATAAATAAACTATATACTTTAACGCCTTGGCACAATGCCAATAGTTGCTCATGAGACTGAGTCAACACTTATTGCTATCTAGGTATAGTCATGCCTGCAGGCTTCATCATATAGTGGCAGAACAGAGACAAGAGCGATGTGTCCATTGTAGCAGTCAGCCTCCAATGATAGACTGAAAAAGACATGTTAGAGTTGTTAACAAAGCATTTTTATTTATTCATGTGAATAAATAATAAGGCTCAGTTAATTTCCATATTTAGCTGACATATTATGTATTTTCTATATAAATTATACACAAATAAATTATTCTATATAAAATATTTTCTAGTATGTTATTTGATGACTGATAAGTGCAGAGCAGTGTAAGCCATTATGTGAATATTTATCCCAAACAGTTTGATAGTAGGTCTATTTCAGGACACATTGATTGAGTATCAAGTATTTAGTTTGCAAATAGCTCTATAAATATAATCTAACTCTAAATAGCCTTTAGCCTCTCTTGACAATTGCATAATAAAATCCCAAAGTGACAAACATAGACAAAGTCCGGAGCTGTAGAGAACAAATAAGCAGAAGGCTTCCAGAGGCGCAATTAGCAATAAAAGGGAAACTGTAGATAAAAAGATGAATAATTTATGAAAAAAAATAGTTAGGTCTAATACTTACTTATACAGCCAACGTAAATAACGTTCGATTTCCACTGCACATGTGCGTCCCTCTGGGTTTACAGAGACTCCCTGGCGTTATGCACGAAGCTGATATCGATAGTTTTAGTGCGCAGTCTCTGTAAGTGGATATCGGACCTCTCTGTCATAGGCCTACTGTGTGTCGTCTATTTTTTGGAAGCTCGACCCTAGAATTGGGTTATATACAGTTTTCAGTTGGTTGTGAGGAGGAGGAAGTATGTCCCGCCCTTCCCGTTCAATCATGGGACCTGGAGCTAATATTTACCTTGTTTGTTGACAAGAAAAAAATAATTGCAGGTTTTCAGGTTCAAAAAGAGGGAGTTTCCCAAAATTATGTTTTCAAATAATTTCTAGTAGGGCTACAAAAGAAAAAAAAAGTTTAGTCTAATTTGATTTCCCTCAGTTGCCCACCTACCCACACCATATCAGCTAAAAAGTACAAGAACTCCTTTCTGAAGTCCTGTCTGAAACATAATGATATCAAAGTGAATTACCATTGTAGCCTATGGTTGGAACATGTGGAAACCACTTTTCCTGCAGTTCAGCAGTACACTGAACACAAGACAAAAGTCCAAAGTGGAGTTACTGATCAACATCTAATTTACTATTAATTTGGTTTTACTGTGAATTTCCATTACACGTTGTAAGTCAGCACGATTTTCTCTGGTCTGAAATGCCACATTGCCCCAAAAACTGCTGATGACTTCCAATTCCACAATAATGATTTAGCTCCTGGGATGACAGGTGGTGTGTGGAATATATGACATCTGTAAGCAAAATGGAGCAATTGGACCTCTGTGACTGTCTGAGTGGGCCATATACATCACCCAATAAAGTATCTTTATATGTTTATGTTTGAATTATAGAAATAATTTCGGTGTCAAGTAATATTGGTTATAATGCATTCATCACTACCAAATCTTTAGTGGCGGAATGGCAAAGAGAGGTTAAAATCGTTTCATGTCCAACATTTATTCACCTTGGGCCTATACGATTGAATATAGGTAATTTAGCAGACACATGTATCCAAAGTGACTTAGTACAATTACACGTATTTAGGAGTAGGGATTCAACATCTTAAACATCAGCCTTACAGTTAGGGCTTACAGGTAAACCGACACAAGGGCTCAAACCCATGACTTTTCGACACCCAGACCACTATCCAACCTATATTTAATAAACTATATAAATTATATAATAAACTATAATTAATTGCAAATTAAATTATGACGTGTCAATATGTTAAAACCAGGACATTACATTGAGATTACATAAATTGGTTTGTATTTTTCATCTCAAATCATCATACATCGCTGAAAATGTATGAATACTTTTTCTCTTTTAAAAAAAATGACAAAAGCTACCTCATACTTCATAAAGCCAGATGCCAATGTCTCGAAATCCATGAAATACACTTTAAACAGAGCAAACATTTATCCCAAATATTATCTGACTGAAAAAATTAAATGTATTTGCTTTTGAAAATAATTTCAGTCATATAATCATCCATGCAATCATGTTCTTTTGGGATTAGTGAATGTGTTTTCATCATATACAGAATAATCTGTATTTGTAAATTGATCTTTGTATTCACAACAAGGGCGAGGTGCAAGAATTTTCCCAGAAAGCTTCACCAATTTTTGTGTATTACAATGCACCCATAATTACTAGTCCTGGACTAAAAGTGAGTTAAATGTTATTTTCTCTCATTTTGGAGGATTAGAAATATGTCATTATATATCATATTGGCCTGGAGAACAATGTGTTTTGTGTTCAAGCATGAGAAAATGTTTTATTAACAGTCACATGTGTCTTCACTCACTTTGGTACAACAGCGCCCCATAGCTGTGACTGGAACAGACTGAAATTGCATCCATACTCATTATTAAGACCAATTGACTCATATCTAGTCATAATGTGCAAAGAGCAAGATGTATAGTATTCCTATATTCAGATACTAAAAGAATATGCATTCTTGTATGAGAGGGTGTAAGAATAAACCCAAAGAGACAAAAGACATTTTAGAGATTTATGTGATTCGCGTTTTTCTTCAATGTTCCTTCCATAGGCAATATGCCAATGGCATATGGACACTATTATGAAGTGGTGTTATCTTGTGTGTCACAAACCTGTTACTATTTTAGAGTGAAAATATGACGAATTATATACAATGATGGTTACTTTAGCAGCATTTGTCAGTTATTTTGTGAACTTGATTTTAGAGAATAAGAGTTAAATCCGATATGTTTGGGTACAATAACCCCCTGAAGAAGACCTCTCCCTCACCTACAAATGGCAGCAGTGTTTGTGTTACTCATGCTGCAACACGAAACCATTTGTGTATTGACACTGCTCAGGGTTGGAGTGTAGGCTACCTCGGGGCCTCTAGATGGCATCAATGCTGCTATTCTGGTTACACTGAGCAAAGAATGATTCTTAAGTGGGCGTACCAGTTTCAAACCACTTCAAGGAAGTTCATGATCAGCAGAATCATGCATAAACATGTTGGCATCAACTTGATGCCTAGTTGATGTGAATTTGCACTTTGCTTTCGATGATAAGGTTTTACAGATGCCTCTCCAAACATTCAGTTATTGAATCAATTCTTTAGAGTTTTAATTTTACACTTTATTATAACAAATATGGAATTCATATTTCTTCCACAGGTATGTACGACCCAAAGCGCATTGTTAAAAAGCTCCTAACCTGTTTAGAACATTGCTTCGCAGAATACTAAAATTGGGAATGAAGAAAAAACTGATGGAAAGACATTGCAATTTAAAACAGTGGAACTGAAAAGTTCTTTGGTTTCCTATATTTGTACTGCCAGACCGACAAGATAGAACATGCAAATAAGTAACTGCAGAGCCCGAATACTTCTCATGCTTAGGCCTACATAGGCCCTACCTTTCCTCCCCCTCCTCCCTGCCTCCTATCCCTTGCCAAACAGGATCTGTAAGATCTTACAAAGTAACTTTCTCAGGAGACAGGAATGTCAGAACACAAGCCCTGGTGCCTGCTGGGACAGGCACCCTACATTCCCGAAATATGAAGGGAAAAGCCCAGATGGAGTTTCTCATCTTGCCACTTTAGTTTTAGTCTGAAGTGTGAATACCGTTTGTCCCGGATGTGTTGCAGACATGTTCTGACTCACCTGTAAAATTAGATTGTCTGGTATTCTACCCTACTCACCAGACAGATGTCCATATGAGTTCATGACCATATGGATTCATGGATTTAACTCAGTATTTTTTCCCCACTCACAGACACTATAAGCTATCTTTGGATTGCTTTCAGGAAAATACATATATTTGATAAAAATGTTGAAATGGCAATTTCTGTGACAGTAACCAAAGGTTTTTAGAGATCATTTGTATTGTAATGATTAGCATACATACACACGGAAGATATAAATGACACTATAGATAAATAGTGGCAGACACCCCAACCTTTTAGGTGTACTCATAGCTTGCATAAATCTCAAAAGTCTTTGTTTGACTACAGTTATTAAGTATCATATTATTCAGCAGATAGGCTAGTGATTTAGAGTGGAAGGGACCCAGGCACATCCAAATATAAATACACAACATTTTAAATTTAAAAGGCATTTAAGGCAGCATGAAATGAATGACACAAAAACATGAAGAAATGTAAAGGATTGTTTGGTTGATTTTCAATCATCCCATTTCACCAGCATTTCAAATGCTATTGACAAGCAAAGGACAGAAATGTAACAAAAGACATTTGCTTGTAATGCTACATTCGGTTGCACCAGCGGTTCTTGGGTTTGTCCACACAGCGGCTTGGACGTTCCAATTTAACTCCAATGTCTTTGCCATTGACCTCTCCGCCATAGCCGTGGTGCTTTAACTCCTTGAAAAGCATGGCTGCGCTCTGCAACGCGTTTCACAGAGTCTTCTTTTTTCCAGGCAAGAGTTTTTGTTGTCCGCAACTTAATTGACTGACCAGCGGCTAGAGGTTGGCGATGACACGCTCGCCGTCTCTTTCTGGCTTTGACTCATGCTGTACGTGGGGGAGTGAGTGACACTTGGGCTGCTGGGTGGTGTCGAGGAACACGAGGCGGATTTGGATTTGATCTGCAGCCACTTATCCCCCAGGGCCTTGGCGAAGTGGTCGTCCACAGATACGTTGATGGACAGCTGCTGGGAGTGGACTCGCTGGTAGTTCACCCCGAGGCTCCTCTGGAAATGCTCGTCCACCACGCGGTCGTAGTTGCTCTTGAAAGTCACTGGAAGGCAACGGAAGCATTGCAACATTGAATTACACACCTGAATTGATGAGCACACCAGTGACGCAACAGTGGTGTTTATTCACCTACTCTGCGTTTATACACCTATGTGCATCACGCCGCTGATGTTTAAGGGAGTGGCAGGATGCAGAGTTGACAGACAAGACAGTGACAGTGACACTGACCTGATGAATGACTGCTGTGCACCTCAGACCTGCAGGAGGGGTTTCTCACAGAGGACACACAGGTGATCACAGAGGGACGCATCTAAAACAAAAACAATTGGACCCTTGATTAGATAAAAATATAAGATGTATCGATTGCCCATTCCCTTTTTTAACACAATTCACCTTTTTTATTTCTCGTTTAGATCCGTTCTTAATTGCCGCTCCACTAGCCTTAATACCAAAGAGATTGTTCAAACATATACAGTATATATA
>JAOEHI010000024.1:4485809-4496543 GCA_025447815.1 Percopsis transmontana
GTTTGCTGTTTACAGTGGTTAATGAATGACCTTCAGGAACCATAACCATCCCAGCAGTGATTCAAGGTTGCACAGCCCCAGCACATGCACACACACACACACACACACACACACACACACACACACACACACACACACACACATAACTGTGAAACTTACTTTTCTATTAAATGTAGTTATACTTTGTTGCTATTTGAACACAAATATATAATTTCATTTATTAAAAATTAAATATAAAAATATATACACAATTAAAGATCTGTTTTTCTTTAAAGAGTAATATTGCAAGGAGAATACATACAGTATATGTTTATCCCTAATTCTATATTCTATATTCTCTCTCTCTCTCTCTCTCTCTCTCTCTCTCTCTCTCTCCAAACAGTAAAAGTTAAGGAGGAGGAAGTTCGTTAACTCCTGTGGCGTCGATGGCTTTTTTCAAGTGTTCTTTATTCATGTGTTATTTGTTTATGTGGATTAATAATTAAAAAGTTTGGTGCATTTTTACAAAGGTTCTAGTCTGCAGATAACGATTCCCCTCCATTCTCTCCCAATGGGTCGTATTTGTAATTTTCTTGAATATAAAAGTTGCATAATTCATGTGTATCGGCGGGCCACATCCATTAATTATGTCTGTCTTTTAGGTGCTCACATCTTTTTACCGTGTCTCCTCTTTTCTTTCATTCTTCCGTTCTTCCCATCTTTCCATCGCAGGCCTGAGTCGTAACAGCAACAAAGAGGGTTGTTGTGCGTCCCAGGCAAGTTATCTCGCGCGGTCCTGCTCCCGTTCCTCCACTCGCAAGGGTCACGTGGACAGTGTCCAAGTGAGAACCTGGAGAAAGAGAGAATTAAAGTAGCAAAGAAAAGAGTTTTACGATGGTGCTGTGATGTAAATGTCCTTATTTAGTAATTTATAGATGGGGGAATTGAGCACATCTCTGTGGAGAGTCATAAACTATTGATGTGTCTAATCTTTCAGATCTTGCCAACACGATCATCGTGATCTGTGTTACCCACCCCTCTTCCTTCCTCTCTCTCTCTCTCCCCCTATCTCTCTCCCCCCCCTTGTCTTTCTGTCACTCCTGCTATTCTGTCTCCCTGTCAGGCTTCGCTCCTCATCCAAGTTTTACTGATCACTTCTATCCCTTTTATTTTAATTTAACTATTGCTATAATATAATAGGCTGAGGACAATGAGCAACATGTGTTCAGAAACTTGTTTAGAGTTGAGCAGAGCTGAAGAATAAGCATGAAGCACCTTTGCCTCCTGTACATTGGAAACTTAATCCAAAGTGCAGTATTTAACGGTATTTGTTAAAGGTGCTGTAGGTAGGATTTTAGAGATATAAATTGAGGGTAATTTCTTAGAAAAGTCATTTTTGATGGTGCAAGAAAGAATTCTGACCAATCAGGGCCTCTTTTCCCTGATTGGTCCGGCGAATCTACCTTGCCTGTCAATCACATGAATGCGCCATACAGCTACAACAGCTTTGTCAATGGCGCTTCACAATGGCAGACCAACGGGCTCCAGAGGGAGGAAGCAGAGGAGGGGGCGATTTTCAAAATCGTTCTCTCTTTCGTTCTTTATTGGCAGCAGTAGCTCTCCTTGCAACTCTCAAATCCTACCTACAGCAGCTTTAAAGTTACCCTCTACATAACAAAAACTTAAATAAATGTAGCCCAAGGCAGTGGACCGATACGGTTTAGTGAAAAAATTGCAGAAAGTACTAAGGAAAAAAAGGAAGAAAGAAAATAAATAATAATAATAATAAACACGAGACTCTTACCTAACTAACCATGTGGCATATGTGCCCAGACACCTAATGTGTACACAAACACACTTGGCACCTGTGCTTATTAAAGACTTGGCACAGGTATCTTATAACACTCCATAAAAATATAAATATGCTGTCCTAAATACATAATTATAAAATGTATAATAATATGTATTGTATTATACAATACTGTATGTGCTGGTAAAGACTTCAAAAGACACTGAAATGTGTCAATCAGAGACTAATACAAGCATTAGTATTTAGTATTTTTAGATTACTAATCAAAAAATTTGGTTATAAAAATCTGAAAACCAATTAAAATTTTGCGGAATGTTTTGGAGAATGCTGTTTTTATTAAAACTCCCCAAAGTACAAACCTATACAAAAATATACAATAATACGTAAGAAAATGTATTCTAAAAATTTTATTTTATAACAAACACGTGTGGACCTATGCGTATGTGTGCTTCAAAAAGCTTAAATTCCTAAAGGGTCTCATTGCTCCTGTCAGCCGAAATAATGTCTGAATAATCACACAGCTCCACGGCAGTGACAGAAGGAATAGGGATAGGATTCTATGCACCTCTAAATAATACAACCATCACTATTTCTAAATCTCCCCAGTTGCAAATCTCCCCAAGGGTGCCTTGCCTGCAGCTGATTTGTATACAAAACAAATCTAATGCATGCTTTCAACACATATTTAACATATGCCACTCGGTGATAAATAATTCAAGAAAAGCGTTTTGAATTTTTAATCATTACTATTTTTTTCCCACTTTTTTCATAAGGAAGATGGAGTCTGTTAGACAATGGGCCCTAGGAGAGAAGTTGAATTATTTTGTTACCGTTAATTGAACGTAACAGCGATGTTAACATAATGTAGTGTGCATTGTGTAAATAGAAAGTGGCTTCTCAGAATTGTCTTCCGTTTGTCTTTAGACTGGATAGTCTGGATGAGCGTATACTCTTTTCTTTGTATTCCCTCTTTCACTTTTTGCAAACTCTCTCACTTTTTGCAATCTCTCTCATTTTCTCTACTCCTAAAATTCTGGAGCTTCTCTTTACGGCATAGTAGAGTAGGTATTCAGTCCAGTCAGACACAACTTGCCTTCATTTATGTGTGGACTAACACAATCACTGAACCGCGAATCACATGCAAAGTTGAGTGAAACATAATAGATTATGTTTGTCACATGGAGGTAGAGTAAGGACATGACTAAGATTTTTAATTGACAGGTTTATGCAAATGCAAATCCACACACACACACATACTGTATACATTGCTGAGACTTTTTCTGCAAAAATAATATTTTTTCTGTCAGTGCATCCTACATCTAGATGTTAGCTATGTGCTTTTGTACCTTTGTCATTTCCAGAGGCATGATTACTCATTGTGAAACACACACACACACACACACACACACACACACACACACACACACACACACACACACACACACATACACACATACCTCAACTGTCCTTATATGTCTTTGCCACAAGCATTGTGTGTTTCATGGCAAACTGACAGGTCAAAAACAAAAAATTGCTTTTGAGGAAAACTCAAAACACATATTTTGGCAATTCTTAGATTTCTTTACGATTCAATAGTTTTGTATTATGGCCAAATGTCAGAGTCTGTAGGGAACAAAACCAGTCCAGTACCTAATGCGTAGTTCGATACTCAATAGTATTAATCTAAATGACTTTTTTAGAGATATAAGGTTTGGAAACATTTGACAAAGACAGCATGATGCAATGGTTTGCCAGACAGGAAGGACCTCTGGTTCTGCTGAATTGGAACTTCATCTAAATCCAAATACACTAAATAAAAAAATAATAATCTCCAGCTTCTAAATGTTCAAATGCTATTTCAATTTTTTCAGTTACAGTAACTAAATATGAGAGTGTGTGTGCTGACTTGTGTGTGCTGACTTGTGTGTGCGTGTGTGCTTGTACATGTGTATATATGTTTTGGTGCGTGTATACTGTATCCCTTGAGCATAATATTACACATCATTATCAGCAAACATGACTGAGCAACTCACTGGCCTACTGCCCTACAGGCACGAGGTCACAGCAACCCCTTCCACCCAGCCATGGAGAGAGAGAGAGAGAGAGAGAGAGAGAGAGAGAGAGAGAGCAAGAATGACATGGCCTGAGCATGGTGAGTGAGGGTAAAAGAGCCTTTCCCCAGTCCTTGATGTCACTGCTCTCCCTCTCTCTCTCTCCCCTCTCTGTCTCTCTGGATAAAGGAGCAGCCTTGCTATTCAAACCAGTAATTACATTTCTGTCTTTTGTTGGAGCCCAGTGTTATTTTCTATTAATGGGTGAACAAATTATATAAGAAGGTCTTTATGGGGCTGATAATGGTTTGGGGACAGAGGGGAAGGCTGGCTGGCGAGTGTATCCCTCTCTCTCTCTCTCTCTCTCACACACACACACACACACACACACACACACACACACACACACACACACAAAAGTCAGGCAGAGCTCTCATTAAGCATTATCCACCTCACCCTTGCTGACGATACGACCGCAGGCATACAGGTAAACACGCTGACACAGGTGGAGAAATGCACACACACCTCATTCAGAAAAGCAGAGAAATAGGCCATGACTATATGCTGATGCAGAGGTTATGCCCACTTTCCTGATATCATTTATTCATTCGTTGTTTGCAAAATGCTGTATGAAATATAGATGGTCTGACTTAGGCTTTAATCTTTCATTAAACCACAACTCTGGGAAGAGGAAGGCCCCTACCACGCAATATGTAAAGTTATATTAGATGGATGGATGGATGGATGGCAGAGGGACAGAAAGGTGAAAAAATGTCCATTTAGTTTCAGTATTAGATGGTATGGGTGAGTGCAATGACCATCACTGATTGTGTGCAGCTGTGGTTTTCCCAGCAGCATAGGATAGGAAGCGATCAATAAGCTTTGGTGAGGTGCCGCGCAATTCTATAGTGAGTTGATTGCCTTGGTAATTGCTGGATCACTGTCTGAGTTAGCTTGTAGCTTCATTTTAAAGACATTGGGAAGAGTTACACGATGGCAAGACTAACGCCCAGGAAGCTTTGTAAATACTACAGAACTTGGAAAGGAATGAGTCTGGTGTGGGTTCCGACGCACAGGTAGACAGAGGTAGTATTGAACAGACGACTGAGCACCGCACTGTCTGAAGGTAGACTACCTCTGTCTTTCAATTGTTAGTCCCTGTAATTGAAATCACCTGGTTAAGTGAACAAGCAGAAGGAACACCTGGCAGGACTTTTACGTTCTAAAGTCAGACTTACCCACCTCTGGTTAAAAGTATACCACGATCTCGTCAATAAAAGTAATGCATGGCAAAATGTCAGCAGTCAGATGGGGCTTAGCTCTCTGACCAAGTTGAATTCTCCTTTTACATAGCAAGACAACAAACTCTTCTTCGTCGCCGTCTAAACTGAATGGGAATGTAGAGTCCTTAGTTTCCTAGAAAAATAGTTGATAGCTACCATGCCCTTTTTGATGACTTATACCTGCGCTGCGCTTTACCTCTGCACCAAGCGTCTGCACTATGCTCTGAGAATACAGTGGGAAGGCAATGATCTCGTTGCCCCAACCCTCGCAAACGAACCGTGGTTTCATCTCCCGAAACCACAACACGGAGACCGTGAACATTTGTACCGCGGTTTTGTTCTCAGAACCGTTACACCCGTAATTCAACAGCACCATGTTTGCTGTTTCAGTTTTACACATAAATGGACATATGTGATGTGTGTGTGTGAATTAACACAATAATATTTTTAGTTTATTAAAGTTAGTTATCTATACAATGGTAAAAACATTGAATGTAGGCTATTATTATAATCATTATTATAATATTAGTAATTCATATTATTATTATTTTATTATTATATTGTTATTATTATTGTTATTTTATTATAATGTAGCAATCTAAACAGAGTAATGGCAATGGCGTAACGTAGCTGCATAATAGCCCTTTTTTGGTGAAGCAAAGCATGATGGGAAGCGACAGCAGTGCCTTGGGCAACCTGGGAAACGTTGAGAGAGATACAAAATGGGAAGAGAGAGGAGGAGTGAGCTGTACAGTTACATCAATTTATATAGAAGTGTATGCACACACAACATAGGAGAAAAGAAGGCCAGAAGATTTGGAGCTTAATCACTTGGTCATACTGACATCATTTCAAATGCATTTCTAATTTCCAAAGATTAGAAATGTACAGTATATTTCTCCAATTGTCTGTATTGGAAATACATATATGACTTTCTGGTACAGACACACTGTATACTATCAGTTGCTGACAGACTTGACAGATACATATATAATTATCTTATTGGTTAAACATTACCAATCAGAATCAAATTATTTTATTTCAGAATGGGCAGGCATGCAGGTAGAAAATATAGTGTTGAAATAACGTGCAGAGTAGCTAAACTTAGCTAGCTTTTCTAGCTAGTCTCACTAGATATCAGAGCCAAATACAAATTTACCAGAAATTGTTATGACGGGTCGATCAATCGATGTTATTAATTATGTAATAGGATACATTTCACCATGTAAATGCCAGATATCTCTGTTGCATAATAAGAAACTTGCTGTCTATTGCCTTGTAACAATATTCATTTATGACATTATAGAGATCAGTCTCCCTGCAGTGTGCCATTTTAGCTTTCAATCAAACAAATTCATGGTAAATTCATGCTTTAGTTTAGTACCATATTAGATCTTCATTTTGTGCAGAATATTTAACTTTTTTAAGTGACGTTTAAGCTAAAAAATCCGGCCACGTATGTCTGACTTTTTTCAGAGCACAGAAGGTTACAAATGAACTTGTGTCGTTGCGGTAAGGTGCAAGAGAAATACATGAATTTAGGAGATTTTCATTAGAAAAGAGACACTGGCATTAATTTCTACAATCTTTAAATGACAATAAATGATAAATAATCTAGTAGATACAACAACGCAGCAGCGTGTTTGGAAGTGGGAGAATAAAAACAATAACTTTTTCTATGTTGTTTTGCAGTGATGTATTTCAATATTCTAATAGTTCTGGGGTATTCAGAATATTTTTTCCCCCATTTGCACCAGCTTTCTGTCTCTCGTAGAAAGACGGTCTCTCAGAGAAAGATGGGGTTGCATACCCAGGCTGAGAGCTAAACCTGGTGCAAACTAGTCAGCACTTAGTGACCTTCATGTCTGGTCTCATAAACACTCCAATGCAAAAAAATATTCTTTCCGGAAAGTCAAGATGTTTGTTCTCATATCAAGAGGAGCTGATTGATGCCCTCCTATTGACGAAATTACAGTGTTCTCCACATGCACCCGCATTACGTGTGCCATAACATTGCAGAATAATCACAACATCTCTGCCTAATAATGCTCTGTAATGAGATTTCCAGCCTGTCTACCACCAAATGTGATTAAATCTGTTCTGTCACTAATAGAGGGTGAGAGAATGAAAAATAGCAGATGAAAAGATGTGTGACATCATCGGGTATTCATTTTCCCTGAAAATGTGTTTTTCTCCATTAAGGTGATGGCTCATTGCAGGATGATATAACAATGCTTGTATGTGTGTGTGTTTGTGAATGAGTGTGCTGTTATAGATGCATTGTATGTTTTCAAATGACCAGGCATCTAAGCATATGTGTTTTTACAAGTGAACTATATGTATATATATTAGACATAGAATCATAAAGTAACATGAAGCTCTGTTTTGAAGACAAAACGAATTAGCCTAGACATCTCAAAATGATTGACCATATAAAACCGTGTTACATAAAACTAAGCTATAGCACAAGGATGTATTTTGTTTCCATGCTCACACTTCTAATATTGTTACATAAAGACAGCACGTTCGCAGAAGAAAAAAAAGAAAAGTGAGAAAAAGGATGAAAGTCAAGTCCCGAGTTAAAACAAATCCAGTTCACTTAATATCTGAAAAAATATATATATCTACAATTTCAATCGAACACAATATTAATAATGGGATCAAATTTATTTCATATGAACTTTACACCACAAACATAAAAAAAACATAAACTTCAGTAGTGGTAGATGATATTTTTACAGTTCAATGTCCAAGTCAAGTCTCAAGTCACCTGAAGTAAAATTGTCTAGTCCAAGTCAAATGACATGAGTTCTCACCTCTGTCCACCTCTCATGTTGAAGTCTACTTGACCCCCCAGACTGACCGATAAAATTTCTTTCAGTGAAGATTAAGCGAAACCAAAAGGGCAAAGAAACTGAAGAGAGGAATAACAAGAGAGGTTTTGAGAGGTGGGAGCAAAAATAGGCAGGCAGACAGTAGACATAACATTATTTATGGGCTGGGGGAGCTTGCATGAGGCAATAGCAGAGAGCAGCGTCTTCGTCTGAATCGCGTGAAAGCCTGTTTCTCACACCGGCTCTCCCACGCAGAATAAACACAAACCCACACTGCTGGAATTACACACACTCAACACACACTCAACACACACTGTTGGAATTACACACTGTCTGAACGTGGAGAAAGATGCATTCTCACACACTGACACAGTAACTCAACTCTACACCCATTCTTCTATCAATATTTCAGCATGTTAGAGTGGGGAGGACACTGTTACCAGGCAGAACAACAGACCTACTACATCTTCTTACCAACTGTGGAAGCTGCCACTTTCAAAACACGAATTGTGCACATAGTAAAATGCCTTGATGAGCTACGTATGCTGGGCCTGTTTACACTCACATGCACAAATATACTTCCCCCACACACACTCACTCACTCACAAAAGCATATACACATGACGAGCATACAGTGGTGTGTTGTAAGGTCTTTTAACCCCTTCAGAGAAGGGGTGACAAAAATGAGAGAAGAATAAGTTAAGTTATGAAACGCTTTTTTTCCTTTTATACAAAAACATATTTATTATAGTTTCACATATAAACATCACAGAATACATATGTACATTTGAACAGCTTCAACACTATGACTTCTCGCTGCTTCTCTCGCCAGAGGAAAACTGCTCATTTACATAATGTAACTGTATGCTCCTACGAGCCCCTTCTCCTGAATATTGGACCAATCAAATTGACAAATTTCAAAATAGGAGGCGGGAATCAAAGGTCTACCCCTTCAAGTCCCTGGGAGAAGGGGTTCGAGTACTAATACATTGTTTCGCTTTCTTATTTGTGTTCTGATTCGTGTTCATGTGCTGTTGGATTTACAGTATTATTGTTCTGCGGCATTCTTGTTTGTAGTTAGTTCAAGCACAATATTCCTTGAGATACTAATTAATTTGACCACACAGGCCTTTGCCATATACTGTAGAAGGTAACATGGGGGGATCGTGGCCTGATCTGAAGGGGAGCCAGGTTCACACATGCATATTCTAAATGCTTCATTTGAATTCACCAGTCCCATTAATAAAGTAGGAATTCAAAATGTTCAGGGATTTACAAATATTTTGGAACACTCCTAACACTCCTCCTCCTATTACGCGATCGGCAACCGGATGTTATTTTGTTTATTTGGGCCGATCTGTGTCAAGTACATTACGATTGCAATCTGTAATGTCTGCAAAGGAAAGTTAATCGCGGAGGAACTACTACAGTCATTCGACACGACAAATTTAATTTCGATATTTGAAGGTGCATCACCCGAAAGAACTCGATGAGTGGGCTACACTCATGGTAGACTCATGGTAGCCTACACTGATGTGAAACATGTCTGCGGTGTGGAAATGTCTTTTTAAATACAACACGAGAGCAAATATTTTGGCATAATATTGTTCATCTCACTGAAAAGAGTAAGCTACGTAAGCTTATTGTTATCAATCCTTTCTGTTAAATTGACGCTGCTTTGTAAAAGTGTAAAAAGGCGACAAACGCGAGCGCTGGTGGCTAAGGGACCGTAGAAAATGTGAGTGAGTAAATTTAAAACTAAATATATCTGCATCCAAATGACAAAAAAATTGTTAAAGCTTTACTATGAAAATTGGAATTGGCCAGGTTTAAAAAAATAAATAAAAATCGGAATCGGCCAAGAAAAGCTTAATTGGTGCATCCCTAGTTGGTGTGGTGATGTCCTTGGTGACCAAGTAACCTAGGTTACAAATGTGTGCAGCTACAGTAGAGGCCAGTACTTCAACAGCTTAGTTATGAATACCTGGTCCATGTATAAGTCATATGGGCAGCACCTCTCTTTGACCTCTGTCTACAGAGATAATATCAGGTGTGTTTGGGACATCAGAGAACCACTTGGCAACACACACACACACACAGGAACATCCACACGCATGTGCCCAAACAAATTTACGCACACAAGATGATAAGATGAGATCAAAATTGAAGCTCACAGCTGGTGATTCATGGGTGCATTATGGGTGAGGTGCAGTCGACGCCTTCTGTCATTGCTCAGAAAAGTACAGTATAGAACATAATAATGTAAAATGTTGTTCATTTAATGGAGTGTCTATTTTACAAACACACAATCCACATATACAAAACAGCAGTTATATAAGAATCCTATTGCATTATGCTCACTCTCACATCTAACATCTCCCTAGCAGTGTTTGGAGCATCATGCACGGTGAATGCAGTCCATTAATACTATTGCAATATTTACATCCTGGTGATAATTAAAGGCTTACTATGGCATGTCTACCCAACGTGCACCCATGTCTGTATGTTGCCCTCTCGCCCGTGGCCCTCCCCTCATTGGTTGGAGGGGTGGGGGGAAACACACCAGAGGGTTAGAGGCTCTAAACCGGTATCCAGGGAGGAGGTGGAAGAACACATCTGGACTACAGACTGTCTGAAAAAGTGGGGGAGGAGGGGTGGAGCACGGCTAGATTCACATAAATGAATCACTGCCCACACGCGCACACACACACACACACACTCACATGCACACTCTCTCACACACACACACACACTCGCCAGAGGGGCCCTGGTCCACG
>JAOEHI010000024.1:4503930-4526664 GCA_025447815.1 Percopsis transmontana
GAGAGTGAGATAGAGAGAGAGAGAGAGAGAGAGAGAGAGAGAGAGAGAGAGAGAGAGAGAGAGAGAGAGAGAGAGAGGAGACAGGGAAGACGGGAAGACAATGGGATGGGGAGAGAGAGAGGAGAGTACATGCTGCAATCATGTGAGAGAGCAAAGTGAGAGAGAGAGAGAGAGAGAGAGAGGTGGCTGCATACAGCAGCAGACGGGGGGGAGCTTGGGAGAGGAGAGGTAGGAAAGAGAGGGTGCGTTGTGGCTATGGATAATTCAGAATGAGTTAAAAGGGGGACAGACAGAGTCAGGGGGACTGAAAAGATGGAAAGTGGCAGGCTGACGTGAAGAGAGAATAGAGTGAAGGTTGGCAAAGTGCAGAGAAGGAACCACCCCGGAAGAAACACAAGAGAAGATAACATAAGAAAGAAAGATAAGCTGAGAGCGACCCCGAGAAGTAAAAGAAAGTCAGCAAATATCAATCAGAAGATTTATTAAAATGTAAATTTTATCATGGCGCATACTTTAATGACATCATTTGCATTATTAAAAGATATTTCTAGCATCTAATATTTTAACATGGAATATATCACTTATGACAATAAATATTTTATTTGTAATTTGTGCAAAATAAATTTTTCATTGGATTTCTCTAGCTAATAATAGTAGCATTAATATACCATTTATAAAGTTTCACAAGTCACTGGTTTGAGACCTAAAACGTATTGGTAATAATTTGTCAGTGAAAGACAGAAATGGCAACCTTGAGTAAAAGGTTAATTTTCAAAGGAAATAGCATAATATATTTGTTTTAAGATTTGGAATGCAGATTTGAGCAGAATTGTTACAAATGGATGTATACAACACTATAAAACCTCGCTGAACTTTATTACTAAATTAAATGTATCTTGTAAAATTTAAAATATGATTTATATTATATATATATATATATATATATATATATATATATTATTTTATTTTTTTCAAGTAACTATCTATAAATATAGATTGTCAATACAGTAAATCATACAGTAGTGATTTAAGTGCAGCGTTCCTCTTTTGTTATGGGTTGTATATATCCAGATAGACTAAAGCTACTTTGAAGTAATTCAGTGTTTACCAACTTTCTCTTTTCCCCGTGTCGCTTCCGCCCATGTATGACAGAAGAATAGGCCCAGACAGAGGAGGACAAAGACTTAACATGTTATTCTTTTGCACATTGAGAGGATGAGCTGGACTATACTAATAGTCTTTGTGTGTATGAATGGGACAGAGGGCTTTTTGTGTGTGTGTTCCAGACAGTGGCGCATAAGGCAGGACTTAAGTAGATGTTCGCCAAAGCGTACGTAATTCCAGGAAAATATCAACTAATCCCTCAGCTCCTCTACCCTGTACCCCCCCCCCCCCCACACACACACACACACACACACACACACACACACACACACAAAACTGTCCCCCTCCTCTTCATCATCAGCATCATCACCTAACCATTACCCCTTAATCCAGCCCAGTATTTATCATTTGCCTTACAAGGTGACACCTGGAAGTGAAATGAGAGAAAATTATGTGTGTTTTTTATTATTATTATTATTATTTCGGGTTATTCTTCTTACCATCTTACCATTTTCAGTTTGTTATATTGAGTACATGTCTAAGTTACTTTAAAACCCCTACGAAGAATGATCAAATTGTCATGATAAAATAAATATTGGATTGGATCTTTAGAAGCCCACCATGTAACTTATACTCTGGTCGGAGTGCCCTCGAAATATGACCAATATACATAAAAGGCATCAATTTATGGTAAAAATTAGAGCTTATTCGGTTTGATTGACCAGCTATGGAACTGATGTATGTTGATGAATATTATTTCTTAATATTTGTATTTTTGTTACCACATTGCTTTACTTTCAACAAAATTGCATACATATGTCCGTATATGTCCACTGGGGCTTTAACATAATCAGATATTATTCAATTTATGTACAATCTATGTAACACCATACAAGAGAAGGCGATCACTGAAAATGAACTTGTTCTTAGTCCAAACTTCCTGTTTTCTTTAAACACTTTTGACTTAAACATTTCTCAGAATGATCAAATGTCTATGCACATACTTTACATGAGAACAGGTATACAGGACTCTCCCAGTTACTCTTTTATGCACACACATGCACACACAGACACACACACACACACTCCATGGGTGATTGTTGTTGTTTCTTAATCCTGGTGGATTAACAGACTAACAGCCTCGTTTTACTTCAACCCCAACAAAGGGAGATGCCAAATCATTGTCAAAGGTAATGGTTATATTCACATGGTGCGTGCGTGAGTGTGTGTGTGAGAGAGAGAGAGAGAGAGAGAGAGAGAGAGAGAGAGAGAGAGAGAGAGAGAGAGAGAGAGCATGTGTGCCTGTATGTGTGGCATGAAGAAAAAAATAAAATAAAAAACATCAACAAAAACAAACATCTAAAGACTTGTTGTGTTAAGACATATACTGTATATATCATATGTTAACACACATATTAATCACCCACATTTGAGTGCACACAGATTGCATCAATATATAATTCTCTACATGAGATCATGGGATTATTCCATACAAAAACCACTCTGATTGCATTGGCTGTCATTAGCCAACACGCTAACTCCAATATTCTCACAGTGCGGTGAGTGTAAACTGCTTAAAGACGTAATCGTATTCATATATATGCACCATAGGAAACGCAGCGCCCTGTCCAACAGTGGTGTTGCCGAGCATCCACTAATCCACATGCTAGACTCCGGATTACCAGGAGAAGATGGGATGTGGATGTGAATGTGGGAGGGGTGAAAGAATGCCCCTCACCCCCACTCTACACTCACGCACATGCATATTCCATTCCTACCCATTACTATCATTCCCCCTCCCTCTCGCCATAGCTTAGTCCTGCCCCTGTGGCAGACAGTAAGAGGATCTCTGTGAGGCTCTGTTATTGGTCTACTAGAAACGCTCTGCTGACTGCATACCCTAAAGGATGAGAAGGGGGCGCAGGGCGAGGGTTAGCAGTAGGTTGGGGTTTGACTGAAAGTTTGGAGAGGGCATCTGTTTGTCTTTGTTAAAGATTTGTCAAATCAAATTTGAGTCATCTAAGTGAAAGCCTCACGGTAAGTAAGTCCAGTGATGTCTGAAAAAGGAAAGGGAACGCTTATCCATATTGTAAAGGAAGGGAAAAGGGAAAAACTATCAATTAAAAGGTTATTAGAAAAACAACCCAATTCAACAAGCCCACAGGCCCCTCCAACAACACACATACACACACACAGCTTCAAAGGGCATTCGTACTGAACACTAATGTAAGGACATGTCTCTTTTTAGGAGCATACTCCTCCTTCATGAAACATCAGTGAAGCTAATGGTTGGTTTAGGAAGCTGTTGCTGTACTCTCCGTTGATTTGTATCATTACCATCCACTTTGGAAAATCAATTTTACTATCAAGTAGCCCTGAATATCAAAGCATCACACAGTCCCAGTTTGCAATTTTCTCTCCATTTCAACGTCACCGTTTATTAAGCTCTCCAAAAAAATCAACGACGACTAAATTATTTTGAGAAAGAGCCTCGGGCGGCGGAGGCCTATTCAATATGACGACTAAAATAAAGAAAGGAAGAAAAAGGAAGAAGGAGAGAGGAAAGGGGAAATGACTGACTCAAAGTAAAACTAGATTTAATATCTTAATGGTTTCTGTGAAGAAAAAAAAGGAAAACGGTTGAGAAATCCAATTAAAATGGGATGATTGGCACGCTGAGGTAGAGACATGAGCCTGTTTGTCGGTATAACTGGCTCTATATAAAGCTTTGATTTATGTGACGCTGGTGAAGTAGCGGAGCAATAGAATGTGTATTTATAACACAGATGTACGTCCAAACACTAGCTGGGTTTACATGGAGCCTAATATTCCGATTATAATCGGTTTAAAAGCCCAAAGTGACTAAAAATGCTCCATATAAACATTCAATCGGTTGCAGAGGGGTTTAAAGGTAGTTTAAACTTTTTCATAAAGCAATCAAAAGAATGTAAACTATTTAACATCATTACTTCCTGGCTGCGTTCTTTCTGTGCATGCCCTCTGTCTTGACGTAATGAGATCGGAACATTCCAACAGTACAACTCTCTCCCACAAGTCTTTGCTGCGGACCTTCATCCACTGATTTCTGATTTTAGGGCAGTTATGTAGAATCACAAATATATTAACATATTATGACAGCAATTCAGGTGAGCAACAAAGTTATATGAATACAATGTTTAACAACAGTCAGATCGATGAAATGGTGGGTCAAGAGGCAGGGCTAAAACCCAGGCAAAGTTTGCATGTAAACCCAGCTACTGTGTGTATGTGGATGTTTAGCGTCTGAAAGGCCCCCAATAATATACAGTCAGTGGCCAGAAGATGCTCAAGCTAACAGGCCGGCAGAGGACAAAGCACAAAATACACAAATTGCAAACACATCAAAGTGTGTGTGTGTGTGTGCCTGTCTGTGTGTGGTGGGTAAGCGGTTCCTCTAATGCCTCTCAAGGTGACTTGGCCTTCATCCTTCAGGGCTTTCCTTCCCATTCTTTTTGGGATTGAAATTATGATGAAGTAATTTTTCTACTGAAATTGCCTATGTCACTTGTGGTATCTCTCAGTAAATTTCTCAAGTGTATTTTCAATCCCTCCGTCTCCCTCCCTCTCTCTCTCTTCCTGTCTTTCTTTCTGCTCGTTCCTCTCTCTCTCTATTTGATCTCTCCCTTGCCCGTTTCCTCTACCTTCCTTTGGCTCTCTCTTGACATATCAATGTGTCAATGTCACATTACACTGTCGCCCTACAAGTGGAACAATTTAGCACAGAGCAGAAAAAAGGCCGACCCTTTTTATTTCCCACTAACAGATTTTTGCTCCTTATAAAACACGGATATCGAAACGACTTCACAAAGACACAGACACACAGTGACACACAGTGACACACGCATGTGCACGCATGCACACAAACACACACGCATGCACAGTCACACTCAGTTTCATATGAAATATCACCTGCTTATTTCAGGGGACAATAAGAGGCAGTGTTGAATATGTCATCAGAGTAAAGAGAGAGATTCCTCTGAGACCGGTGGCCTAATTTCTTATTTTCAAGAGGAAACTTATCTAATTATATATAAGTTAACTTTCTAGTGGTCGATTCAAGGGCAACACTGAGCGGTATGGATGAAGAGCCTTAACAGAAACAAGGCTATCGCAGGTTTATGTTTGCCAAGGTCTTTCTCTCTCGTTTGGCACGACACAATCATATCTATCTGTATCTGTCCTCTCCCTAAACACACACAATAGCAGCTTTCATATTATCCCTATTAGAATGGTTGTATGTGTTGTGTGTGTGTGTGTCTGAAGTTCTCATGGTGACGTTTCTATAGCTTCCTGTAGAATGGACAGTAATTATCATACTGTATAAACCTGGATCACTGTGCCCATTCAGAGGTAGAAGCCATCAGACTATAATGTCCCAATGAATGTGGGAGGGGGCATTCACATTTAGGAGACAGGGGACAAGAGAAAGATGAAAAGTAAAAGGAAAGGCAATAGTGAATATTTGACAATAAGGAGGAAAACTGTTGGGAGGAGGGAGGAAGAAAGGCAAGAAGCAAAACAAGGGATGGCAGGAAGGAACAAAAAAGGAAGGAATTACTAGCAGATAGCAGGAAGGAAGAGGAAAGAAAATCAATTAAGGAAGGGAGGAAGTATGGACGGATTGACAGTGGGAAGAACAAAGGATGGAATGATGATGAAGTGATGAAGGAGGAAAATAATTATTAGTGCAGATATGTAAATACAAGGGTGAAGGTATGCTAATGGTTTCCTACTGTCAGCCAGACAGGCAGATCGGCTGCCAAGCTGGCTGTGAATCTATGCAAACCGTCTAACATAAAGACAGAAGGACCTGAGATGCTATGTCTGTTTAAAATGCTTTCCCCCTCTCTAAGCTAAGCCCTTGGGCATGGCCTGGTCTGGTTCTCTCTCTCCCCTCCTCCCTCACTCTCGCACACCATATGGACATAGTGCTCTACACTCCAGCATAACTCAACACAATAATGGTTATTTAATCAACAGAAAATATGCATTTTCTACATAATGGAGCGAGTTCAATGCATGCTCTGATGAAGAGGTACATTGCGTAACTGCTACTCAATTTCATAAAACCGTATAAGCATAGTACTCTGAGCTAGCGTTTGGCCACAAATCACCATGAAATCCCTTGATGGAGTCTAAGTAGGCCTACATTCAGCAAAAGTCGCACCACCATTGTGTTTAAATATACAGTATGTGCACCCCATGCACATGCAAATGTCTATGTCTTATGGGATCTCTTTCCTCAACTCTGCCCCCAGTGGCTGATAAACACACTAGCCCTTTAAATAGTGGACATTTAGTAGTGACCCTCCTTAATGGATTCCCCCAGATTATCCAGTCCAGTTGTACGGAGGCTTACAAAATTCACAGTACATCGATCACATCTTACTGCCTGGACAAAAAGGGGGAGAAGGGCAAACCATCGGTGTATTTGGAAGAAAGCTATATCTTGGTTTTTCCTCTCTATCTTTCGCTCTCTAGTATTCCCCCTTCTCCTTTCCCTCTGTCTTCTTGTCTTCAGTCTGACCAGTCTGGCCTTTTGTCATGCTTGCTTTAGTCATTACATCACAATTATGGAGCCGTTGGTAAAGGGGGAATGAGAAATGAAAAAAAAAACGATAGATGAAATGTAGGTCAGTGGAGATGTGCTTGGGGCAGTTTCTCTCTCTCTGGATTTTAATCCACTCTTTCTCTTACTGTCTCCCACTCTCTTAATGGGCCACTAAAGAGGCAGAGAGGTTGTGTGTGGCTGATTGACAGGAAACTTCACCCATATTTTCCCCTAACAGATAACTGATAACTGATGAAAGGCACTAAAAATGAATGTCACTTGTGTTAGCTCGAAGGCCAAAGCGAAACACTGCTGAGCTAGTCTATCACATATTTGTCAATGTAGATATTAGCATAGCCATTTGGAGAGGATGAATATAAACTTTCATACTTTCTTCATGACTTTTCAATACACAGCTTCATTCTCTTTTTTTCGTCTTACGATCTACTGCACACACTATGCATATTTGCATTCTGGATGAGCTTTAGGGGTCAGGTAGTGAAGGCAGGTAACCTGGCCAGAAGAGAGTTGCAGTAGTCTAGGCTAGAGATGACCATTTCATGGGCTCGGAGCTGTCTCTCTTGTGAAGACTGGCGTATCCTTCAGACATTGCAGAGGGAGAATCCACAGGCAGAAAACATGATTTTCCAGGCTCACCCGCAAACTGTTTTGGCTGGGAGTCGAACACCCTAACCACCAGGCCATCCTGTCCACCATGTGATGAGACCACAGAGAGAACATTAAAAGACCCGGCCCAGATCCCTGGGGGACACCAGCGTTGAGTGAGTAAGGTTTAGGCAGGGATCTATTCCATATGACCTGATACTGTATGAGCGATCCATCCAGTGGGACGCAAACCAGGAGATAGCAGAGTCAGCGCTGCCATGCTCAGGGAGGCTGGAGAGAAGGATCTGGTGGTTCATCGTGTCAAAGGCAGCAGATAGGTCAAGGAGGATGAGAACTGAAGAGAGGGAGGAAGCTCTAGCAGTGTGAAGGGCCCCTGTCACCATAAGAACAGTCTCAGTGGATTGTGGAGGGGGGTGGGGTCTATGAGGTTTTTCTGTGAGAGATAGAATTAAAGTTGGTTAGAAACTGCACGCCCAACTGTTTTGCATAGGAAGGAAAGAAGGAATAACGGTCGGTAGATTTAGACGAAAGCGGTGCCAAGAGTTGTTTTTTTGAGCAGTAGCCCGACTTTGGCTGTCTTGCAGGCAGCTGGAACCGAGCCTGTAGAGAAGGGAGAGTTTATTAGGAAGGTGAGGAATGGTAGCAGGTCATTAGAGATGGCTTGGAGAAAAGATGTAGGTATGAAGTCAAGTGGGTAGGTAGAGGTCTAGTTGGATGTGATGAGTGTTTGGACATCCGCTGAGGAGAGAGAGGAGAAAGACGGCATGCTAATAAAGAATTGTTTGTTTATAGGGGAGAGCAGGAATGGTTGTTTCATGGAACAGTTGTAACATTGCGAACAAGCTACAAATGGTGGGATTTGTATAGATTCTACTTCTAGTACCAAGTACCCAAGTGAAAAGGAATGAAGCAGTCAAGAAAACAGTTGATTTGACTAGGTATTTACATTTGTATTTTTACTGTGTGAATAATTACATTTAAATTTGAAGAGATCACTATTATGGGTATGTTAATGTTACACAAATAGCTTTTTAATGGCCACTATGAACATGTTATTGTCACGATCGGCGCGCACAGGCCCATGCGCGCTCCGTGCCTCTCGTCCTTACCGCGCACCTGTAGGACGTTTAGCCCTACAGGTGCGCCTCCTTAGTGTTGATGAATGAACTTGCTGTTGGTCATTGTTTTGGCTTGATGCCCTGTACGTGTGTGTTTCTTTTATTAAACCGACGCTTACAAGCGTTGCACCCGCAATTCCGCCTGTGTGTGTTCCTCTGGCTCGCGCTTACTCTCGCTCACTACGCACCGTTACTACAGTTATGAAGTCCATGCACTACTGCTTGTTATTATGAAGTCATCTGACTAGTTTTACATTGTGTTTGTTTTCATGGTTTGGAACCAGTTATAGGCTACATTCTCCATTATTGTTAGGCTACTACTGTTATCTGTCCCAGAGTGGTAGGATGTAACATTTCTCTCCCTGTCTTTCAGGGAAAAAACACTCAGTTTTGTAATGGACTGTGTAAAAAGTTTACACCATAATTTGAAAGATTTTAAAGGATTTCAATTGAGTAATGACGTTTAGGGTAAGAAATGTAAAAATCTGGTATCCCCAAAACGATGGAGGTTTCCTATTATGCAACCCAGTACACTGTAATAAATTGTAACCAGCACTAAATCACTCTTTGTGAGAGGGGCATGATATGGGCCTGCACTTTTCCAGGTCAGTATTTCACATTTTTTTTATAGAGGAGTGGACCCCACCCTGAAAGCTATCCAGAGGACACCTGATCCAAGCCATGTCACCTGAGCTCCTCCGTGACATAAGATCTATTGTAACACAGGATGAATCGAAACATATCATTTTAATGCTTATATCTTAAACACCTCCTTGTTTGATGCAGAAATCTGTGCTTCTGTACTCATGCAGGCTATGTTGTTCAGCTTGTATATCTCAATCAGGTTTAGCACTACAGGCAAGTTTGATTAATTAAGGGATCATTGTGAGCTGAGTTTGGATTGTACCATATATTGTACCTGCTTTTTTCATTCTCGTTTCTTCTTACAGTACCTGGAATATATCACCTCAAAACGTCAAATACTGAAGTTTTTGGTGATTAACACACAAAACCAAGCAGAAGTTATATTTACTTGCATCGATATGCTACACTAAAATTTGCTTTGGTAAATAGGCCTTAGTAGTTATGTTTTTCAGACCAATTTGATAAGAGTTCTTGCAAAAGATCACAACATTGCAAAAAAGTCAAAAGTTTTCCATAGAGGCTTTAATGTTTGAGTAGGCCTATCTTCATTAAACATACATTTGCCAATTTAAATGGCTAGTCTGTATGGATGAAATACATTGCAAAAGACAGACGAGGATGACTTTTAATTAATCTCTGAATTCAACCTGCTGTGACTGAGCTGTGGATTAAAGAGCGTGGCGCTCCAACGTGTGCGCTCCAACGTGTGCGCTCCTCTATGCAGGAGACAGTGGGAGGAGCGGAAAGTGTTGCTGTCCAATCCGGGAGCCGCTAAGCCTCTCTTTCGCTCCAACTCCCGCCCGCGGAAAACAGTGAAACCCTCCCATAGAGGTACGAGCGCAGATGTCATGAGAAAACCCGCATGCTCGCTGCGCGCACTACCACAACGTCTGACACACCGCTTCACGCCACGGTCGCCCGCCTGCCTCCCATTCCCACACTGTCTGGAATGCTACCGGCGTAGACACGTCTCCACGGCCAGCGAGTGGACATCGACTCACATTGTTTACCTCGTTTCCGTTTGTATTATTTCTAACCGAGGATCTTGCCCCGAGCTTTTTAAGTGTTTATGTTTGTTTCTTCATGACTGCTGCGTCCGGGAGCGAGCCTCAGCACCAGCTCCAGCTCCAACACCGCCAACACCATGCGAGGTAAGATCATCCCGTGCACGGCTGCTGACAGCTCGGCATGTGCGCGGCACTTTAGACACACATCTTCAATGAGCTCCGAAAAGTTATTTTGTAAAACTTAAATAATAGTAAATGTTTATTTGTTTGTTTAAATGTTTACTTTTGTCTGGTTTTCCACAAACTGCGGATTTTGGTTATTGTTTTTCTGTAGCTAAATGACAAAACTCAGTTTTTCTCCCTCTCTTACTGTAAGAGAGGGAGGAGTGTGTGTGCACGTATAGAAACGGATCAAACTGTAAAATGATTGCCAGAAAAGTAGGGATTTAAAGTGCAGCATAATTGATCATTTGAGGCCCCCATACAGGCTACTTCTTTAAATTTGAGATTGCAGTCTAGTTGATGGGATTGGGTCGGGGAAACTTAGTATTAATGTTATAAATGTTAGGGCCCTACTTTATGTTCTGTGAGTGCGGACATTGAAATATTGTTGAATTTTACAAACTCGGGGTTCCTATGCGCTCCACTAACCTACAGTATTTCCGTCAGCGGCGCATCGCGAGGAGGAAGTTGAAAATCACCCTCAATGTTGTCCCACCACCACAACTCGTGCACATGCACTGGCAGTCTTACACGTGCGTGCGCATCCACACATAGACTTCACATACAAACCCTACCAACTCCCTCTATGCCGCTTCACCTCACTTCCTCACGTGAAATGTAAAATAGGCCTATATAAAATGCATTGCTCAACAAAAACATAACTTTAATAAAATTATCCTAATAATTACTACGGTCATTTTATTTAGGACTATTGGAAATTTGGAAAGAAAAAAAATTACATGGCACATTTACAATAGGGCTGATACATAACTGCAACATTTGTTGTAGCCATGTAGGCCTAACTTATGAACCAATTTTACTCTTTCACATAATGGCAAAATAAGCAATGTCCATCACTAATCTTATTATACCATAATAAGATTATAAAATAAGGAATGCTATAAAATATAGTTAGGTATAATCTAAATAACAATCATGTAGCTATAACATACTTTATCTGCTCAGCAATAAAATATTATATAACAGCAACTACATGCTGCAATACAGTATATGAAATGTACAGTATATGGCCTTTAGATTATAGTTAACATTGGGTATTATTATTATGCTAAAATTATTGTTGTCTTTACATATAATGTTTTTATAATATAAGAAAAATATTTACAGTATGTTTTTGTCTGTCAAGGCATTTTCCTTTTAATTTAATTTAAATTGTGAATCCTTGTGTTTGTCTTTAAATGATTTGTAGTATTTTTTTTAAATATTGCCAATATTGTTCACATGTCAAACATTTTAGATGTGCATTCTTTTACTTTTCCTTCTGTCCAGAACAAACAAACAAACAACATCAACAACCAAAAAAACAAAACAAATGTCCACCTCTTCACTCATACTCTTTTTCTTCATCCCGTGGAAAGCTTCTCTCTCGTGCACCTTGCGTTTAGACTCCACATTTATTTTAATGGGCCTTGCGACCACTCTCCTGCATATAGGGAACTTTGGGAGGGATATCGAAAGCTCCAGCTTTCAGTTTATAGCCGTGGTGGGCAGAAGAGGCCCCTGAAGCGTCTCGCTCTCTCACTCACCCTCTCTCTGCCCTCCCCCCCCTCTCCCCATCTCTCTGCTTCTCGCGCTCGCTCTCTCCATCTTCCTCTCTCCCTCTGCACGCCCCAAAGGGTTTTGTCAGATAGAATTAAATCAGTGTGGGCCATGCTGCCCCCTCTCTCAACCTGTGTGTGTGTGTGTACGTAGAGTCACGGCTGCCCTTACAGAGAAATGTGTTCACAACCATGAGGTTATAAAAAAATGGAGGCCCCTCATGAGTGGTGGTAATTATCATTTAACAATAGACCTGACCGTAGATGATGTCACCGCAAGGCCCAGCAGGGGAGACATAAAGGACAGAATAATATCAAGCAGACTTCTCTCTGTATCTCGCATCACAATGTTGTTTTCCCTTTCCTATGAAAGGATATTTTGGAAGATCATTATTTCTGAATGAACAAATGATACAGTTGCAACAAACATGGCCATTAAGTTTATTTCAACAATACTGTGAACTTTTTTTAGTTTATAATTTTTAAAATCTTTGTCACTTCATTTGAACACTAATCTGTCTGATCATAATCACTACATGATTGACTAAAATCACTGGCATCAAGATAAATGATGCCGGAGATTTCCTACGAACACAAATGTTGCTTCATTGACGCAGTTCAACAATGCAAGCACACATCTGTCATGTTTAAACCTATGTATTCTGTAGTTTAGTGTGATTCCTACAAGTCCCTGTCGTCTGTATGCGGTATATTACTAGTAAAGCCAGCAATATACCACATTACTGGTGAAGCCACCCCATGGTGGCACCCAGGTCCCACAGGTAAAAGAGTGCCTCTCTAGATGGAGGAGAGCGGGTGGAGGGGGGGGGCCGTGCCATTTGAGCCTAGTGACATGTGACATGTGTCAATCACAATCTCCCATGCTCCTTCACTGAGGCGAAAAGATAGGATGACAGAGAAAGAGGAGGAGAGAGCAATAAAGTGAAAAGGTGATAACAAGTGCGAGGTGTAAAAAACCCTAACCCAGGAACAGAAGCTGCCAGAAACCACTAGATACAGTGACAAATTATCACTTTTCTAGAAAAAAATAGTTATTTATAGTTATACCATACCATAAATGAACGCCGACACGAGGCCATGCACATGCACACATATGTCCACTTAGCATGGCTTGGCCCCCAATGGTGAGACGGTACGCACTACTGCTTTAAGACACTTATGGGATTCTTGGCGCCAAAGTGCAGGGTCTTGATTTTATGAATGTTATGTTTATGCACTATTGACATCCTATAAGCCCACATCAACTGCCCGTCAATCATCGTGTGCGACAGGGAAATAAAATCCACCAATCAATCAATAAAATCAATGTACTACCTACACACACAAACGCACACAGACATACGCATGCACATCTCACAGAGCTCTGCTGAAAACATTCACCAAGATAACTCCGATGCTCCAATACGCATGACAGCCTAATGCCAATAGAATTAGTCCCCTCCTGCTTTGCTGTGGAGCCTTGCTTTGGCATTGATCTGTCCGATCCCAAAGCACTACAGAATCAATATCCAAACCCAACGGAAACAGCTTGTTTGGATCCATGCCTGTTTGGTTTTAAATCCATAGCACAGCATTTAGATGCCATTACGGTATCTGTAACAATCAGAATCTTTAGCCCCATATGTACATAATATATTTAAATGTTAAATGTTGGCATCAGTTTATGTGCAGCCTGAAGGGTCTTTAAATCAAGCTAGTTTGGGCGCCGCCTGCTTAATCTCCTTCTTACTGCACAACCACAAACTTAGCTAACGGTACGGTAGCCTGCTAAAAGTGCTGCAGGATATCAGATGGTCATTTTGAGGCCACAAGAAGAGTAATACATCAGCTATAAGCAATTGCTTATGGTGTAAGAGTTTTGGTATTAATGTCTGCCTGCTCTTGTTGCCAATGTGGGTTTTTGTTCCCACCACACTTACAATACTTTGCGGTGCATGTGTGTATGTTTGCTTGTTGAGCTCGCTCTTGTTTATTTCTGTTTATTGTGTCTTTGTGCTGACTAATGGCCCAGTGTTATGTAAGGCGAGAGGAGAGATTACGCCAAGCCCATGCAGGCCACACAGTTAATCCCTCACACAGCTCTACTGACTGACTGAGGTACCACGAGTGGTGTTGCAATGCAGGCGCACACATACACACACACACACATGCATACAAACCAGCACATACACATTTCTGATGTCCCACTGACTGTACACCTGTCTTTAAGACAGCATACTGTAGTCTTCACCTTGTCTTTGTCTCTGACTGGCAATCAGTGTTCTAAAGCAATCCTGCCAGTAAGTGGTTCTGTGGCCTGTATAAGTGTGTGGTCCCAGTGTGAGCCTGTGCTAACCGTTAACAGTAGTTGGTTTAGTTTGTGCTCGGCATGCGTTCCGTGTTAGTTTTTAACAATCTGGCTGTTTGTGGGAATAGCTAGCTTCTCTCTTTTTGCTAAGTCAGTACTGTCTTTTTAATCTTTATACATACAAAGCGGGGGCTATACAGCCCCAGTGCTGGTGATTTTTGTGTCTACACTTTATCTTAGCCGGGAGGGATTTCATACTCAACCACTCCTAAAGTCTAAATCTGCCTTGAAGTCATTGAGTGCTCTGACAGCTCCCTCTGTTTTGTCAGTTTTACTCATCCATAAAGGCAGGATGTCTCAACGGAGCTACGGCTGTATTCAATATTCACATTTTCCTCAAATTTATTTTGCTGTGAAAACCAGGAAAAGAGACAAGCGACTTCCCATTTCAAATTATGTTACCAAGTAATGTGTGCACAGAAACGCATATGATAAAATGGGTCGCTTCTGTTCTAAAATGCCAGACTATTTTAGGATGGAAAGAATAAAACTTTTTTAAAATATTTGGATTCTAAATAGAGAAAATTAAGGTGGATTGTTTATGATTGGCCTCACTGCACTCCCCATAAAGGTGAAAAGGGGACTTTTTTCAGTCTGAAAATTGGATCGTAATACTATGTTAAGGATACATGTTAAAGTCAAGCTGAACACATTTAGCACAAGGAGTTTTAGGAAGCAAAGTAAGGGTTTGAGAAACTGAGCTAGAAAAGCATAGTATGAATAAATGTGAAAAAGTGAGAGATTGAGTGAGATAGAGAGTGACAAACGCGTAACGCGGCACATGGTTTGTGTGCCTACCCTATGCATAAGAATGAACCAGGCTATACTTACACTCACACTGCCACCATTATCACTGGTCTGAGCCAGCATGCCCTTATACAGTAATAGCTGTATCCAAAGTGAACTGGCTTTTCTAACCCTCAAGGCAGATTAGTCTATATACTGTACTGTATGTGTGTGCTACATATTCCTTTGCACACACAAACTACATGTTCTGCTTTACAGTGTTGAATTGCAGGCACATAGCATCCACTAGCAATGGTAAGCCTATAATATGAATTACCCCTAGCCTACTGTGGCATGTTTTCTTAATGGCAAAGATTAACCTGTTTTAGTGCTAGTAATCTCATTGAAGAGTATCTTACTGGGTCTCTCTCTCTCTCTCTTTTCAGTATCCTAAGCCACCATTCTTAACCTCAGTACAATGTATTAGCGCACACAGTGTGTGTGTGTGTGTGTGCATGTGCATGTCCTAAGCAGTTGCAGTTGAATCGAGGTCTACTGTCATTGTCAAAGAGCATTTACGCATTTACAAAATCAAAACTGCTTCGGTTCAATCACCTCAGATATAATGTTCATAATGCATTCTGTTAAATCAGCCAGCAACAAGGGGTGTGTGTGTGTGTGTGGGGTGGGGGGTTAGCGCGAGCAGGTGAAGAACAGAGTGGTGCTGGGCCAAGCCAAGCTATGTGATAGTCTTTGTGATCAATTTGCGCCCGTGAGAGCGATGCCCCTGGGGCCTCTTTGGGGAGGACCTTGTTAGGCTGAGTTAAATTGCGGCCTGGGGCGAGCTATTAGCTGCCGCCCCTGAGAGAGGACACACACGCACACACATCAGAGTCCCACGCGCGCTCAGCGCTTCAGCACTCGTATCCTGGAACACACAGATGCAGATGTAGACTGCCACTCTCTCACGCCAACTTCGTCAGGCGCATAAGACACACGTGGGCACACACACACACACACATTTGAACAATTGCATCACTTTACAGCAGTTATTCTCAACCAGACACTTTTGAGGGGCCATGGTTCAGAAAGGTTAGGGTTTGGTACACACTCGGCACACACACATAACGTAGACACATACTAAGACACACCCACACATGCTGAATGTCTCTGCGGGTAAACTCTGTCCCACTGTTAACATTAATGTCACAAGTGTCCCCGTCTCTGTCTCCCTGATGCCATCCCACTGGCCGCTAGCCACTATCACCATAACGACGGGCCAAGTCTAAGCAATGTGGGGACAAATGTCCCCTCGCACCTTATATAAGAACTAACAGTAACTCTGTCTCAGATTGTCCATCGTTGGCTCTCGCCTCAGCCGTGTCTCCTCTCCCTTCCCCTCTCTCTCTCTCTCTCTCTCTGCCTCTCTCTCTCCCTCTCTCTCTCACACACAAACACAGACACAGACACACACACACCCACCCTGTCATCTACTATTAGGCTCAAGAGCAACACCATAGGAGGAGCATGAAGCTAAGGAAGGAAGGCCACTTTCTCACACTAGATATTAGACGTTGTGGTCCGTGTGTGTGTATGTGTGTGTGTGTTTATCCAAATGTATTCTTTTCACCCAAACATAAGAGTCATTGTAAGTCATTGGATAACAGCTCAGAGTAATGTGTATGTGTGTGAAAGGGAGAAAAAAAAAGAGATGTGTATTTCCCTGCGCGTGTGTGTGTGTGTGTGTGTGTGTGTGTGTGTGTGTGTGTGTGTGTGTGTGTGTGTGTAATGACCAGATGCAGACCTCTCACACTTGGATTTGTTCCTTCCGCTCCGCTGCACCTCCTAGTTGTTCAGGAAAAGGTCACAGGCCGCCCGGGTCCAACAGGTCACCCAGGGGGATGGCGCGTCAATGTGTGTGTATGTGTGCGTGCACGTGTGTGAGAGTGTGTGTGTGTGTGTGTGTGTGTGTGTGTGTGTGTGTGTGTGTGTGTGTGTGTGTGTACAGTGACCATTAAATACGGATCTGTGGAGGCAGATGGGAAGATTTGGTGTGTGTGTGTGTGTGTGTGTGTGTGTTTGGGCAGTGGACTTTTTCCCACGCCTCTGTCGCCTTCTAACCATCTGAGGACAATATGCTGCAGGAACAGTGCGTTTGTTTGTGTGTTTGTGTGTGTGTGTGTGTGTGTGTGTGTGTGTGTGTGCTAGGCCCAGGACGCACACATAGCATTTATAAAAACGATTTCTTGTTCATGTGCACATCTCAGCATGGTGTGACTGCGTATGAGCATACGTGCGTCTTGTATCCACGTTTGTGTATCCATGTGTTGGACTGTTGGACTGGACGCCTGGCCCCCTTCTGTTCCCTTACTGTATTGTCCAATCACCACGCAGCACAACATTCCATGGGCAAATCGCAGCTGATCCCAGACCTGCTATCTGAGCAATTACCCAGAGTGCTTTGGGGCTGCATGGAAAGCTAGACGAGCTCATGCCCTCTGACGTACAGAGCGGGAGAGGGTGAGGGGGGTGACTGTCCTTATGGGGGGTGATGACTAGCGAGCGTGGGGATAAGGGAAGGTTGGGGGGTCGTACGTTTATGTTGCTTTAGCAACAAGATGAATATAATGTGTGTATTGGACAAAGCCTTGCATGGCATCACTGAGGCTTGTCAGCCAGAAGAGGATCAGCAAAGGGGGAAGGGTCAGCCGCATAGCATTTAGATTATTACTAGGATAAGAGACAAACAAAACATGTTTCCTAACGAAGTTGGACAGCGGGATAATGGGTCTGTTCTGGACAGTATAGAGTTTAGCGTAGGCTTGTGAATATGATCGCCGTTCAAAGCGGCACTGATTTGTAGAGTAGAAACTCAATGAGGACACAAGAAACTGCTGGGATCTATTTATTTTTGTCTCTACTTCCACGGTTAGCCTCAAATCCATTAAGGACATTTGACTGATTAGACAACAGTGATGCTTTTGATGTTGACTGTGTTTAAAATTAGGATTTATCAGAAAAAAAGCCCCCAAATGATACCCTGAGAAATATCAGTAATAAATGAGCAGCACTATCCAACTAGGTCACAGTTTAGCAACAACGTACTGTAGCATCTATAGTAAATACGCAGGTGTCTGAGTCACAGAGAGCTCTGACGGTTTACAGTATGGAGGGTCAGATTGACTGTGTCTTATTTTTGTTTTGTTTCTTTGAGCGGGGCAGAGTCGGCTACCTCTCCATATTATTATTAGATGTTTCAGACAGTGGAAAGAGGCATTATAAAGGGAAGTAAGTTAGAGCGTTGGAAACCAAAGGCAGTGACAGTATTTCACAGATTTTAATGGGACAGTGTGATGTGAAAACATGACAGGAGACACATGGGAGATAACCCACGCGCCAGCGCTATATGCTATTCCCAGCTGTGTGTTAATCCACTCCGCTATCGTGGCACCAAAAAGTTGTTCTGTGCCTCTCATCATCGTCTGGGAAATAACTTCCTCCCTCTCTCGGCAGTGGGAGAGGGAAGACAGAGCTATGCTAAGAGATGGAAATAGATTATAAAATACTGTAGGGGAAATTGAAATAATTTTTCAGTCACACTCACACACTAAGAGAGGATAACAGAGACAAATGAAAAGGCAGGCAGACTGTAATGAAACGGAAGGGAAAAAGCAAAAGTATAGTACTATACGAAGCAGAAGAAATCAGTAGTTAAAGGTTACTTCTAACAAGCGGTTTCATAATGGCTGATTTTCTTTGTCTTACATTTTGTATTTAGTGGTTACTTGAGCCATCCAGTTGTCAAAACAACGCCTGAGACTATGATTAACATTGTACAGGTAGGTAAAGGTAAAAATTAAATATATCCTTAGATTTACCACCAAGATACATAAAGCACCATGAACCCGACATATATACTGTATCTGAGGGACGATATTCGCACATCACAGATATACATATAGATACTGTACATATATGTATCAGTTTAGGTTACTGTATAATACAGTATCTTGTAGCCAGAGAATAGGTGTTACAGTAAGCTGAGTAAGGATGTCAAATGTTTTTCCACTGCCCACAGATGTAATCATATTATCTTTGTGATAACCTCTCTTTAATAACCATATTTGACGGCTTCTGAAGTGTGTGTGATTTGATGTACTGTATGCTGTACATTTAAAAAGAATAATGGTGGCAGATATATATCGATATCGGAATTATTATTATTTTACTCCCAACATCAGTATCAAACCCAGTAATTAAGTATCGGTCAGTCTCTACAACACATAACACACTACCATTTATTGTTACTGTTAATGCATGGCATAGTGAAACAACAGTATGTGTATGCCTCAGGCTGAATGAATGAAACATGTCAAGTCTGCCCCTTATCCAATGACCCCCATTTATATACTGTATACACACACATTTTCTCTCGCTCACTCGCTCGCATACACACACACACACACACACATATGTGCGGGGGTTGCATAGTAACACCTAGTGGTCTAAACTTGACATTGCAATACTGGTTCACAGGGATATATCTGGCCTGGCTTACATCTTTATCACTGTGTCTGTTTGCACAAGTGTATGTGTTTGTATGCGCCCACTGTGTGTGTAGTTTTAGCAGCCCTTACAAGAAATCTGGGCTCACAATACAGTGTGTGTGAGCTCCCTGTGTAGTTTAGAACAATCACAAGCCGTCGGTGCTTGGCTGCTGCTCTGTTTCTCTGCTGTGTAACAAAGATAATTAGTGCTCTATTTAGAGAGAGGGCCAGCCCAGGAAATACACAGGAGATCCTCCCTTCATTAAAAATCAATTATCATAACACACATGCCATCTCAATACACCTCCAAAGGCGCACACACACACTTTCTTATGCACACTTAACACATGAATTTGGGTTGATGACTGTAACTTCTCCTGCAGCTAACTAAGCGTCATTCTCCTGATATTCCACTCTACATTTCACCCTCTCTCTATATCTTTCTTTCTTTATCTCTTTGTCACTCACTTTCTCAAGAGATTGTGTGGTCCTGATCCTCCTCTTAGCTGTGGAATCGCCAGCCTTGCAGTCCTGCGCTTACATAATAGCTCTGAGATAATTCTGCCGCTGTCACTGGCTGGGGAAGCTATCAATCACTCTGCTGCGTGCGGGTTAACTTGTGTCCACCTGAAGAGCCGCCCAAATGGGAATGTAGAGCCACAGGTAGCCAGGAGCCGGTAATCTCTGAACAAACAGAGCTAACCATAAACGAACGCCAATTAGGGGACTTCAAACTGTTTACTTCCATGTGAGGAATTTGCTTTCAATAGTTACAGAACTCAAAGCTTACTACCTCAAATGTAAAGGCTCCAAATGAATTATACTACACCCAGAAATTATCGTTATGAACAATAAAAACAGAGCCTCCTCAAAACAACCGAACAGATTACATGTTTCAGGAATTTTATGGTAGGGGTCTTAATTCAACCATAATCTTTCATTCCAGCTGCACACTAACACAATTTAACAAAAAATGTTAAGTGTGGAAGTGGGAGGTTTATTTGATAAACATTTAAGCCCTTATTATTTCGTTTTATAATGCAATGGTAGCGCGATGGTACCAGTAGTGACGATACACCGCGCCGACTCTATAGAACGATGACATCACTTCCTTAGTAGTGTGACGGCTTAGCAAATCATTGTTAGTGACAGCCAGACTAGCGCAGTGAGTGGGTGGTCACCCTGGCAACAGCGATGCTGTCATGACCGTCTCTATATCCTACTTGACAGGCCCCGCTGGCAATGAACACACACTCAACAATGTGCACACCCACTCATAAACACTTGAAAATATTCTAAACATACACATGGAGACATGCTTCCCCCCCTCCCTCCCTCTCTCTCTCTCTCTCTCTCTCTCTTTCTCTCTCTCTCTCTCTCTCTAAGATGCACAGGGACGCTGATACACACACCCTCAGAAACACTGAAACAATGCACAGACCCACAAACCCATGCTACTAGGATAATTATACCACACACACACACACACACACACTCAAAAATACAGCCTCCCATGGGGCAAAAACACACAGCAAGGATATATTTAAATCACTAGAGGGTTACGGAATAAAACAACAATCCTCCAAGATAGGAAAGCTGTAAATATGGTTAAGAAAAATCAATAGCTTATAAACAAGTGTGGACTTCCACACAGTAGCAGCGGGTGTGGGCTTCATAAATTAGGTTTAGATAAACAGCGGTGACACCAAATCGTCTCCTGTTTACCGCTTGTTTTGGGGGCAGTTTGATAACTGAGGTGCCCCGAAGCACAACCGACCTGTTAAAACTAAAAATAGTCGCAGGCAGTGTGTATTGACAGGTCTGCATGTGTTTGCGTGTACTGTGTATACTTTCACCATTCGTCCCAGTCCGCTGCACTGCTGCTCTGACCCAGTTCAGAGCCACTTGGCCAGGGATGGGTTTTAAATGGGTCACATCTTGAATCCCACCAGAACACACATTGCTGCCTATAGCACAGATTCACAGTGTGCCAGAATCCAGTAGGTTATTAATTTGTCATCAAGTCAACAGTCTATTGACCTCAGGGAGTATGGGGGTAGATACAAACACAGATTGTCCTTCAGCTGAAGCAGGGAACCAGTCGACCCTGCATTGTTGAACTAGACAGTGTACTGTATTTACAGTATTTACAAAGACGTTGCAATGACAAAGAGATCCATATACCATAGAAAAAGATTACGCAGTTCCACAGTGCAGCAGTTAAAATGCCAGTGAAAAGGGCAATGGATGCATGTCCTTAGATAGTGTTGGAATCCGGGAGCTTCTTCCTGTGAGGCAGCAGTGCTAACTGAGCCACCATGCCCCCCGCTACATACAGTACCCAACTGTCACTACTATCTAAAGATATGTCTTCAGACATAAGTCCTGAGTCTACTTGAAATCTGAGATCTGTTTTTAACACATACATTCTATGGCCTAAATATACAAATTATGCAAAAAAGTACAATGCTAGGAAGTGGACATCATCTCCAGTCTCCAATGAATGATCTCATATCGACTGACTCCTGAAGCTAAATAAGTGCCTTAAAGGGACAATCCGACAATTTGTCCCACTGTGTATATAGCGCCCCAAAACACGAATGTCGCCCTGATTTGCTACTGCAAACTGACTTGCTTTGTTTGAAAACTGTGCGGGCGGGGCTGTGGGATTTGCAGGGAGGGCGGGGGAGCGAGCTGTGGGTGAGTGAGACTAAATGCACGTGCTCTGGGAGTTTTCAGGTGAGGGAGGGGTTGCTCGCGTCCTCGTGTTTGAAACCAAAACAGTGTTGTTTCTCTAACAGTCGCAAAATAATCTCCGATTGCCCCTTTAGGCCAAGTGTAGGTATGAGGTACTATGAGACAGTCAGAACTCTCTTTAGTTATCGTCTTCAGGAGATTATCCTCTTATGGTTAATGCACACTCATTCCATTGTATCAACTGCACATGGATCCTGCAAGTGCTTACACATTCACTATAAATATTTTTTAACACTACATTTCCACTTACAAAATTGTGCTTCAAATGTTTAAATCACAATGGAGAGTGTGAGGGCTGGTTGGATAATTGTTTCTGCTACCACGCTTGCACAGATGAACGGATGAACAATCCGTAAAAACGCAATCTACACATTCATTGAAAAGCAAACACACACACACACACACACACACACACACACACACACACACACACACACACACACACACACACACACAAAGAGACA
>JAOEHI010000024.1:4528851-4557901 GCA_025447815.1 Percopsis transmontana
GTGTGTGTGTGTGTGTGTGTGTGTGTGTGTGTGTGTGTGTGTGTGTGTGTGTGTGTGTGTGTGTGTGTGTGTCACAATTCTATCATTTATCTGTATCGCCTGAGCACGTTGGGTTTGTTGTGTGCCATGTCGCTTTCCTCACATTGGAAACATTTACAGTTAGCAGCTGTTTCTAATGTTTTGATATTTGTGTTACTGTGTTTATGGCTACACATAGTAGTAGCATTAAATGGGTCGCCTTGCTTTTTACATCTTTTAAAAATAATATCTATGGGTAACTTTTCTATTACAATAGGAGATGATTATATAAACAGGCAATTTAGCTGATTTGTGTTTTAGACATTCTGTCTAGTCTAGTCTCCATTCTACTTTAGATGCTTTTTCTCTTTTTCTCAAAACTGACAAATAGCTGTGCTGAAGTCACACAAATATAATTAAAAAGATGCATTACATAACCCATTAAACAGAGCTGGGTGTGTTTCCTTTCAGACACGGGACGTGTTATGGCAGCAGTGTGCCATCCAGATCACCCATGCCATCCAGTATGTGGTGGAGTTTGCCAAGCGCATCTCAGGGTTCATGGAACTGTGCCAGAATGACCAGATTCTCCTGCTCAAGTCAGGTTAGATGCCAGACAGGTTTTGTTTATTTCTACAGTATATGAAATGTAGGATTGTGCAGCCCTTAAACTACAGTAATGTATTTAAGGACTGAAAAACTTGACTCCTTCACACAATCTTCTGGGAGGAACACTTGAGTGATTTCATTATCAACTGATCTCTCTCTTTCTTCCAGGTTGCCTGGAGGTTGTCTTGGTGAGGATGTGTCGGGCGTTTAACCCTCTCAACAACACTGTTCTCTTTGAGGGGAAATACGGAGGCATGCAGATGTTCAAGGCACTAGGTAACTATTTATTGCCTCTCACCTCTACTGACTCTGTCAATACTTCGAAACCAAACCATCTTTTCTTCAACATTTTTCCAAAATTCATTGTGTTCTGCCTCTGTCTTTCTCTCTTCAGGTTGTGATGACTTAGTAAGTGCTGTGTTTGACTTTGCCAAGAGTATGTGTTCGTTGCAGCTGACGGAGGAGGAGATAGCTCTGTTCTCAGCAGCAGTACTCATCTCCACAGGTCAGTACAAACCCACTAATGCAGCATTTAAAATAGAAACACTCCTCCATGGAATACCTGGGAAGCATATGCGTGAATGTTTCTACTAACTTTCTTATTTATTGTGTTTTGTGTTCCTTTTCCAGATCGGCCATGGCTGATGGAGCCACGTAAGGTACAGAAGCTCCAAGAGAAGATCTACTTTGCTTTGCAGCACATCATGCAGAAGAACCATATGGATGAAGATGCTCTGGCTAAGGTAGGACTAGACGTCCCAGATGTGACACCTCAAAACAAGATGCACTACATAAAATAGTGCTTTAGGTAAAATATGATTGAGAGTGATTGCAATTGAATTCAAATGTGCTTAAAGGTGCTGTAGGAAGGATTTAAGAGCTATACATTTAGTGTAATTTCTTAGAAATGCCATAGACATCCATCAGTAATCAGTGAGTGAAATGCTCTGCTCTGGTTGATAGCCCCTGCCTCTGTAGGCCCCTGGCTTTGTATGAGTCGATTTTTGCCCGAAAGAATTCGGACCAATTCGGACCAATCAGGGTCTATTTTCCCTGATTGGTCCGGCAAATCTACCTTGCTTGTCAATCACATGAATTGACAAATAATGCAACGCAATGTCAGACCAATGGGTTCCAGAGGGAGGGAGCAGAGGAGGAGGTGGGTTTTTGGGCTGTTGATTTGTCTCTTTTATTCTTTTTTATCTAGCTGTTGTTGCAACTATCAAATCCTACCTACAGCAGCTTTAAACTTTTTAAATAAGCAAGGTTAATATAATTGTGAAAGCAAAAACTGTGCAAATGGCTCTGGTCTGCTAAAGTTCAGTCCAAGTCTTGCCAAAGGTTTCTTAGAAATAGAAAGGAGTTGCATTCAATAGCATGAGCATTTTCAGCGTATCACTAAATGCATTGTTCATTAAAAAGGTCCTAGTTTGTTAGCTTCCATAAATGTCATTAACTATAGCTGAAATGATCAAGTTGGCAGTGGTCCTTCTTTCCTATATGCCTGTTTTGAAAAAAGTATTTAATATTTCTCTCTACAATGTTTTCTGGTGTTGTTAATGCATAAAGTAATATGTATACTGGCATGCATGATTGGCATGATTGGGTGTTTTTAAGTGCCCTTAATCTCTCCTCTAAATTATACTGAGGTAGTCAGTTAGTATTAAGATCTTCTCTTTTGAAGCTGAAACTAAAGGAGCAACAGACACTCTGAAAACACGTAAGACACCATAAAACAGATTTCAGACTAACTTTGCTATTATGTCTCTATTCTCATTCCTCTCGTCTCACAGCTGATTAGTCGTATCCCAACATTGTCAGCCCTGTGTACACTCCACACAGAGGAGCTCCAGGCCTTCCAGCAGCTTCACCCCGAAACTGTCAATGTCCTCTTCCCTCCGCTATACAAAGAACTCTTTAATCCTGACCCCAACTCGGCCATGGTCATGCCCAAGTGACTGCCTGCAGTCCCACCGCAACAACTGGTATCAGCGGAGGACCACCACAACATGAATAAGAACACCGCAGCAGCCATGGTGACTATGTCATCAATGTGGCAACCACACGTAATGCATCTCTCCAAGGCTGAGAGGAGGCTGGGGGATATTGAGGAGCCGTCCGTCAGAAAATGACAGTTACCGCCAACACTACTAGGAATGTCCAGCACTTATTCCATCTTGTTCACCGATACAGTCTGAAGAATGTATATAGAAATGAAATGGCCCCCCAGCCGCAACCTAAAAAGTGGGGCAATCTCCTCTCCCCCAAACTGTACTGACTGACCAGAAATGTACAGACTTTAAGCATCTAGCAACACTCTTAAGCTGTCAATCTTTGAAAAAAAACATGGTAAGTTCATTTGTTTTCACTTTGAGAACAAAATCTTTTTTTTGTTTTGTTTGACTTTGCATTTTTCACATTACAAAATGATGGAAGTTGAGCCTAATGGGAATGGGTATTGTGTGGATTTAGAAAAGCTATTGTAGATATTCTTAGAGCAGAGCGGATTCCAGTATTAATTCTTGTTCTGTTAAGATAAGTTAGACCTAATTTAAAAAACAAAAACAAAACAAAAAAACAGTAGCCTTTTGTGGCTGACTATACCTTGTCTACGTGTTTGTTTGTTTTAATTTTATCTGACAGTTTCATGTGTACAGAATTTGTAAAGTTGAAATTAAACTTGTAAAAGAATATTGGGTAAATACCAGGAGCTGGAATTGGAATTGTTGATATATAAAAGCCTTGTCTGGATTTTTGTTGATATGTAAACAGGATAGTGCATCCTTCTGAGAATTTATAGAAATGTAAAAAAACGAAGATGCAAAAGATTTTAAAAGAAAATAATTGCTACTACTTTTCAAGGTGAAGATACAGTATATACATAAATACTCTATTTTGTGAGAAATAGAATCTGGCACATTTGCCATCCTATCGATCCTTTTTTTGTCGCTGCAATAATTCCGTCCAATAAAAGCTGGACTGCTTTTGAACAATCAGTATGAACCAACCAGAGAATAGCAGGACCTCACAGTAAACCCTGATTCTTTTAAAGGTACATAACGTCCGATCCCTCCTCCTCCCTTTTCTTTATGGTTACTTTTTAGGGCCTTGACATGAGTTAGATACCAACAAAATAATGAGTTAGATACCAACAAAATAATGCCATATTTCCACCGTTGGATTTGGCTTATGACGTTTCAGTCCTGAAAGATCTACACGTGTATATACAGACCTCATTACTCCCATCACTTTTTGCACAATCCAGTCCATTGATGTGAATCCCTCCGGGCTTTGAATATGAAGGACCCTTTTCTCCAAGGAGCAATAATTTTTACTCTGCCTTTCTGATGTTACTCTTCTTCCCTCTTTAATTTAGCACAGCACAGGGTAGCCCTATTAGCTAGAATGCACTATGCTAAATTCTGTACTGCCAGAATGCCCATGATTTCTTTCATTTAATGACATTCCACATACTCCATAGGCTCTGTAGCATTGCTAAAATACCACTCTATAATCAGGGGTTAACACATTAGTTTTACTGCTCCTATATGAAACACTATTGAATACCCTATTGAACTTGATGCCATTTGCACTTGCAATATTACAATAATACGAGTATAGAAAGCTGTGATAGACAATCACTTAGTGTTTTATTTATATTTCTAGTTTTTAGTGATTCAATATTTATTGACACTCACAAATTGTCAATGCTTTTGTTTCCTAAATAAATGTTAAGTTGCTGAACATTTGGCCACTGTATAGAATCAACTTGAGATTTATTGGGTATTAATACTGCTCATGTGATTGTTTTAAATTAATTGGGCTCTTTCTGCAAAAACATCTGCTGTTCTGACCGTTTATAACTAGGGCATAATCATCTCATCTTTAAAGGCTGTTTAGGTGCACTTCTGCATCCAACCACTAGAGGCTCTGTATGGATTAATTTTCAAACATAAACCATTTTAAACAAGTGACATGTACTCTTGCACTATATAAAAATAAAAGAAGGTACTTTATAATTACTGGTCAGGTTACTTGTAGATACAAAATCATACATTTATTTAGTAATTGTATTGTAGTTTAGAAATATTCACTCATCTTAGTTAAATGTGTTTTTTTTCATTCCCAAACAGATAAATGGTCTTTTGCAATGGAGTAGGTTCACAAAAAATTAACATCTGCAATCCAGAAAGTATTTTCGAACAGTACAGTGTATTTATTATTGAAAAACGTTCCTTCTATGATGTTGAAGAAGCAACTTTTCATTTGGATTTCACTTCTACTGATCTAACCTAGGCTATATTAGTGCACGTTAGTGTTACTTCCGCACAAAAACTGAAGACCTCTAATGCACATATACATTGCACAGTGGCCAAATCTTGTAACTTGAACAAGGGTGAACACAAAATGTTTCGCCCCTGATTTATAAGGTAGCTTTTAGGAACAATAAATATTGAATTCTTGTCTGTTCCAAGTTGCTTCCCTCTAGACCCCATTGCAGGTCCTTCTCAAGCTGTGCCCAGGATCAGACCCCTGACCCGTAACCCTAAGACCAGAGGCTAATGGCTCATTAAGACAATCACTCTCTAAATAAGACTTGATGCACTGTACAGCATCTCTCAGGGAGCCGCTCTTTTTCTGACAATGCATAAAAAGAGGATTTTAATAATTTTTTTTTCATGTAAAAAAAACAAACAACTATTAAAGCATTACAGCATGCGCTGCCAATGTACGTATGCCAGCAATGAAATCTACCCAGACAAGGCTTTGTGTCTGTGTGTCAGTATGTGTCTGCGTGTGTGGGAATTCACCGTCCAAACGTGTCTGGAGCCCAGACCATAATAACCACTGATGACATTTAAAAAAAGAAAAAGAAATATCAATGTTCTGTTGCAACTACTGTATGTTAATGTCTACTAGCTAATTTGCTGCTTATGGGTCAGTCCACTCATAAGCTGTCAATCAATAAACTTTGGACAGTGAATTCCATGTTCCCATCAGAATATGAAGTTACAGAATGTGATTATTTTATGTTTCCTTGTTAGACTGTGAATCTGTGGGGGGTGGGGGGTTGGGATGTGAGATGTGCTGGCAAAGCAACACTGTAATTAAGAAATTGTAGCAATAAGAAACTGGAGGCATTTACTATTGTAATGTTTGCATTGTAAGATTATTTTTTATTTTATTACTATTTACTATTATTATTGTTCTTATTATGACTACTACTCTTCTATGACTATTAGCCTATTGTTGTTTTGTTCTATTTGCATGGCGTTTCATGGCAATGAAACATTCGGGGCTTATTGTGTTTTCTCTTCTCATGATATTGTGGGTCTGGCGGGTTTTGATGACAGGTTCCAATTCAATTAAGTCAATTCAAAAACTTTTTTTTTCAACAAGGCTAAATGCTTTTTAAATGAAATGTTTCTATTTATGAAATATATTAAAAAATTGATATATTTTAACTTTTTTTTTACTTTTCTTTTTTTTATTTGAATGTGTGATTTAGCAAAAACCCAGTCAGTGAACTGCCCTCTGTGAACTGGCCTTATTGAACTGGACCAGACCCGTATCCTGCAGGGGAATTTGGTCTCTTCTGAATGTTATGGAGTAGCCTGTTCAGTGTGAGGGGCTGAATGCTTCACGCGCCTTCTACACTCCATCAACACAGACCGACGTCACAGAGCGCACATTAGAGCTGGGGTGTGACCCCAGCAATGAAGAGTGCTGACACTTTTATATACTCGGATAAAAACACATTTCATACTCTTAGTCCTTTACACGTCGCCCAAGCTTGTTTTTCCCTTTCTTCAGAAAATCAGTGTGAATGTGTGTGTGTGTGTGTGACAAAGAAAGATGTAGAGCGAGATGGTTTTCTAACAATGCTTTGTAAACTTTCTTTAAGATTTACACATGTGTGCAATTGGAGTAGTGTCAAAATAGTTAATTTATTGTTTAGAATGTCTTTGCGTCCCTGCAAAAGAAACAATATAAAATGTAGCATTCTGTATCCAAAGCCTTAAAAGGCACTTTGGCTGCAGTCTTTTACACAGAACTAACAAAACAAAACGTACACCTTTTTTTAAGTGCCATAGCTAGTGAGCAGATGAAGGAATGGCAGAATGGGACATAGATGCTTTGCTGTGAGTTTACTTGAGAACCAATCAACAAAAGGGGAACTCCAGGGAAAGTGTGTATTTGATTACATTGAACTGTGTGTTTGTACTTTTTATTTTTAATTTGGTGAGAAGGGACTCTGTTGAACTATGAACTCTCACTCGACTGCTCTATTGCAGCAATGACGGGCATTTTCATATGTTTGTATATGTGCAGGCGAGTGCATGTGGATGACACCGTGTCCAAGTGTGCGTGCATGTATACATACATATCTAACGGAGCCACAGATTCAGTGGATCGGGTTGGGTTGCAGTTCAGAGCTGTACAAGGCCCCGAGTGTCCTCCTTTCAGATGTACATACTATGTGAAGGTTTGAAGTGATTTTTGTTAAATTCTATATTTTATCGCTTTTGTAGGCAATTCGCTGTGGGAAGAAAAATAAAATACATTTTATGGGTGCATTGTTATGCCTCGTTCTTTACCTCGAAAGTATGATGGGATTGATTTTGTTTAAACACATTTTATTTAGCCTATGTTATTTTACCAAACCTCAACAAGTTAAGTTCAACATAAACAAAGCGTGATTACCTGAATTTGTTTGTTTAAAATAAACACATATTTATCACATTTACCAACCTCTTTAAATAGTACTTGTCATGAGTTCAAACACCACCATAAGACATTAACAGAATAAGATGGCAGTAAGGTGGCAGGATTTAGGATTAGAAATAAAGGCAATATCTGGTGTCCAGTTAAAAAAAACATACACTGATCTCAAGTTTCTCTGTCAATTTAATGCTTAAGGCAACCTGAAAACTAGAATGTGTTCTGAAAAAGCAAATGCATGTAGGTGAACAGGTCCGCACGAGAAGGCATGCTCTTCTGTTCGTGCACATTTTATGTCTAAGGTCAGAGGTTACGTCCCATCACTATCTTCTTCCCCCAGTGTCAGCTCTTGTTCCCCTCCACGTCTGTCCGGACTCCTCCTTAAATCTAAACAACAGAAACATCAGTCAGAGACGTGTTGCTCCAACAACACAATGATTACCACAAGAAAGAGAATACTGACAGGCCTGGGAGGAAGTCCACCCATCCTGCATGAATAATTTGGTTTGAATTGTTGGGGAAATCTTGGAGAGGACACAAGAGGAAGAGGAAACACAAAGCACCTTTGAAATATCAAAACAAGTGTCTCTGAATCGTTGTGCGCGCGTGTTTGTTTGCTGGCGCTTGTTTGTTTTTGAGCACGGTTTCTTCTCGAGCATGTTATCCTCTTGATGCCAGTATCTTGTCTACCCAGAGACGTTAATTAATAGCTAATCAAAGCTAATGTCTCAGTAGCACAAAGACATGATTAATACGTAATCAAAGGCTTGCGGTGCACAACGCACAAAGCAGGGCCCGCCCCATGCCTCAAACACTACAGTCGTCATAGAAATAAACCAACGGTCGCGGCTTAATGAGTCGTCTCTGTTTGAAGTTGTCAGGCATTTATCTCAGAGCCAATGTTGGCCTCTCGAGTGACGACACAAAGGTGACACACACGTGCACACTGCTGCACTAGTGGGAAAAGCCCCACAGTGCGTGCACAAACCCTAAGGACACACAGTACAAACAAAAGATTGCGTACAACCTTTATATATTTCAACAGTGTGAACATGCCCATTCTCTTCTAACCTCTTAAAGGTCTGGTCAGAAACTGGTCAGCAGGTGTACGTGCATGTATGTTCTCACCGGCTAGGCCCAGTCTGTGACAGGTGGCGTTGCAAGAATGTTTGAGCAGGAAGCCGTTGATGGCAGCATCTCCCAGATTGTCAGGACCAAACAGCATCTCTCCACTACTTTCGCTGCTGCTGCTGGGTCAAAGGTCAGGGGGGGTTATTTGTCTGTACTTGTGATTTACCTTTTAATTTCAAGTTTATTTTGTCAAGTAAAAACGGCAGAGCCAGAATACTTTCACAGTAGCAGCACTGGCAATCCTTATAGGAAATAAAATGTACAGAGAGATTTTCTCTTTAAAATGCTATAATATATCATATATAAAAATTAAAAAATATAAAATACAATAGAATAAAAATATAAATACAATTGCCGCAACAACTGTAAATTGTTTTATACAGAATAAAACAAATACACTATAAACAATAAATTCAGCAAGGATAAACAATAAATACAGTTAGGTTAAACAATAAAAACAGTAAGGTTAACAATAAATACAGTAGGGACTAGGAAGTATGGGTATGGCATTTAAAGGGGTATATTGAAAAATGGTGATGTAGTGGAATGTGTAGTGAAATGGCAACTAGCTTCAGCTGTTCAGGACTCTGATGGCCTGCGGGAAGAAGCTGTCTCTGAACCTGCCGGTTCTGGCTCTCTGACTCCTGTAGCGTTTGCCAGATAGTAACAAAGAGACCAGACTGTGTGGCTGGGGTTCTTGATGGTATTACGCAGGGCCTTCCTCCTACACCTCCGGGTGTAGAGGTCCTGCATAGATTTGGCAACTCCGTTGTGGTGATGCGCTATGCTGCGTTGCGCTTTACTAGGTGGTGATGTTTCCGGCCCGGATACTCCATGGTGCACCTGTAAAAGTTGGTGAGTCTCCTGGGGTCCACGCCGAACTTCCTCAGCCAGCGGAGGAAGAAGCGCCACTGTCTGGCACAACAGGTGATGTGCTCTGTATGGTGAGTCCATGTCAGGTCCTCACTGATGCTGATGCCCAGGAACCTGAAGCTGCTGACTCGTGGCCAAGCCCCTGCTGCCTCCTGTAGTGCATGATCAGCCCCTTCATCTTGCTGCTGTTGAGGAGGAGGCTGTTGTCCTGGCACCAGGGTGTCAGGAATTTGACCAGCTCCCTGTACACCACCCCTTACAAGCACGGCTGGGGGGCCAGCTGGGAGACTTAACTGGGATTAAGGGCTGGGAAATGTCCCATCTGTGCATACAGTTACTGTACATGGTCAATATCTTAACCTAGAAGTGGTATATTTTACCTTTGGTCATCTGCCCTGATGACTGATGGGTCAGTGAGCTCCTCCCGCACTCCTAGAAAAAAAATAAAACATTAAATTTAAGAACGTAGAGTTAGTAAAACCGACACACACACACACACACACACACACACAGTTGGCATTGAATCACCTTGTATGTCCAGCACCAATAGCTCTCCACAAGAGTATTCGTGAGTCCAATGGGAGAAGGCCAGAAGGGTTTCCTCCAGTGAACAGCAGGGGGCAATCTCCTCCCCTGTGTTGTTGTTGTATTTCCTAAAGTCTCCACATAAGTTCCTCTCAAGAGTTAACCACTGGCCATTTGAATGCCACAGGACCAGAGACACATCCAGGAACCTGTGACGTAAAACGATGTGAAAATAATGTACACACAATCGCAGACAATGTACACACATAATGTGCACACAGTGTCAGACCTAGGGGAGTGATGCACATCCACAGGTTTGATGTGGTTGAACACCTTCATCATCTTCTGGGCTGCTCTCTGCTGCTGGATCTCCTTTAAGGATAACAGGGTACAAACAGGGGGAAATGCTGTGTGTGTTTCTGTGTGGATACAAACGATTAGGAGGGTCACCTAACTTTAAATCCCGTAGGGCAGGAAATCACTGTTGCATTTGACCTTCATGGGTTGAATCATTCAACCAGGTGGCATTTATGGTCAATCACTGATTTAATGCTTAAGGCAGTCAAAGGTCTGGGAGGTTTTGACCCATAAAGGTCATTACACATATTTTCTTGCCGGTTTAATATTAACTCAAACACAGTGAGTTAAATACATGCAGTGAAGCCAATTATAACAGTCGCAAACACAAGTGTATACTTTTAGCACGTTTTACCCTCAGACAAAGCTGTAGCGCTGTGCTGCCATGGAAGTGCCTCTGCCAGGTGCAGACCACCTCGGGCCTGAAGGCTTTGACCACGTACACTGAACCAGGCCTGAGCACTTCTCCCTCTGCCCAGGTACACAGCACTCTTCTGCCCTGACGGAGCCCCCCGTCCAGGGAGCCTTCTTCACTGGAGAGGGGCTGCAACATGGCAGACAGGCCCTGCGGCGTCCAGGAGGAGACCGAAGTGGAGCTGGAGCTGCCAGGCTCAGGGCTGGTGTCAGAGGGCACCTCTGCTAGGGTGTAGATGCTCACCTCCTCCCCTGCTGGAGAGAATAGAAGGCAGAGAACAGGGACGAAAGTGGGTTTACTGTACAAATATGCACCCAGCAGCTGGGACAGACCTGGGGTGTGTGTATGTGTGAGTGCAAGAGACGGGATGTGGGGTAAATTACACATTGTCCATTGTGGTGAAGTGATGAATAAAGACTGATAAAAATAACAGAATGTAACAGAACGGATGGCATGACACAATACTAACAATACAAAAGTGGCAATAGTGTTGTTGAGCTGGATTAGGGTTAGGGACTTTTTTTCAGTTTCCAATAAGAACATTTTCACCCGACTCAAAAAGGTTACACAATGCTAAATGTTATTCTGTTTCTCTTGCTGGGACACAAAGTGTTGCAGAATGTAACAGATCTGGACAGATGACATGAAACAGAAGACATACCCAGAATGGATACAGGCGTAAATGGGATGGTCTGAGCCAGCCTCATCAGGTTGTTTCTCTCCACGGCTGTGACCACAAACCACATGATCCGACAGAGGGACCCGGTGACAAATAAGACATACTTCCATTTACCGCAAATTTCAAAGAGCATGACCTTGTTGTCTTGATACCTGAGTAGTGAGGATACAGATCTTCTGTGGACTGGAATGAGGAACTCTTGGCTGCAAAATAGAAACCATGATGGGAGATTGGAGATTGGAGAACATGCTAATGTGATGTTTATTTATTAAACAAATCTGATGTTGGTCTTTTGAAATACCTAAATGGTCGATTCCACTTTGTAAGCTGTACACAGAAAAAGAAAAAAAGGAGATATTTCTTAACATATATTAAACCCCCTACTTACTGCATCCCTTGACAGTAAATAAAAGAGACAGAGTCAAACTTACGAAGACCTGCGACTGACAGATCTTGCCCAGCTGTTCCATACTGACTGAGTGGGACTCCAACCATCCTGCAGGCCCAAGTGAAGACAATCAGCCCATTTACTACAAGGTTCATTGTTACATTGTATGTCTATACAGTAGCCTCACCTGGTAGGAAGACACAGGTTTCAGTAGCAAATCCACGGGCTCAATATCTGAAACAGTAACAGGTGTATTACTTACAGTTCTCTGAATGAAAGTACAGAAATGAGCATCACTACTGGTCTACTATTTCTATACTGCACATGTTCACTTAGCTGGTTGTGTAATGCCTTTGAGTATACCTTACACCTTATTGTTCTCATCATCCCATCCTTCTTAATTCAATCTCCACCTCTTTGTGATACCCATCCTTTTTATTGTATATTGAGATTCAATAGGTTGATCTATGCATACAGTAGCCTGAGAAAAGTTTAATGGAAGCCGATACTTGTTAGACTAGTTCAAGTTCCTGCTATATGTACAGTGTATTCAGTAAATACTGTGTATTTAATTTCAAAGGACTAATAGTTGTATACTGAGCTGGCTGAGGCTGGTTGAAGCCGACAGGCAGCCTCGCCTAGACCTCCTGCTCCGTCTCCGTCTGACGTCAAACCAGTGGGACTGCATGCTCACCTGTTTCCCATTGGACAGACAGACGGTAAGAGGGCAAACTGGAAACAGTGTTTAAAATGTCAAAATAGGACAGGTTCTTAATGTTGAGGTCATTTTGAAATATTCACATTTTTAGTCTAATGTGCTAAGTGATTCAACAGGTTGAGAAACCCTAGGCCTAATAAATAATGATAGGAGTTATTTTATACTTGATTGACAGCACTAGGGCTTACAGCATTAGGTCCATCTTCTCGTATTTTCACAGTCTTCTTGCTCTGACATCTTGCTCTGCTGCCGCTCTGCTGAGCAAACTCAGAGGATTTGGACCATTCTGGTGAAACAAAGTAGTGAAGATATTTTAGAAACTCTTGACAGCTTGACTGGAAATAGGTGATTACAAAACAAGTGTTGGGACATTTCACGTTTTCATCCTTTCATCAAGGCCATCCAAACAGGAAGTCCAGTTGATTGAGTTTTGTTTTGTTGTTTAAATGCATAGAAACAGATCAATAAATAAACAGCACCGCACAGTGTTGACTGCACTTAAATTAATCTTAAATTATTATACAGTTACAGAACTTGCACATAGAATATTCTGTTTATCCGTTATATGTAAGTCAAGCCCCTAACAGTACCTCTGCTTCCACTGCTTCCTAGTGATGTGTCTTGTTTAAGGCCCTGCCCATCTGGCAAACTGTCACTGTTCAAGAAGGGGAACGAACCCCTCAGTGGACTGAGGGGGGCACCGGGGAAAGTCATGTTCTCCACACTGGATGACAGAGACCTGGACTGACCGTAGGGCCGGTCCCTCGACATGCACACCCATCTAGGGGACCTCCTGGCTCTCAAGGGCCTCGGACGAGGTTTGGGCCGGCTTTCGTCCTGACAGAAGGCGGGGTTTACCAATCCCTCAGAGATCTCACGGCGGTCTGATATCAGCACTGCCTGGCTGGAGGCTCTTGATACATCTGACGGCTCTCCTTCTTCCTTCTGCTCCTCCTCCTCCTCTTCTTCTTCTTCTTCTGCCTCCTCTTCCTCCTCCATTGCAGCCTCTTCCTGACTGGGGTACAGGACTGGATCACAGGTCCACAGTTTGTGATGGTAGGGCTCCCAGCCTCCATCTGTGGACCAGGGTGAAGTGGGGGAATCGCAGTGCGACGGCCCAGAAGAAGCGCAGGGGGTCCAGTCCCTTACACACCCAGCCCCAGCACCAGCTCCTCCTCCCTGAAGGTGTGGAAGGGAGCTGAGGGGGGCCACGCGGGGGGCTGCCTGCCACATCTCACTGGTGTGGTGTGTACTAGTGGCTTCCTGGAAAAAATAGGGAATAGCAGCAACAACTCTTCCTGTAGTGTATACAATAACCTACAACTCTACATATCTGGAAATACACATTTAGCTAAATGTTTTAGCAGAATACCTCCTCCTCGTCCACCTCCCCCTCTGTTGCATATCCTGGATTTCGGCTCCTGCTCCCCTTTGCCCCCGCGTGGCACTCCAGAGAAGCTACTCTGCTCACTCCCGGCGTGTGCCCCCTGAACAGCGACGGCGGTGTGCTTCTACAAAGTTTGGCTGACACTCGGCGCGCGTTGATGACGTCAGCACTCCCTCCGGCTCTGCTTGGCATGGTCCAGCTGTGAGGAAGGAGGCGGCGGGACACCGCTGTGGGTTGACAGCGGGCCAGACGCACCTCCTCCTGATGCAGGCTGTCGGAGGCGGTAAGCAAGGTGAGGGTGTCCACAGCCAGCGCTGACAGATCCTGGAGCTGACCCAGCTGGCTGTCCAACAGCGACAAACTGCCGTGGATTAAGTGGGCCCTCTTGGAGACCTCCCTCATCACCATGGACATCTCTTCAACTCTAGCAGTACATTAAAATTAGAGCCCGATCAATATTTGATTTTTAGCTTTTTACGAATGTTTATATTTAGGAGTAAAGAAATGATGATAACGATAGAACTCCAAAGTATATACATTATTAACTACATGTATATACTTGGGAGTTGATAGCCCTCAAATATGGATTTTCATTCTGATACTGCTTTTCAACAATTATTTATGTCAAAAGATCGGCCAAAATTTACACCGATGCCGATATATGTGTGAATATCAGATGGGCACAAATTAAAATGCACAAATAGACATCATTGATTCTACATGCTCTAGTTGTAACTCTGGACTGAAATACTTTGTTTAGCTTACAGTATAGTATACGTCCAACAGTTTTCTGTTTTTTAGTTTAGGACTGTGATTTAATTATTCTCAACCTCTCAGCTGTGGCTCTGATCATGCTCATTTGACAGCTGTGAAGGTTTTCGTTGTTCTCCTGGAAGTAAACATGCACACTTCTCTCTTCAAACTCATAGAGCTTCTTACGATCCTCTGGGGCCAGGTTCAGCTCTGAGAGTGGAAGAGGTGAGAGGAAACGCAGACATTACACAAAGATACACTCAACAAATTAAAAGGTGAGTTGCAGTGCTGTTGGTACTTTGTCAATAAACCATTCAAACAGACACACATGGATGACCTGACATACAAACTTATAGCATGCCGTACTCACTGAGCCCGGAGTCTCTCTCCTCCCGCTCAGCCCCGCCCCCAAGTTTTCTGCAGAAGGCGCTGACACCCAGGGCCACGTGACTGAGGATGATGAAGGGGGGTGGAAGCCATGGCCTGTCCTGATAGGTCATGATGTAACGGTAACGGTTGTATTTCCACAGCTTGTTGGATGTCGATGCCATCTCAAAGTAGACATTGCTATTTAGGATATCAATACATATAGTCCTGTATGAGTAATGTTCATTACTCATAGTTAGGCTCTAGTTTCCAGACGGCGCTGGGCCGGCGGTAGCGCTAACGCAGACGTAATGGCAATTTCGTTGGGCGCAAGGAGGTTTTTCTCTCGCCTGGGCACATCCCGGATCATCACAGATTAGCCTAGTCAATCAGTTCGTCTTTTCAGGTTGAATGAGGTCAATTGAAATATTGAAATCCCCGTCACAATGTGGTTTTCCATGTGTAATGACGCACATTGACTGTTTTATGTTGGTAGACAATGATACACGCGACTATATTTAGTTTTGTGATTAAAAAGGTTAAGGTTAGTCATTAGTTTAATTTTAACATAGTTTACCATAACATACACAAAAGTCTGTGCTTAGTGCACCTTCGGCTAAAGCCCGGAAACTACCACACAACGCCTGCGTCTGCACTAAGACGAGGGGGAGACGCTAGCGCAATATTTTGTTTTATTTGACACTAAACTACACTGACACTGACTGACACACCCTCTACTGCGCCCCCACACCCATTTCGGTGCAAGTGATATCATGTCGAGCCAGAAAATTTGCCAACGTGCCCAGGCGAAAGAAGATCCACCTTGCGTCCAACAAAATTGTCACTACGTCTGCCTTAACGCTACCTCTGGCCTTGCACCATCCGGAAACTAGAGCCCATAGTCTCAGAAAATCTTACAGAATGCAATATCTATATTTATAACTTCTCAGCAACTATTTGACTGAAAGAATGCAGAACAACCTCTCAGGCAGACCACATTCAATCATTATTCAATCAGATTTCTGACTCTTACTTAAAGAATGCTATGAGAATGTTGACCATGATGATGTACTGGAAGAATAGGTAGACAGCCTGGAGGAAGGGCGTGAGGAACGAACCAGGGGGACAAGGATTATTATCTGCACATGCTGGCAAAAGATGGGAAAGATTAATGCTACATTGTACTTCCCAGTGCATAAATATGAAGATGTCTGCACTTATCATCTTAATATACATATGAATTACAGATCAAATGATTAGCCAATTAAAGGGAAACTCCTCGATTTGATTTGAGAATTCTCCCTGTGGTTGAAACCAATTACAAAAACATTGCTGATTTGGTTTAAAACCCTAGTGCCACAAGCATTTTGATGCACAGCTGTGTTTCCTATATAAACAGTCAGCTGGGTTGGAAAGGTGGGATTGTGGGGCCGCTACAACGCAATCAAGAAGTGTACCTTTAAGATTACATTTGTTTGTCATAGAATGAATATGTGTCTTAAAGGACATATACAGTACTTACCATCTATCTCTCCGGCGTAGACCTCTCCAAACATCATCCAGTAGGGCTGAAAGACCACATCCCGGGCTAGGCTCCAGGATGGTTCCTCATTCGGGAACAGGATGGCCTTCCTGGATACCCCAAAACTTAGAAGCACGATGGCCATCATCACCACAATGAAGAACATATTACTGGTCTGGGCAGAAAGGATGGAGAGATTTATTGATAACAGTAACATAATGATAACATGATGACATCACTTCTCAAATGCTTCACCAGCTTCTTCAAAAGTGTGAGTCAGGGGGGAAGTAATAAGGTTTATGAAGTGATTTAAGGATGAAATCATGATGAAAAAATGGCTGTTTATTTGATATTATTATCATTATTTGCAAGTGTGCTAATTTTTGTGGTGGTTTTCAAACTTTTAGACTCAAAGAAAAGGGAACCCGCAAAGGCATTTCTTGACCTGTCAAGGGATCCTAACCCCCACTTTGGGAACCGCTGTGTGAGAGCATCAACAATCAGTACAGAGTACCGACCATCTTGGTGATCATGGTGAGATATGGGCCGGCGTGCTGGTTGACGGCCAGCAGGTCCATCAACCTAACGAACCAGAAGATGATGTCCAGGCTGTAGCTAATGCGACCAGCCGTCCGGTATGGGTCTCCGTACCAACGCAGTGCCAGTCCAGCGATGAAGAGGAGGATGGCAATGAAGTCAGATACGTTCCAGTACTCTGAGAACCAGATCTTCAGCTTTTGGCTCATCTTCCTAGGCTCTGACATCAGCACCTATAGACAAGTGTTTGTTTGGATGAGCAATGATGGAATAATAAATTGATGTTTACTGTATGGTTATTGGTTTCGGATACGTTTACATGAGGGCATAATTCAACAGTAAGCAAAAGGGGAAAGGGGAAAAACACAAACAAAAGCAGCAGAGAGGAAAACCATTATCAGCAATTACAAAGACCTTTGGCAGACGCTAGTCATAATGGCTGTGTTTTCAGTTTTCACAGTCTCTAAACATCAGATGCACATTCCCTCCCATCTACCCCCCTCTCTCTTTCTAAGGACCTTTCCTTCACAGCTTCCACTGCGTTCCTCTGCGGTGTTTCACCCTCACCTCTCTGGTTTTCTCCACTGCGGTGGACAGGATATAGGCTATAACCAGCCACTCCTGGATGCTGGGCTCATCCTCCATCTTCACCAGGCAAGTGTATGAGAACAGCATGAGGAAGGCTATGTAGGACATCTACAGTACATAGTACAGTAATTGTGACAGTTAATACATATCTAGATCCATTCATGACTCAATCAAGAAAATCAAGAAAAGATCAAAATATGATTGAGCACAGCTCACAGAAACATATAATCCTATAATAAAGGGCACGTATGTGTTGGTATGTTCCACTTACTGTGTGGAACCAGAACTTGACGACAGGAGCAGTGTAAAATTCATAAAGCCTCCTGAACGGAAACTGCAGTGTCATGGAGGACAGAGTTTGTGATACGGGACCAAGACACTTGTCATAACATGACAGTCCTTGTTCTGCATCCTCATTAGCCTACAGAATAGAATAGAATATTAATAATACATGAATTTATTTAAATTATAATAAATTGTTCCCACATAGTTCTGGTTAGTTGAAGGTGGTGTAATCACCTTCTAATGATTTGATTGACACATATTGGCACTGCCTCTATGACAAATGACTTTGAATGGAGAGTTTCCAAACCGATGCAGTAATGGCTTTTTAATAAATCGATACATCATATAAGGTAGAACCAGGGATACCAAACCTGAAATTTTGAAAATTCTGAAATCAGCTTCTAATTCGTTACCCTGTGTACACTTTCTTCCTGGGTTTCTATTGGCTTCCCAGGGTCCCGTCCGAAGAGCGGTGCCTCGTGGGACTGTGGTACGTGACACATCTCAGCCTGGCTCTTAAACTCCAGCAACAGGATGGCAGGGGGAAACAGAAGGCCCAGGATAATCTGAAGGAGAGAGCAGGAGATAAAAGCCCTAAGCAGCTTTCAATGGCGCATAGAAGTGCTGTTCACCTATTGGGAGTTCCCAGCTATCAGTTAGCTTCTATTAGGCCTGTGTTAATAACACTGTGTTGTGAAAATGCTCACGCCAGAGTTGTATCAACAACTGAGAAAAGGGAAATGTACCTATCATCAGAATCACAATTATACTACACAGTATATCAGAAGGGTAAATACAAATATACCAAAATATTTCACATCGTACATCGTGTCAGTCCACGATGTACCTTCAAGAAGGAGTTCTTCCTCATGTTGAGCGAGCCTATCCAGAGGTCAGTGAGGAGGGTCTGGGTGCAGGAGTGCGTGACAAACGGCCTATGACCCGAGGAAGCCGCCATCTGCAGACAGGTGAAGTGGCTCCACGCCTCCATCTCTGATGTCAGCAGCTTCATGGCCATCTGTTCGCTCTGGCGGAAGGCACAGTCCAACAAGCCCACCGCCAGCTCACCAAACTCACTGACAGGAAATACACACACACAGTTTCCTATATATACCTCCATTATTAGTGGGCTTTAAGTGCTCAGTATAAAAGTATATAGATATTATAAAATATACCGAGTACTATTATGTGATCCCTCATTCTAGTCTTTAAACTACATAAGGAATGCAAGGTTTGTGCTGTGAGAACCTGTGTTACGAGCTTCCACTATCCATCTTAAATGAAAGATTCTTTGTTGTTCTATCGTCTTTCTCATTTGCAATATATGTCCGCCCCCCTTTGCCTACCTCTGTTGGAACATTTACAATTACATTCAAGGTCTTCTTGCAAACTAACTAAGTGTCTCTTGACAGTTCAGCGGTCAATGTTTCACCACAAAGTGATTACTATTAATACATTTGCTTTTCAATGAAGATTCATTGCACTGGTCATTGCAATGTTGGTAACCACATAATATAACATTAAGGGAAAAAAGAACAAATTTAAACTACTCAATACGTTCTCATACTTTATAAGAACTCCAGTATTTGACACATGCATGTGTCACTCACAGTGAATATGCATTGAGCTGCTCCGAAATATTATCGTCCAAGCTGCTCTGCCGTGCCTCGGAGGCCATGGAGCGATACATCTTACAGGCCACCGTAGCTCGCGCCAGTGCCTCATCGCCATGCTGCCACAGAAACAGCGCCATCTGCTGGCGTTGCTGAAGCACCGCCCACACAAACAGGTCGTTGAAGTTGAAGTACCCTTGCAGCAGGGTATCACCAAGGTTGGGGGTCAAGCTTGATGCTGTACTGCTACCACAGGACAGGTCTCTCTCCTGGATGGGAACGCGAGATCAACAAGCAGCAAAAGGGACACAGAGAAGAGGACAGGGGAGTGAAAGGGAAAGCTATGGGTGTTTTTCACAGGGACTTTGATTTGAGATTGTAACATAATTCTGGGCTATATAGTATAAATAAACTTGACTTGATCCAGAAGTGTTACTGAAGACAGGTCAACTTTCTTCCTTTCAATCCTGTATGAGGGAAAATAGTTAGAAGGTGCCAGTTATCCCACTCTTAACAGGTGCTACAAGACTGAAGCAGTGTGGGGACACACCCAGACCTGAGAACAATTCTCATCAGCCACACTCTTTGTGGGCAGTGTGAATTAAGATTTGTTTAAAAGCTTGACAGGAAGAAAGACCTAAAAAATACTACCATATTCCTCATAGGTAATTGGGCCTCAAACAAGTCGCATACAACATTCTTACATTTTCTCATATTCTTTCTTCTTAAAAGGCATTATACTTTTTCCGTGAGCCAAGCTCGAATGAGAGTGCTATGTCGGATTCAACAATCCTACAAAAATCCTCCTAAAATGACCAGCGTACAAATTATGAATATCACCAAAATTACCATCATCTATCTGACAGTGTCATTCATAAAAATGACAAGACTAAAAAGCATTGCCTATAATTTAGCCTAAACGCCATCAATAGTGAAAGGGACCAGGGATGGAAAAACGACAAGGTCTGGTAACAAGATGACACCTGAATTCGGTACTGAAAAAAATCTTGTTTTTCCTCCAATCTCCATCAAATCCCACAGGTGAGTTTGATTTGAGGCACACGCTTGGTCAAAGCATATGTACATGCACATACAAATGCAAATGGGACCCTATATTCTTTCAACATGCCCTTGTGGCCAAACATTACATACAACTTTACATTTTTTAGAGGTTCTACAAAGTCTCTATATGTGCTTCCAGTTGATAATGTGTCTCAGAGCTGGGTGAGTTCGACTTCAGAGAGTAAAGTAGTCCTGCCAGGTTTTCCTTCTGCTTGTTCACTTAACCAAGTGATTTCAATTACAGGGACTGGCAGAAGGAAAACCTGGCAGGACTTTCTTTCTGAAGTCGGACATACCCACCTCTGCGTGTGATTACTTACATTGCGTTTGTAGGGCTGAGCAGTTCTGAAGAAATGCCGCTGCTGTGGACTCTTGCTGCTTTTCTTAGGGTTTAGTGTCATCCCCCGCCTCTGTTTAGACAGGAAGTCAGAACTACCCCGACTGTTCTCCTACACATCAGAATTACCGTCATGTGTTAGTGAAGAGACAAAACATTTTTGACACATAAATATTTGTATCTTCAAGTCCCTAATAGGGCATGGCAGCGCTAAGTGGGAGCAATCGGGTAAAAAAATCTCTAGCTCTGCGTGAGCTTTTATCTTGCCTGCTGCTACAACCTGTAGACTGTTTACACAGAATACGGCATTTTTTCTGCAAGTCATATGCTGTGGGTGAGTGAGACTAAATGCATGTGCTCTGCACTCTCAGTTTTCAGGTGAGGGAGGGGTTGCTTGCGTCCTCGTGTTTAAAACCAAAACGGCGTTGTTTCTCTAACCGCCGCAAAAGATTTGATACAGCATTCCCAGAAAAATTATGTTATGACATCAATAAGATCTACTGTAGCTTTAAATGAATAACCATGGAAATTCAAGCCTGTTCATTAGGAGACATAAACAAGATAACTATTGTATTTAGGTATCACTGCCCACCTTGCCCTGAGCATGTTGTTGGTTATAGGCAGCTCTGAAGTGTTTGCGTGTGTAGATACTACGGTAGGCTCCTCCAATCAGGTACTCTATCACCAGGCCAATGTCAATCAGAGACAGGCGGTAGACTCTGGGCAGAGAAGTCTACACACACAACGAATTTACCCAAAAATTACACACAACCAAAAAAGTGCACCATGACACTATACATGTACATACAAATTAATGTTACGACAATATTCTTTACCAAAATGTAAAGATACCCTCCAGATGTATTTTAAACACTTCAATCCATTTTACGTTGAATACTGAATAATACATGAACTAAAAAATATAAATATGCCTCATGAAATCCTCATGTAATTTCATGAGGATTTCTTACTTGTTTCACGTCTTCAACAAGGTGGTGGAGGAAACTGTCTGTTGGTGCATGCGGCTGAAAAGAGAAGTTAAACTGTTTTCAACAACTTTCCAGCGCTATATAATATTAACATAGTATAGCAACATTAGCAAACTAACATAACCTCAGCTTGAATTAACTTGTGATGGAGAAATGCATTACAAGATTTCATAGGCTGTGTTGACGATATGAACTTATGTTTTGCCTCAACAAATAAAGAGGTAGACAGGATGAGGTGTGTTGATGTGCAGATGGAGTGTATAAGTAAGGGGCTAACTGTATTGTAAAGGTCCTCGAGACGATTCACGCTGAGAAAGCGATTCATGGTCATGCCGTTGTCAATGAGCAGTTTGACGAAACCAACCCGGTCCATCACCAGAGCATCCAGCAATGCCTGTTCCAAAGAACCCACCTGGATGCAGGCAGGAATTGCATGTTACTCTTTCAATATTTATGATATTCTTGAAAAATAACGGTGTTTGACCAGATCGTAGCATCTAGCAAGGTGGAACACAGTCTCACCTGCCAGTGTTGTCCATACACCAGTATGTGTTCCTTAGCAATGTCAGCTCTGTCCCATACTAGTGCTATACTCAGCTGCTCTGCAGGACTGGCCTTAGTGCCTATTCATCCAATATACAGGCAAACACCAAGACAACGAGGTTGAATTTCAGGCCTGTAATCTCTACAAAGACAACTAAAACCAAAAGAAGCCTATTATTATCACAAAAATGAAAACAAACATATTTCAAATACCCTTGAGCGTAGTGGTTAAAATGGCTGAATCTGGTGCCTGCTGGTTTTCTGATTCAGAGTCAAAGATGGTTATCTGTTGTTATACATTGGAAGAGTATAAGCAGGCAATGTGTTAGTTGGTTGACAATAACTAGTTCATAACAATACACGGGCATACTTACAGCATGTCTATGGTTCATGCACTTCATTAGCAGAGTGTACAAGTCAGAAGCTTCTGCTCTCTCTACACCAAACACAGTTCCAATCCTAACAAGGAAGTCCTCTTGAATGTCAGCATCCAGCTGCCTAGAGTACAACACGCAGCAACCACATGTCGTCGTTTTAGTACATAGCTTAATTGGAAATGCAAAGTACCACGTTAATGTAGTAGTGTGTGTGTGTGATTAGGTGTCATTTTGGCAGAGTTGAGCTCACGTGGGTTCCCCCAATAACACAAACACACTGCATTGGGCATACATGTGCGAGTGTGTGTGTGTGTGTGTGTGTGTGTGTGTGTGTGTGTGTGTGCTTGCATCAGATGCTATGGATTCATGTATTCAAACAAGAAGTTTGACGATACTCACAATATCAGGCAATGATACCAGATCTTCCACATCACCACATACCTAGCTGGTCTCACTGCAAGTGCTTGTCCAATAGGCATGGTGAACTAATATAATGAGAAGATGTGGTCTGTACCATTGGCTATAGTTCAGGCCTACAGCAGCGTACCTGTCAATAGCAGTCTGCTTGTGTAAAAAGGCAAGCAGTTCAGCAGCCCTGCCCGATCCCTCAAAGACAACAACTGGCACGGGGGGTACACTGCTGACATAGTCCAAAACTGCTGACACAGTGCTAGGGCTTCCTTCTACGACCACACACACCACCGGCACCCCCTGGTTCAGGCCTAGGAAATGGGGAGGAAGGAAGAGAGGAAGTTGTAATCATTATCTGCTCTTCTCTCTTTTCCTCTCACACGCCGTCTCTCTCTAGCACACGTGCAGAGCCGGTGTCAGACCAAGCTCAACGGGAGGGCATTTATTTTCAATGGGTGAGGACATTTTATTATGTTTCTCTATTGTATATTCTGCATATTCGATTTGGAGGGCACATTAGCCTACATTTGCACATAATGTATTTGCACATATTTTATTTCATTACAGCAGATAAAGTTAGCGTATGCATATATTCAGCTCCACATCATTATAAACACATAATACAAACATACGAGGGTGTATCTTCTGCAGATGGATGTGTCTTTCTAGCCTCCTTCTAAGGCCCTGCTGGCAGCCATATTTTCCCAGTGTGCCATCATCTGCCAACAGGAAGTGGGAGTGGAAGCCATTAAGGCAGGCTCTCTTACTCAGGGGGTTCCCTAGTGACTGGTAGGGTCTGAGTACCTGAGCCAGGACACGGGAGAGCATATCAACATCATCCAAGCAGAACACACAAGCTAATAAAGATGTGTCTGTATGTGTGTAAACGTATGCAGCAGTCGACTGTTAAAGAGGTAAGTAAGTCATTACCACTCACATCTCTGCCAATCAGGCCAGTGTTGTTGTCAATCAGTCCCCAAGGCGTGACTCCCACTGTGTTTCTTTTTCTAAGGTTATGACTGCCAAATTCTTTCACTGCCTCACCCACATACTTTGAAACACCTAGAGAGAAGGTGTAGCAAAAGTACATTACATATTCGTGCAAAAGTTTACTGGTTTAAAGGTACGCTTCACTACACCTAAGTGCTGACTGACTCGCACTCATCTGTACTGTGTGCCTCTATGGGTGTTATAATGGAATCATGGAGCATACCTTTAAATCAGGAGTGTCAAACTCAATCACAGAGAGAGGGCCAAAATTAAAAACTGGGATTACTTCGAGGGCCAAACAGGTTCGAAATATATTAAACAGACCGGTTAGACAAAGTTTGGTTTATGAACAAATACCTGTAAAACTACTGACATTCCATTAGAATTAATCAGTCATGTCAGCGCTCTCATCCACAGCAAAGGAATATGCAATGAAATTTTTCCCTGTTCTTGTAAATTGCACAGCAATCAGCTAGTTGTTGCAGTGCATTCTGGGACTTGTAGTATTCGCGATGTCCATCTTATATACCGGCGGGCCAGTTATGAGAAATATGATATGATATGATATTTTCTCGCGGGCCGGATATAATTGTACAGCGGGACATGCCTGCTTTAAATCAAACAAATCACTATCAGATACAAAGTAATAACTGGCCCCTATGACACACACACACACACACACACACACACACACACACACACACACACACACACACACACACACACACACACACACCAATCCCACATATAGTCATTATTAAATCCTACCAGTATTGATTCCATCAGTGAGAATCCATGCCCCTGTGCTGAGAGCAGCAGTGACCAATCCTTTGCAGAAGGCCTGCCTCACTTTAGGGGGAAGGAGGAAGTTCTCAGAGCCTCCTTGGACTGTAATAAGTAGCTTGGGTCTCTCCATCTGCCATTCCTTCAGCATCAGTTGGAGCAATGCCTCTGGCTTTGAAGTAACGGCCACACGGATATACTGGAGAAGAAAATACATATGAGCTGGGTTGAACGATTCAGGGTTCAGACTGACTAGTGGTTAGGGCAGTCGACTCCCACCCAAAAGGTCAGGCTCCTTAAGGCTGCGTTCACACATAACCTCTTTTTTGAAGCTGTCGGCGTCTGTTTTACATTAGAATCCTATGGAGTAGACTGTGTTTTCCATAACCAGCAAAAAATGGAGAAGGAAGCGGTAGCGCCCTCCCTCGTACAATGCACCTAAAATGTCGGGGAAAACTGACATCCTCCCTTTCAGCTTCAAAAGCCAGAGCGACAACTTCTTCTCGACATTTTGTAACTGTAACTGTTATAGCAACAAAAGATGCTCTCAGCTGCTTTTTGGAAGAAACACTGTCAGCGTTTTTCTACATGAAAAAGCGCCTTGGCCAGTGTTTCTCAGGAAAAAAAGACGTTTCGAGTGAACGCAGCCTAATGTAATTGTACTCACTGTAAGTCACTTTGGATGAAAGCATATGCCAAATGACCTCATTGTAATTGTGTAAACACCATCCAGGGTGTGTCAATGGGGTCTTATTGTTAACCAGAAGAGATCTACGCAGGCTTTAATTGTTTGTGCCTCCAACATCCTACCTTATCTGGTTAAAGATTGGATTGGGATAGTAAATGAATGACCAACCTTCTCACAATTCACTTGCAGTTCTGATTATCCGGTGTTATTTGTCTTATCATATTATTCTGTGGAAATTCACCACTTTCCGGCATCTCATGGACCAGTGGTGAGAACCGTGTCACCTACTGTATTGTCCTCCTTCCCACCTAACCTACCTACAGACCCAAATCTGCTGCTAGAGCTGTGCTGCTAGAGCTGTGCACATCCCCAGCCTACAGGTCATGTAGAGAGCCATCAGTTCACACTAGTATCGCATATAAGCCACGTTAAGCACTGAATGTGAACAGCCAATTTAAGGCATATACTGTATATCTGGACCCGACTATCCCAGAGTTATGACATCTGGCAAACATGCTCACGGTTATAAATCTAGGTAGGGTCTGTAAGAATTCATTGTTTGGTTCGGCCACATGCTTTTCATTACTGGTCACCTTTTATAGTATAAGCAATCACACATCAATCTGTAGCAATTTCTAAGTGCAAGTCCAATATTGATATTATGAAGCTTTGGCACACATGCTCTCCAATTACTAAACTGAAATGTGATTATTCTTAGTGATTATTTGAACCCAATCCATAACATTTACTGTACCTTTAATTGTGAAATATATCTGGTGTGAATAAGGTTGTATTATTAGAAGGTGATATTAGACTTCACAAACACAAAATCAGAGTAGTGATACAGACCTTAGCCCGACAGGCACGTCCAGTACTGTCCTGGAAGTCGATGGTCCCATAGGCGTTGGTGGGACTGGCACTAGTGTGGAGCTCCATGGACCATTCCTTCTCCTCCACCTCCTGTCCAGGCCCAGGATAGAGGGACATCAACTGGCAAGAATCGTGCCAGCAGTGCTCTGCCATTAGTCGGCCACAACAGCATCTGTAATATGGAAACAAAATAGTGGAGAATAAATGGTATAATAGAGATAATATATGTAGACATATGACTGCTATGCTTCGGGCTGAAATGACAGGTAGGCTACCCAGGCTAGACCATGATTTGAATTAGGCTAGCTAAAATGACTGAATATAGGTTACACATATACACAGACATTCCCTTCTGACACATATGCACGTAATAAATATTACCTTATTAGGTTTTGGCACACTTGGCATACTGGAACGCATCTGTAACAAATAGGAAATAACGCATTAGAAAGAGAGAACAGCCAGAATAAAATCTTTATATTTGGTTTAAGATGGTTAACCTGTGTAAGTCTCGAGAGGATGGGATAAACTTCACACACTCTCTCTTGAAGAAGGTTTCCTCTGTCCAAGACCTCCGTGACTGAAAACATGAACATGAAAACAAGATTTCAGTTTTAAGCAATGCAACATAGAGTCCAAATATTAAGTCCAACAACGTAATATGGCTAATCAATCTAGAGATTTAACCTTAATGGGGAAGCTCATTGCACACAGCTGTACTCTACACTAAAATCTCTGATCTACGGCTGTCACCCTCCCTCTGGATCCACATGCTATTTCTAGTCGCTCCGTGAAAATAAATGTAGGGCTACACTTTTAATAAAACACAGGAACAAGATTGATCGGATGTGAGGCAGAATCTCACAATGGCTTGTGTTTCCCTGTGTCTGCCAGGGTCCTGTATTTCCCTGGACACAAAATAACAATGTCACAATGAGTACAGCAGTTTTGATAGGAAACATTTCCCTCTTAAGATTTGAATTCAGAGATTCAATACTTCCTGCTTGGGCTGGCCTGTGAACTATAGTCATGTGAGAAAGCGAGAGTTGTTTAAATAAATGTTATACTGTTTTTTTAGTCATGAAACATTAGCTGTATTAAGCAGTCAGGTGCTTCTCGGCCATCCAGTCCATCCAGAATTGCGAGTTTCCCACTTTCCCAGTTGAAAAAGGAGAACTTTCTGCTACTTATGTAAAAATGTATGATTTAGGTTTAACACTTTGATTGTTTTCTTTTATGGCCTCAGGATGTCCTGGAGTGACTGTATTTTCTTTGATCCTAGTCTCTCTGGGCCAGACGTCACTACACCACTTTGTGAGAAGATTTATATGACTGTATAATATCTTTGACCTATCCCTTTGCATTCTATTGTTTTACAACTATGTAAACCATTTGTTTCAACCCTTTAAAAGCACTAACTGGTTGTGGCTCATACTTATGTCCATGCTTGTGCTATGTAATTAAACTTTTGTTAAACTGATCAAACATAAGAAAATTAGTCAACTGAAGGCTTCTGTATCCAGACTTTTGCTTCCAGATGAGCATGTGTGCTATGATTAGAGAATGATTGGAAGGGGTTGGTGGGCAGACACCTTTATCCATCATGGTCTGGCAGTAAAAATATAATAGTTACTAGTAACAACATAAATACATGTACACATTCATAAATAAATACTAGTGTTTTATTAATTTCACTAGTTACACTAGAATATTTAGGCTACTAGTAGCAATTGGAATAGTTAAATAGTGACTTATTGGAAGAGGGAACAGTAAGACTTTGGTAATAAAAGTTAAAACGGCTTGCCATAGATGATTTATGTGGATCGTGAAAGTTGACGTCCCCATTCTACTCGCCTTTTATTGAGTCTATTAATTCAAATATTCAACTCTTGTATTATATGAATTGTATTTTACACAATATTTACATAGATATCAGCACAACCACAATTCAGTTATTGCTAGCCACTGGATGCTAAGCATTTTGCTAATTATATTGATGGCGTGCAAATTTTGGCTAATAGCCTACTACGGGTCTGTCAACTTGCGAAAATATTTCAACTCTGTAATGTAAAAAAAAAAAAAAAAATGTAAGAACTTACCATTGCTGAAGAGTTAGACAAGTATCATGAGACAACCTAAATCTAAATGACACATTTGCCCGTTGTCAAGGCATCAAGGTACAACATTTATTAGCCACTGGTCCAAAGTTCAAGCAATCTTTTCCAGAGGCAATGAAGAGTTCGCTCCTTAAAACCTCGGACCACCCTAGTTCTCAATTCATGCTGACAGAATGGGAGATACAGTATGTCTATGCCAACAGCCGGTCCACCAAAAGCTGTAGGCCAGCGACCTCAATGCTATATATATATATACAATTTAAAAAAGATTGTATAGTGTACAGGCAGAAACCACCAGCTCCATTCTGATTTTAAATAAATTAATAAAAATACAATCTTTTTTTATTCGATTTATTTTTCCAAACGGCCCGCTGGGCAGACTGCTAAATCAAACCG
>JAOEHI010000024.1:4558001-4572423 GCA_025447815.1 Percopsis transmontana
TGTGTGTGTGTGTGTGTGTGTGTGTGTGTGTGTGTGTGTGTGTGTGTGTGTGTGTGTGTGTGTGTGTGTGTGACAATATTTCTTTTTCCTTTGTCTTTTTCATGTGAGGTTGCGTCTTCATTCATACACACACGCACACAGTTACTGTAGAGACTGTCACAGTTCACTGGCTTTGTGGGCACCCACAGACCGGTTTGACCACCCTGGTTTGTATTAACACATAACTCCCCTCAGGCGCTGATGCTATTTATATCATTGATGTTTACAAAGGGGACATGCTGCAGATAAAGAGAGGAAACAAGTTCCATTTTGCTCATTGTCTTTTTCTTTTTTGTCAAAATAAGATATAAGTGTCACGCATTATACATTGCATTCATTATGATTTGGGGTCTGTTTACTTTTAATTCAACCCAAAACGAATGCCTCTAAAGTCCTAGGCGTCAGTCGTCAATGACGCATCTATGTAATGGAGATTGTCTGTTATTTCCAATGCACCACACTGTGATAGGATACAGCTGGGCTCCAGCACCGATAAGATCTCTATTATTGTCTGAGTGATTTTGACTTTATGGCCCCACATTAAGTGTTTCACCATGTAACTGAGCAGGAGCTAAAAGAATAGGCCAACGTCGTCTATACGCTGAGACAGATTGAGCGCATATGCAGATGTTATAAATGGATTACCCCATTACTGAGAAATTCATAGACAGAGTTTAGTTCACCAAGATTATGAGGCTGACAGTGACATCATGGTGGAGTAGGGCAACAAAGAGCTTCTTCCTCCTATAGTCTTCTATTTCTGCTGAAGGCTGGGCAGTGTTTTCCCTCCACTTCCTGTGCTACAGAGACACTTACACATTTTATTATGCTGGGGGGGGAATCTTTCATTGGCCATATTCATGCCTAAGTCCTTCACAAATGCATGCGAAAAAATAGCATTAATAGTGCCTGGTTCTAACCTATAGTCATGTTCCAAAATGGGCTGGGGAATGTTGTTGTGTTAATTACATTTTTAGAATGATTGTTTCAGACAGTAGCCTCCCAATTCAAGCTACCTTATTTGCCTAGTTAAATACTAGAAGAGTATACAATTTCTCATGTACTGGATACAGGAATAATATGTCACCTGAAATGGCAGACCTCATTCAAATTTCTAAAGACGAAAGAATGAACCATTGTGAGAGTTACTTCAGAGTAAAAATCATATTTGCATCCCAGACTCCCAGCCATGCTTTGTTTGCGATAAGGTAGCCACAGCAGCATGACTCGACAATGAACAGACAGAAGTAGGAAGGGGAGTTGAGGAGGGGAAAACGTGGATGTCCAGGACGTATAATGAACTAAACTGGTACTGAATAAGATCAACAAGGGTGAATGAACCTAAGCGTTATCTTGCAGTATCATTATGTGATTTCATAGGTATTTCAAAAGATTCTGTTTTGGGCAGGGTATTTATGTAGCTTATACATATTTGCATGCAGAATGAGTGTTTGGCCTCCAGTCACCTTGGACAAAGCACACAAGAATGCACATTCCGTATGCACTGTTTTATGTGTTAGTTAGATTGTTCCACTGGGCCAATAAATGCACACTGCCACTTTAAGTCAACGTATAGGTCGGATAACTGGTTCTCACACTGCTCCTTCCTGTCAGTATTCTCACTTCAAGTTATTGTGTGCGGATGTGGGCTTTGCATCCTTTTGAACCATAGAATGTAGCTATGTTTTCTAAGTTTCTGAATGTGGTTTAGACTGGTCGTTAACGTGGTAAGAGACCTGATCGCACCACAGAGTTATATACTGTTAAATAGCCTTGATTCCTTTAGTCTTAAACGCTGAATAAAAATAACTACGCTGGGAGGCAGCAGTGTTTTTGAATTGTGGATGTCGACCGTGTAAAAGTGCCCATGGCAGTTGTACTGAGAATGAGGATATTGCTAAAGGTCACAGTGGAAGCGGCTGTACACACACACACACACACACACACACACACAGATGTTTTGGATGCCGGTAACCCCCTGGTGTTGCGCCAGGCGGATGTCGTTCCTTCACTGACATTATTTTTGCTTCACTCGACATGCCTTGATGATGTCAGATCTGCTGAGCAGAAACACAAATAAAGGGCGGCAACCTCACTGCTTGCATGGAACAAATTAGACGGACAAGTTCTTGTGCTCCACATGCTTTTATGGAGTGCATAGTTCTGCCTGTGTGTAAGTGAGAGGGGAAAGTGATAGACTGTGAAAGAGGCAGCACTGTCTAAAGACCCGCTGGACAGAGGAGAACATATAGGAAGCGAGTATAACTGGGTGTATGTATGACAGTTATTATCCTGCAATATTCATTCATTCATCACCTAAGTTGTATCATACAGCAATCAAAAAATCACTCAAAACACAAGGTGTAATCATTAACCTGTTGCCATGAATGGATCATTCAATGTATCTTTTTACAATTTGCATCTTTCGTTTTGACTTGCTGCCAGAACACAGCGGACAGGGTGGAGTTGGGATTTTCTCTTTATAGTCAGCAGATATTGCTCACTGCCACCAATGTACAACGCATAATGCAACTCCTTTTAAGTTAGATGGTTTCATTTTTCTAAATTTCCAGACAACAGAGGAGTCCAAAGACACTCGGACAGGACAGGAAATGAATCGGTACATCCAGACGTATTGGTCTGTTAGGAATCAATAATTTATCCCTAATAAGAATGGCGGCAGTTACAACATTCACGAGCGCATAATCGTGTGTGTGTGTGCACTTTTTATTGCTAATGTAGCTTACTGCACATTTAACTGTGTGGACAGGGGTATGGTAGAGGCTCCCGTGTGCCCCGCTATTTGGCTAATCAAATTGACTGCCTTTTTTAATCTCTGTGCATCAGGGCATGCTTTGTGTCTAGTGATGTTTTCAATTAAAACCAAATGCAACACCAAATAGAGGTGTGTGAGTTGTCTGAGGGAAGACAATGAGATCAGTCATTGGTCGGCACACAGTGATGGTGATGATTCAGAGATGAAGATGATGGTCAAGCCTATAAAGAGTGGGAGAAGATGAAGGTCAGCTTGGAGGCTGAGACACTCTAGAATAGATGTTGTTTGAGACAGACGAAGAGAAGAAATTAGAGTCAGAGGAGGCCTGAGAGGAAATCAAAAACAATAGACATCTGAAGTGTTGAGTAGTGAGGCGTTGAACATGGAAAACGTACCAGAGGGCCACAGAAAGAGGGACCCAGAGTATTTATGGGTGAACATTGTGTACAAATTGAATGGCTGGGTGGAGGACCCATGTTTTGGCACAATAACATCACATGATTTTGACCCTTCACGGGAATTGTATGTCATTTAGTGGCTGCTTTGATTTGAAGCGCCTTACAGTACCGTGAAGACATCTACAGTATGTATTTTTAGCCTGTGTGACCCAGGTGTGGAAATAACCCTTTTTTCCCTTCTGATTCTGGTGTTTCTCTTTTATTTGGATTTTGCGGTATTTTGTCAATAGAGCTTATAATACACCACAGAACTCAGCAAAGACAGTTTCATCACAGAGCTTAACTCTTCTCTGCTTTGAAGAACTGCTTAACCTACACATAAACAAGTACACCTGTTTATAAACTGTTTTGTTTATTACCATTGATGAGGAGCAGGTGCTACAAGTTAATGATTCTCTTAGGGGGTATTTTGGCTCATTAATATATTTAAGTTTATCTTCGCTGCTGCTGCTAATGCTCTTTATTAATCCCTGTGGTCGGGAAGTCATTTCTCACTGGAGTACAGGGTCCACCTATCTCTGAGCGTGACCCTTTTACCAAATAAGGATTAGGTATCTTGCTCAAGGCTACTTATAGTTATTAGGCCCATGTCTGGGATCAAACCCTTTTGTCTGGAAAAACGGCCTCCAAGACCAGTAGATTTTGAATTCCTGATATTTCTGGCTGTCATTTAAAGGCCATGCAACTGTATATCAGCTAAGGACAATGTTTAGTCTATTCTGAAACATTTTTAACCTGAATATGTTCCGTAATATCAAAGAGGCTTTCGGAGGTTCTGTGTATAAGAGGAGATTAATTCATAAACCAAATGGAAGGGAGATGTGGCAGTAATGCAGGATTGACAGGAAAGCTGTAAAGCTTTCACTCAGGGAATGAGCAGCTAACCATGACGTAGTGTTCCTCACATTCCTGGGTTATTACTTAAAGATGTCAATTGCTTCTCTTTTTCTCACACTGAGTGGCCAGTAATGCTAAGCTAGTCCCTTTAAGCCAGTTTTTGTTTGAGCGGTTAGGGTGAATTCCTGCCAAATGGCATAATGTAGGTATAGACCTATAATAAAACAAATCCTGTGCAACATAGATAGATTTACTACTACAGAATGATGTCAGCGGTCTTCTCGTTAAGTGGAAGGCTTCGCCATTGCTACATCCGATAGTAGAGCTAGTGTGTTGTACAGTACTTCCGTGTTTTCTATTAACTATTTTTAAACCTCCTGTTTTGCACTAGGTGTTTCTATATATATCCATAATATCTGATCTTAAGCAACCCCTTGTTTAAGAGGAACCACTACTGACAGAACTTGCAACGCCATTGTGTTTGAATGTGAAGCCAAGACATGCCCATTGCCCACAGTGTACTGTATGCAGTGGTGAGGATCTTTGTTAAAGGGACACGCATTTGTGCCTGGAATTACCCTTGTGGTTGAAACCAGCTTTACAGAAACATTGTTGTTTTCACTTTGTGCTCATGGTCACGCAGTTAGCTTCAACTCACAGGAGATGACTCTCAAATGCTGGTATTCCCAGCTGTTTGGACTGTTAGTTTTGGACAAGGAGGCATAATGTTCTCAATGAATCTTGAGACTTTCCATACATTCTCTTCAGCCAAAGTCACCATCGCATTTATCCTTGATATTTTTGGGTTGGCAAGGAAACTGTGCGGTTTCTTTATCCTTCCTCGTCACCAAATCCTTTGGAATCATGCTTTGGACATTAGATATTACGTGAGTTGGACAACACAGGAATGCATATTGAGAAAGAGTCAGTATCCTATTGTCCATCCTGTCCATTCATGTGATATGTTGGGCAGAAATTGTAGTCTGGTAAGATTCGGAGTAGAGAATCAAGCTAGTCTGAATGTGCTCTCTGTCCATATAAACACAAACACAAGCACACATTACACTCACACAGTCAGACAGCTTGCTGAGGGAGAAAATAAAATGGAAAAGAGACAGCAGGGATTTGGGGAGGAAGTTGGACGTAATCTATAAATTATATATACGCAGTGAGACTATTATTTCATTCAAGGGAGAGCCCACACACATTCTTTTCCTCTGTCTTTTTTTCCTATCCCACTAGCCATTGTTTTTGTTTTTACTGTTCAGTAATACTAAAAGCAAACAACTTTTTTAATATGACATCTTCCCCTCTTTTTCCAGGTGGAGGAGGGAAGCGAAAAGGAAGGAGTAAAAAATGGAAGGAGATTCTTCGCTTCCCCCATATAAGCCAGTGCACTGAGCTAGGCAACATCATTGGTGTGTGTGTGTGTGTGTGTGTGTGTGTGTGTGTTCTGTATTTAAATGTGACTTTATATGGTGTGCGCAATTAGGACTTAACTCTGTGTGTGTGTGTGTGTGTGTGTGTGTGTGTGTGTGCATCTAAATACGGTTATGGTCATGTGACTCTTTATGGTATGACAGTTATCATCTTCAAATCTTTTGGTGTAAGACTGTGGGGATTTATGTGGCTTGTGTAAGTGACACACACACGCACATGCATATGTCTGTACGTGTCGCTGAGAAGCATGTTGGTGCATCTGTGCTAGACTGTTTGTGAACAAAGTGGCAAAATCTGAACTTGTGTCTGCCTGCTCTCTTCTTGCAGAGCGGGACTATGTCAGCCTGTGTGAGAAACAGCCCATTGGACGACTTCTGTTCCGCCAGTACTGTGAGACAAGACCCGAACTGCTGCGATGCATCCATCTGCTGGACGCAATGGTACCCGAACAGACGCCGACGCGATTTCAATCCGCTCACTTAGATTGCAGTGCGAGACTGAGAGTGTGACTGGGCCTTGCTGCGTGGTGTTGAGCCTTCCCCAGGTCACTAACCCTGGTCATAACACACCGCCATTTCTCTCTGCGTCTAGACGGAATGCCTCCCACATGACTCATCTTTTTTAGAGTAAGGCCCAGAATATCTGTGTAGCCATGTTCAAAATGAAACCATTGTTTCCCACATGACCCCCCCCCCCCCTATAGCCTGACTTATATGCCTTCATGACCAGCAAAAACCACAGCTTAACATGTTAGCTATGGAACTTTCTCTAAAATCTCACAATTTAATTCTATTCAATCCTTTTCAGTCGAGTCTGCATCGCTGATTAATGAGATTCAGACAACATTTTTAGGTTATGAGGCAGTATTGGTAATTTATGTTGTATGATTATGTGTTGATGTATGCTGCTACTATCCTGGAGCTATTACAGCCTAAGTGCAGGTAATGTAATGTCTTCAGGCTCAGTTAGGGAGGTGGATGAAATGTGAATGCTGGGCTGGGATATGCTTGCTCTGTACAAATACTAAAGGCAAGTGTTGGAGCCATGAAAAGGCCTGATCACAATGGGCGCAGGAGAAAGAGTGTGTGTTTTACTGTGCGGAACAGAAGGAGGAATGTGCTTGGGGGTTCCTGTGGTTCTTCTTACGTCAGGGGAAGGTGTGTGTGTGTGTGTGTGTGTGTGTGTGTGTGTGTGTGTGTGTGTTCCCCCCCCAAAAAAGGGCGTCTTCTTTCCCTTTGGCTGACCCCCCCAAGGCTGGAGTCAGACAGCTCATTTACTTTCTCTCTGTTTCTCTTGTGTGTGCGAGCATGTGCATGTGCGTGTGTTCTCCCAGGCCCTTAACAACATAGCCTCAGTTAATCAACACTTGGCAGCAATCCTATTACTTTTTCTTTCTCACACAGTCCTTTTTGTCTTTCTCACACCCTGTTTCCCACTCGTTTTATATAATGATATATCACCAGTTAGGATTTTAAGATGAACATTAAACAATACACCCCCATACAGTTTTGTGTGTTGTTTCACTAGATTTTAAAGCCAAATCAGTTGAAAGGCATCAATAATAATAATCTTAATATTATAAAAACAAGTTAAATCTCTATGAAGAGGGAGGTTTCCTGTATCACTAAAACCTACTAGAAACATCTCCTCACCAGTAAGCAAATTCACTGTTGTCGAAGTCTGTTTTTGCTTAAACTATGGGCTTACGTGTGTATGTATCTGTATGTGTAACGGAAAGCTGGTGACGCTGTGTGTGTGACACACTGTGACACTCCAGGACCTCACGGAATCCCACCGTGTTTACTGTGTGGTTGCTAGGCAACACGGGCTCATGTTAGAAAAGAGCCATTGATAGTTGGGTAAGCCTGCAGCATGGCTGCCACATTCTGCCTCTTTCTCTACAGTGTAGAAGTGTCAAACGCAAAAATGTAATTACACTTTTCATAACATTGCCATGGTGAACTGCCCAACTATAAATGATGTGGCTCCACATTACACATCGCTTAGCAACAGCCATGGAGAAGGTTTCTCTTGACACCCTCTGTTCGCTTACTACTATACCAGCGCAATCTTCTCCCCCTACTCCATGACTGTCGAAACCTCTACGAGCTTGTAGAACAGCACTCATTTCTACAGCCAAAGTCACCTTCTACCAAAGCAAAATCCACTCCACCGCCACCAACCCCCGGAAACAGTTTTCTGTATTTTAGCCAGTCCTTGACCCTTCCTCTATTCCCTGTCCCTGTTGGTAATCTAAACACTTTCTCTGCCCTCTCCACAGAACATATCCAAACACTGATTGTATCCAACCAACCACTACCTGCCCACTTGTCCCCATCCCCACATCTCTTCTCCAAGCCTTCTCTAATGACATCCTACCATTCCTCACCTCTCTGATCAACTCCTCCCTGGCCATAGGCTTGGCCCCAGCTGCCTTTAAAACAGTTAGAGTCAGACCGCTACTCAAGAAACCAACCCTTGACGCATCCACAGCCCAGAACTACAGACCATTATCTCTCATTTCTTTCCTATCTAAAACCCTTGAATGCGCTGTCTCTAACCAACTTTCCTCCTACCTCTTACAACACAACGTCCTGGACCCCACAAGTCTGGTTTCAAGGATGCTCACTCCACTGACACCGCTCGTCTCATGGTGACAGAAGCCCTGCACACTGCTAAAGCCTCCTCTCTCTCCTCAGTCCTCATCCTCTTAGACTTCTGCAGCATTCGACACGGTAAACCCCCAGGTCCACCCTTGTTGAGCTGGGCATTTCCAACTCGGCGCTCTCCTGGTTTTATTCCTATCTGACAGATCGCGTCCTCTGGAATGGAGGAAACCCTGCCCTCTCAACACTGGGGTTCCACAAGGATCTTTGTTGGGGCCCTTACTCTTCTCACTGTACACTAGATTTCTTAGCTCTGTAATCTCTTCACACGGATTCTCCTACCACTGCTATGCCAACAACGCCCAACTCTACCTCTCCATCCTTCCATCTGACACGCACATCGCAACTCGGATCTCTGAATGTCTCGCAAACATCTGTGCTTGGATGTCTTTGTATCACCTCAAGCTCAACCTCTAAAAGACAGAGCTACTCTACCTATGGTAGCAATAGTGGTTTCCTTCAGAAAGTCAGGACACCAGTCACTACCGATCTTCCGCAAGAGACTTAAAACCCACCTCTTCAGAATCCATCTTGATACCTCAGCCACCGACCTCTCTACCTCATAGCACTCCACTAACAGAAGTCCTCTGTAACGATCCTTTATCTTCTATCTATCCTCCTTTTCTTATTTAAAAGAGAGAGAGATCATCTCAACTGATAACATGCAAATTGTTGAAATGGAACATTAAACTAACTTCAGTGAATAAAGTTTTAATGAGCCTGTAACTGTAACTGTAATGACATTTCTTGATTTATTTTATTCAGGAAGACTATGAGGTGACTCCGGATGAAAAACGAAAAAGCACAGGGGACCAGATTATTAACAAGTACCTCACAAAGGAAGTGCGTGCTTTATATAGGTTGCAATTATGTTCAAATATTATTGTTGAAATGTATGATTTGTATTAACAATACATATAAAGGAACACATTTAGATTCAGTGAATTTGTAGTGACATTAATATCATTGAATGAACCTGTATCTTAAAACAATTTCTTATTGTATAGCAAATGTACCACACTAAACACAAAGCGAATCAATATCTAACACACCTATCAGCATGTACAGCATGTAAAATTAAAAGTAAGTGTAAGTACACAAGTATAATGTTTGCAAAATGTGAACAAACAATTGGTTGCCCTGCTAGAAGTTACTTAAAACATGTTGAGAATTTATACATTGTATTTCTTTGTAAACGTGTGTGTAAATACTTGCCTCTGTATGTTTACATGTGCTGGTGCAGTCATCTGAGTGCGTAGACATAGCAAAGTTCTATGCAGATCAGTGCAGAGAGAACCTTGAACTGAGCCCTTGTAAAGAAATCTTCAGTGACTGTCAAAAGTAAGTAAATTGCCTTTCTGTCTTCCACATGTTGGATGCCTCTGCCTGTGTTTCATCGGTCTCAGCACATGGTATAATACATTAGTAACTTTTGTCTGTGATAACTGAGCCAGCTGTGTTTTTTGTGGAAGCAGGGCCCTCCATGATTACCTGAGCGGGGTCCCGTTCTCTGACTATCAGAACAGCATGTACTTTGACCGCTTTCTGCAGTGGAAGATGCTGGAGAGGTTAGTGGGTCCAGTTGTCACTTCCAGGACCAGTGTCACATGCATGTTTAGTAACAAGTCCCAGGTATTTTCCCAAGGTCTTTTAGGTCGTCATCTAGCCCATAGTTTTTCACTTGGTGGTCGGGAACCCTCAGCTGGTGCAGAGCTGAAACTGTTGATATTTTACATTTGTTTTGTTTTTGTGTATGTGACTACATTTACACAAGAAAAAGTCTACAGGAAATCGCCTGTTTTGCTGTATATCATGGATATTAAAGCTTTTTCAAGTATATGACAGGCTTTCAGAACCTCCTTGACTGCCTAAGAGCCGTCTATCTCTGGAGACAGTAATTGTGTATTAGAGGCCTTACCCACAGTACAGGAAACTGACTCCTAATGGTATCGAGCTCTGTTCTAATCAATACTATATGAGTGTCTATAAATGTCTTCTGCTGTGTTCTGTGTTTTGTCAGGCAACCAATCACGAAAGACACGTTTAGACAATACCGTGTGCTGGGGAAGGGGGGATTCGGAGAGGTAAGAGATGCAATCTAGTGGTGGTGATGGTTTCAATGCAGCTATTAGGTAGATCATATTTTGCTTTGTCTACGCTTTCAGGTGTGTGCCTGCCAGGTTCGAGCTACAGGGAAGATGTATGCCTGTAAGAAGCTGGAGAAGAAGAGGATTAAGAAGAGGAAAGGGGAGTCCATGGCCCTTAATGAGAAGCAGATTTTAGAGAAGGTCAACAGTAGATTTGTTGTGAGTGAGCATAAAACAACATTGAAATTAAGTCTTTTAATTACTTAAGATAAGATGATATCCCCTCATCTTATATTTTGTCGGTCTGTCTGTGTACTTTTATACACTGTGCCATACAACTCTGCTTGTATTTCCCTTCTTCTCATATCCTTTCTGTCTTCACTAGGTCAGTTTAGCGTATGCATATGAGACCAAAGACGCTCTGTGTCTGGTGCTGACTATAATGAACGGTGGAGACCTGAAGTTTCACATCTACAACATGGGCACCCCAGGCTTCGAGAAGGACAGGGTCCAGTTTTACGCAGCTCAAATCTGCTGTGGCCTTGACCACCTGCACAGGGAATCCATTGTGTACAGGTATTTCACCTACGGTACATAGCAGAATAACAATGAGGCAGACTACATTGTGAAATGTAATGCCTTTTCCTGAATCAGATTTTTGTCTTGCAGATATTATTTATTCATGGATACGATATTAATGGATAGAAATCCTGTACATACATCCTCAATGTAACATTACACAATGATTTTTTAAAAAGATACTAAATACCCTGTTCCTTTTTAGAGATTTGAAACCGGAGAATATCCTCTTAGATGACAACGGTGAGATTTTTAAACTAAATCTCAATGCTTTGATCAGAATCCTACATATTAAATTCCTGTTCTGTTGTTAAAATCTATTTTCCACTAATACTGCGTGCTTCATAGTTTTTAAATCTGTGAAGAAAACGTGTGTGTGTGTGTGTTCAGTTAAGATAAGCCCATCTCACACTTTAACACAGCATTAGTGATATTTTCCACTGACTTCGGCCTCCTTGCCTCTCCATTAGGACACATCCGCATTTCTGACCTAGGGCTGGCCATCAAAGTGCCTGAAGGAGAACCCATTAGAGGACGGGTGGGGACAGTCGGCTACATGGGTAAGATGCAAAAAATAAAGAAACTGTTCATCTTTACCATGGCGTGCCAGGAGTTTAGCCTAACACCCCCGCCTCTCTTCCAGCTCCAGAGGTGATAAATAACGAAAAGTATGGGATGAGTCCTGACTGGTGGGGGCTGGGGTGCCTCATTTATGAGATGACTGCTGGACGATCGCCTTTTCGTGCACGCAAGGAACGAGTGAAACGGGAAGAGGTGGAGAAGAGGGTTCAGGAAGAAGAGGAAGAATACAGCGACAAGTTTACCGAGGACACTAAGGCCATCTGTAGGATGGTATGTATGTATGTGTGGGTGGGTGGTTGTGATGCATGAATATTTCCTCATCTCTCTTTTAACCCATTCAGCTGCTGACCAAAGACCCTAAGCAAAGGCTTGGGTGCCAGGCGGAGGGTTCAGCAGGTGTTAAAGCCAACTCTTTCTTCAAGAACATCAACTTTAAGAGACTTGAGGCAGGAATACTGGAGCCTTCCTTTGTGCCTGATGTAAGCAAAGCACACTTGCTTTATTCTCACTAACTGTTGTATGTGAATACCTATAGAACCTATAGTATTGTTCTATTTCCCTTGAGTGACTGTTTTTGTGAACATTGCTCTCTTCCAGCCCCGGGCAGTGTATTGTAAGGATGTTTTGGACATAGAGCAGTTCTCCACAGTCAAGGGAGTCAATTTGGACCAAACTGACAATGACTTCTACTCCAAGTTTTCTACAGGCAGCGTTTCAATCCCGTGGCAGAATGAGGTAAGTGTGCGCCTAATTTGACATTTTAAGTAAGCACAGTGGAGTTTGTTGGTTGGCTGGGAGTACTGCAGCGATGCTGCAGTTCACAAAGGCCTTTCCTTATCTGGCATGCCCTGGTCTCCTCTCTTTTAGATGATAGATACCGAGTGTTTCAGTGATCTGAACGTCTTTGGGCCTCAAGGAACAAGACCCCCAGATCTGGACTGGAATCAGCCCCCAGAGCCCCCCCGACGCAGCCTGCTGGACAGGATCTTCAGGAGGCATGTAAGAGGACACAATCCCATCTCCCCAACACACACACTCATATACCCATACACTCTGACTAATAGAACAACTTAAGCAGCTATCTCTCTATCTCTCTCTCTTCTGTAGCACCCAGAGGTGTCCATTGCCCACAGTCGTGTGCAGTCTTCCAGTGTGAATTCTGTGGACTCCATGTCCAACTCTGCCCCCTAGTGGTGAAACAGCAGTGTGCAGGCACACACACAAAAAGGGAAGGTGCTCAAAGGGCTTCCCTACTGCTGATTGGTTTACGTTTAGGCCTGAGCAGCAGCCGGAGACAGCTTGTCTAAACCCAATGGTCCATCCAGAGGTTAAAGCTGACCAACACTGGGTCCTGAGACTCAGGCATTTGTAGTGGACTGCTCAAAACGCAGAGACGTTTGGAAATATTCAAAACTTTACTCACCCTCAGGATTGGATGACAGTACAGAGCCACTGATATTGACGTAACAGTAAAGCTAAATAAGTAAGATATTCAGGGGATCCACTGTCTAAGAAAGACCACCACAGGGAAAAAGAAGATGGGGTCTTAGTGGAAAATGTGCTGTTTGGATTTTATTTTGTTTTGTTTTTTAAAATAAGGAAGTCCTCCACATTTTTTTGTTTTCCGACCTGTTTTCTTTATATCTCCATTTCATCATCTACACTCTGGTCTTTATCTGCTCTTTGAATCTTTCACTCTTTTCTACACTTTCCTCTCTTATTTTTTCCACTTTGCAAACCTCAGCTCATTCGTAAACATTCACAACATGAGATCTATCACCTCAGTAACCTCGACTCACAATGTACACTCAGGCCAAAGATGCATTTTAGTACTTAGATCCTGTCGGCATACTGATTTGCTGGATTTGGAGTGTTTGGGTGTCATTTAGGTCCAATGAATAGATTGCGGATAACCTGTTGCATTTTATATACAGTTCATCCTCTTAACTAGAAGCCTGCAGACATATCATATTGCTTTAAGTACACATGCACACATACAAAGACATTCACGCACCTACACACACAGAATTGTGAAAATTGTGTTGTGTTTTCATTGCATGGACAAGTGTGAATGTATGAACAGCTGTATCCCTTGCTTTTCCATACCGTACCTCATTCCACTGACATTGTCATTGTATAGTGTACATCACCCCCCCTCTTGGTTTACAGTGTCACTTCATATTTAAGATTATGTGGAGTGTGAAATCCTGCGGATATGCTGTATAGATTTAGTTTTTATGCACAGTCCCCATGGAGTGAAATAATGTCATGCAGTTTCATCACCAAACGTTTTTACAGTAAACATGTTGTACCTCTGACCGTTAAGGCACATTGTGGTATCGTAAATATTGTCACATGCTTTTTCCTCTTCCCAAATACTGCTGCATAGCTGTTGTTGTCTGATGACCTGCCTACACTTACTGTTTTGCATGTGTTTCAATATGCCTCAACAATCTCAAGGGTATTCCTCTTGTTTCCCACGCTGTCAACCAGAGACACACGATATAGAAGCATACAAGATGTGTTCAGACTCATTTGTACCCACATAAGAGAAGACGACCGCAGCATCACCCAACACCACATAGAGAAGTGGCCTTTTTACAGTAGCACAGCCAATCAAAAAGGAGGAAGAGATCTTTCTCTTCTGCATGTTTTTATTTTTCAGAATGTGGTATTTTCTTAGGTGAAGGAATAAAAGCTGGTTCATGCAGTAAATGTAATTGTGCTTAACAGTTTCACATAGGCCTGTTTTCTTTCCTTTTTATTTGATATGGGAAATATTCCAAATCTGACTGAAGTGCCTCCCTGTTATCGCCCATGCAGACGCTGCCCACATAGACATCAGTGCATTTCGTTCTTTGACTGTCATGCTCTGCTTGTTTTTATTAGGGAACAAGTACTCTGGGGGGGGGGGGGGGGGGGGCCGGCCCGCCGCCCCCCCCCCCCCCCACCCCCCCC